>BFEA01000291.1:650200-678035 GCA_003427395.1 Chara braunii
GCCTGCCTGCGGCCCTGCAGGCCTCCCCTGCTTCTAGCCCTGCGACCCTGTTTGCCTGTCGGTGGCCTCACAGACCCTGCCGACAGGCCTTGCTTTGTTGGTGGACCGCTTCGTCTTGGCATCGGTCTGTCAACCCATGTGGCGCTATAATTAAAACCCGGCGCACCCTTGTTTTAGCCTACCTGGGCCCTGAATCTAAGCCTCGCGACATCTTTTAGGTAGAATAAGTCTAGTCTCAGACTTTCTACGACCGCTCACCCCTGCGGCCGTGTCGAGACCAGAGGACGACTGGTCATACCGCCCACTCCCGCTGTCTCGAACGGACGCCAATGTCGTCACACGTCAACGACGTCATACATCAATGACGTCAGGCTTCAAGTTTCTCAGTCATAGGGTTGGTCTGAATAACTTTTGGCAACGTCAATCTCATCAAGTTCCTTAATCCCATAAAAAAATCGGACAGCGAGTGACCTCGATAAACTCGGGCAGAAACCCTCCTAGGGGTTTCTGTCCCGACAGCGTGACAATTTGATTACCTCGTTTATAAGGAGGATATTGTCCTGGATTTTCCTGCCTTTGATGAAGCCAGTTTGTGTAGGGTGGATGATATCCTCCATTATCGGGATCATGCGGTTTGCCAAAGCTTTCGCCAACATTTTGTATACCACTGTCAATAGAGTAATAGGCCGATAGTTTCGAATGTTTATCTTGTCACCTTTCTTGTAAAGAAGGGATAGCACCCCTTGCCCTACCACTTCCCCCATCTGTCCTGAGTCCCAGATCGCCTGATAGTAATCCATCAGGTCCTGTGACAGGGGGCTCCACATCGACTCCCAAAATTCCTTTGGTACCCCGTCGATGCCAGGGGTCTTTTCCTCCTCCAATTGCATGAGGGCTGTCCATATCTCAGACTTCTCAAGGGGTTTCTCCAGTACTTCCTTTTGGTCTTCTGAGAGGCTATTTTGTAAGGGAATGAGAAAGTCATCAATTTCCTTTCCTTTTTGTTCTTTCGGTTGGTTTTTACATTCCGATTTAAAAAGCTCTTGGAAGAAAGTTCGAGCAATGTGGACACACTGTGGGGTGGTGGTGGGCGGCTGGGCCCTTTCTTGGGTTGGGTCTTTTAGAGCCTCAATAATGGACCTCCCTGTTCTAACTCTTGCCATGGCAAAGAAGCGGTAGTCCATTGATCCCTCCATTTCATGTTTCCTCAATTTTCCCCTAATCCGGACACTTTGCCACCGATGTTCCATGCAGGTCACTAATCGGGTTTCTATTGATTGAATTTCACTGGAAAGCTCTTCTGATTCCTGGTTCGCATTTTCTTCTTGTTGTTTCAACTGGTTTAACTGATATTGTAGTGCCATTTCGTCAAAATGCCGTTTGGCCGCTAGAGCTTTTGAGAATTCGCCACATTTTCTGGCCAAAAAGACCAGTCCATTGTTAAACCACAGAACGTCATCGCAGAGGGTCTGCCGATGTGATTGCCAGTGTGTCCAGGATTCTTTGATATGAGTTTGGAATGTTGATAATGACAGTAAAGATGCATTTAACTTATAGTATCCTGGTCCCTGATCCGGACGTTTTCTGAATGAAAAAATAGTTACACACATTGCATGGTCCAGCCCGGGGTACGGGCTCTGTGGGAAGATCTCAGTGATCTGCAGAGCCCCTTCTAAATCTTCTGAGGCTAAGATCAAGTCTATGCGTGATCTAGAGATCCTTTGTGGTCCATTTTTCCTGAAACAGGAGAAGGTGTGTTTTGTTGGGTGAGATCTTCGGAATGTGTCATACACTCCCAATGAGGAGCAAAGGTCAGCAATAGAACTTTCATCCATCTCGATATATACTGGGCAAGGAGCGGGGATTTTCCATCTGTCCAGCTACCGGTCCGGGGCCGCATTAAAGTCTCCTGACAGTATGATCGGGATGCCCTACGGGGGATTCGCTCCTTAATGGTTTCAAAAAAGACTGCTCTGGCTCCCGCCTCATTTGGGGCGTAAATACAAAAGATAGCAACCACCTCTAGCTCTAGCATCGCTAGAACATGTGCCCATCTTCCTTCCTCTTGGTCTACCACCCAGTTAATCGGGGTAATGCGTGAGTCCGGGGGTAACCAGATGGCTACTCCAGCACTACCGGGCCGTGGAGCGTGAGCTCGAAAAGCCTGGTAGGGCCAGATCTCTTTGTGTGCACGATGGTGTTCTGCTGAGTCCATCAGGTGGGTCTCTTGGACACCAATTGCATCCGGCCTGTCTCTGCCTTCCACTCCCCTGATTTGGTCCCAGATGGCTTGCTTTTTGGAAGGAGAGGCTGATGCAAGGCCGTTTACATTTAAGGAGCGTAGGTCTAGATCGGCCTCTCTCTTCCCTTTTGCCCAGTTTTTGTCCCTACCATACAAGGCGCTAATATAGTCCATGTTTTGTGTGCTTCTTCTTTTTTTTTTTTTTAAATGCGCACCTAGTTAATGGAATTCCATTCCTCCAACCCTGACAGCGGACCCTCTCTGAGAAGTCTGATGAAGATACACCGCACTTCCTCCTCTGACCAAGTGTCACTGGGCCTGATTTTGAGAAGCTGCAAATCAAGCAGCGAGTTCCTGGAGGCCCATTTCAGACCCATTTCCTTGTTTGGGTCACAGAGGACGTACACCGTCCTGGTTTGTCCGTAAGATGCCACTTTCGTGGCCACTGCTCCTATGCGGAAGTTTTTTCGCACATAAGACTGTAAGTCCTGTTTAAACAGTCCTTCTCCTGCTGGGGACCAGAGGGGGAGCACCGAAGACCATCCTTGTAAGGTGGTTTCCCCATGTCTGGCGTTGGGGGGGTTCAGTCAGGCCTACCTCCCATTTTCCTTCCTTCTCCCTTACTGGTACCACCAGGATCTTACCTCGAGGGAGGGGGGGTGAAGCAACGCCGTTTTCCAATAAATGGCGCATTTTTTGTCTTTTACTAACCAACTCCCCTCCCGGCGGGTCTAGTGGTTCTGTCAAGGGCTCCACCACTCCCTGTTGTTCCTGGTTTTTTATTTCCCCTGTCCCATTTGCCTCATCCATATACCCTCCGCCCCCCTCTGCGTTCACCGTCAAACCTGTTGGTGCTTCCCCGGGCTGCCATTGTTTTTTTTCTTGTAGGGGTACCAGGTCAGATGCCGCTCCCTGTCCCGGTCCGGGTTCATCCGGAGTCTGAGTGGCCGCTCCCTGCCCCAGTCCCGTTGTGTGCTGAATCAATCTCTGCCCTACGAAACTCCTCAATTATCCCTACTTCAATCTTCTACACGGTGAGGAGTAGGGGAGATATCAATAAGGCACAGAGATTGATAGCAGGGCAAGAAAGTTTAGTAGCTCATTAGTAATTACGACGGGCTTCCCCTAAACAGCAGTAGTTAACACAGACATACAAACATATGTGATATATATCTGAATGGATTTAAACACACACACACACACACACACAGAAGGGGAGCACAATAGCTGGAAGAAAATTGTAGTCTATACGTAAAGACCATCCAACCAAATCAAGCCCTGACCTATGACAAGTTGACAACCAATTTTACCATTACAATCTCTTATCTAAGGTTGCCCACACCAACATGCCCGCCACGATCCTACTTGGCAGCAAAACCACTCAAGTGGGGGAGGCACTGTTGCAAAACAATTCAAAGCAAAATACCCACGTAGCAGGACACCAATCAATCACATAAGCATTTCCGGATGCCTAATATCACTGCACCTCCTGTCCTGCCACATGGTAGAAACCTATGTTTATAGCCAAAAGAATGTGCCCACCAGCAAACTGGTTAATCGAAGGTGCGCTCAAGTGAAAAAAGTTGAAAAAAGTCAAATCGCAATACCCACGTGGCAGAGCATAAATCAATCGCATGCGCAGCCCCGGTGCCGACCCTCACAGTACCTCCAGGCGCCAGCCCTACCATGTGGCCAAATCCTATGTGTATAGACACATAGCAGAAGTTAAAATCGCCAATTCCACATGACATATCAATGAACGACCACATGAGCAAACCCTATGGCCCGGTTGCCACGTGGCCAAAGACAGATGTAGTAAAGCCAACCAACCACGGACAACCCCTATCCGACCTGGCAATCTGGCATTCGTTATCCTACCCCTTCGCGCCAGCATCCCACTCCTTGCTCCCCCGCACACCCTTCCACTTTTGAATAGTCTTTGTTGTGAGCATCTTGTGCATTTTTGGGCTGAAGCAAGGGGGCAAAATCAAGGAACAGCTCGCCTTTTTTTTTTTTTTTTTTCCCTGGCCTCACTCGCTATGTCACACGTGTCCCTGGGACAAATAAAGCGACAAAGAAAGGGCAATTGCTCTCTGCCGCCGGAGATCGACTGTGAATGGTGATAGTCTTTCTTGTGAGCATCTTGTGCAGCGTAAATGTAATTCACATTTTTCATGATTTTTGGGCTGACTCATCTCTACCTCTGTCTCTATACTCCTAAAGACTAACCGGGTCCTCAACTGATGCCCCTGCCGGGCCCAGCGAAAATCCACGATGTGGACCAGGAACCGGGTGGGACAGGGAGCCACAGTGGAGGACCCATTTCTTCTTCTTTTTTTTGTTTTTTTTTGTCACTCTGCGGAGGTTTTTCGTGGGTGTTGCAAAGCGAATGGTGGCGTATCCTCGGATCTTAGGGCGGCACGCCGATTTCTTTTTGGGTTGACCAAGCAAGCAGAGCTGGAGGCGGACTCCTTTTGGGCGGCGTTGGCGTTGCTCCGCTTTGCGAATTGTGCTAGGAAGTGAGAACATCGCAAGGGCCATTCTCAAAAAAAAAAAAAAAAAAAAAAAAAAAANATGTTCTGATGTTATGCTAGGACATGGAAAGATGCAGTCACAGCATCAGGGGGCCATTTCACCGGTCCAGAGGAGTGATGGCGGATGTGTATAGATTCAGTTAGTTTTGGTTTTGCTGTTTCTGGGACGTGTCTCTTCGTTTAATTTTTTTCTATATATATGGTCACAAACAGAACTGCCCGGTAAACCGTAGGCAGAGAGAGAGAAGAGGACAACAAACGAGGGGCTGTGACAAACTGTTTCGTCGGAGTTTCACCGACTCATCAGGAGGCTGAACCCTCAACAGTCTGCAGAATATATATTTTCCTGGGGACGATCCGACATGATGTTTCACCATTTTTTGGGGGGGGCCCTACGTGCTCCAGATGAAACGGTTCATCTGCTAGAAGATGRAAAAATACACCGCCATATTTTTGGTCTTTTGTGCATTAGGTAGCAGTGGAGCCAGGCCCTGAAGCTCGAATTGGATACACAACCTCAAACAGCTTTCGTGCAGTCATTTTTTTTTTTGTTTTTCTTTTTGTCGTTTTCCCAGATCTTGCTCATTGTGCAAAACGAGAAATGGGCCTCGCTCATGTCCTTTGGGACATCCGGTAAAATTGGAACAGTACAGAGAAGATGAGCATGGCCCCAGTGCGGCAAGGATGACACGGATAAGTCGAGAAAAAGACTCAAAAAGCTGAGTGGGGAAACCGGGCCGCCCGGGTGACAGGCCGCGGCCCGGGGGAGGTCCCGGGTGGCCTGGCCGGGCAGGGCGCCTGGTTGGGGGCCAGCCCCCCCCAGCGCAGTCACCTGCCGGGGGGTTTCGGACCCCCTTTCAGCGGATGCTGGCCTCCTGCAGGCCTACCGGGTCCGACCGGCCCAAATAACCTCAGCGTCGGGCCCGGTAGGCCTGCTTTGTTTTTTGAATTTTTCGTTGGCTCTGTGGACGTCGATCCTCCATGATCGATGGCCACAGAGCCGTGGGATCTTGGCGCCAAACTCCCTCTCCCCCCTTCAAACCTTCGATCGGCTGGGGATGGGCTGCCACTCGCCCCCCAGCACGATCCCAGTTGCCGACCTCCTCCTCCTGCGCCATCACCCGTCGCCCTTCGCCAGTCACCCGTCGCCCTTCACCCGTCGCCCGTCGCCATCGCCCGTCGCCATCGCCATCAGGTGTGCAGCTGCTGCTGCTCCGACGAAGGCCCCAACTGTCCTGCCGCTGCTGCTACGATGAAGGCCCCGACTGTCCTGCTGCTGCTGCTACGGCGAAGGCCTTGGTGCTACGACGAAGGCCTCGACGACGAAGGAGCCGTTCTTCTCCTTGTTGTTGTTGTTGTTGTTGTTGTTGTTGTTGTTGTTGTTCTTCGTCTTCTTCTTCTTCTTCTTCTTCTTCATGCCCGTTGCCCGTCGTCCTCGCCATCAGGTGTGCAATGAAGGTCCCGATTGTCCTGCCGCTGCTGCTACGACGAAGGCCCCGAGGCTGCTGCTGCTACGACGAAGGCGCCGTTCTTCTTCTTCTTTTTCTTCTTCTTCTTCTTCTTCTTCTTCTTCTTCTCCTTCTTCTTCTTCTAGTTTATCCACATTCGGTAGGTGACATGAGACATGACAGGTTACAAAAANAAAAAAAAAAAAAAACACGACCGTCCTCCTCCCCCTACTTCTCCGCTCATCTTCTTCTTCTCCTTCTTCTTTTCTCCTCGTTGTCATCTCGTCTTCCACTTCTTCCCCTCCTCCCCCTCCTCCCCCTCCTCCCCCTCGTGTTTTCATCTTTCTCCTCGACCTTTCTTGATCTTCTTCTTCTTCCCCTCCTCACCTTTCTTCTTCTTCTTCTTCTTCTCCCTCTGCTTCTTCTTCTTCTTTCAGTTCGTCGACTTTCGGTAGGTCACGTGAGACACGTTAGGTTAAAAAAAAAAAACAAAAAAAAAAACGAAGGCCGTCCTCCTCCCCCTCCTTCCTTCTTCAGTCATCTTCTTCTTCTCCTTCTTCTCTCCTCGTCATCCTCTCGTCGTCTTCTTCTTTTCCTCCTCCCCCTTGCGTTTTCATCTCTCTCCTCTACCTTTCTTCATCTTCTTCTCCTTCCCCTCCTCACCTCTCTTCTTCTTCTTCTTCTTCTTCTTCTTCTTCTTCTTCTTCTTCTCCTCCTCCTTCTTCCTTCCCCCTCATTAGGTCTTCTTCTCTCCTCGTCTTCTTCATCCCCTCCTTCCCTACTCATCCCTGCCTTTCTCCATCCTCCATCCTCCATCCCTCCCTCCCTCAATCCCATCTCGCCATCCTCCATCATCCATCATCCATCCCAGACACCCGCCCAACCCCAGCACCCCCCCACCCAGACCAACCCCCCCAACCCACCCCCAAACCAAAATTTTATTGCAGATTCGGGGTCCTCTCGCCGAGCGCAGAACGACCGGGGTTCCAAAACAAACATAAAAAAAATCTGGGCGTTTTTCTGGCCCGCCTGGTTTTACCTAGGCGCCCCCCCTGGGCCTGCCCGGCCGGGCGGCGTCCTCACTCAGTCAAAAAGTATAAAAAAAGAAAGAAAGAAAGAAAGAAAAGGGCATCGCTCCAATACTCTCCACATGCTGAAAAGGCAAAAATATTGCAGTGCATTTACCATGTTCTAGCGGGAGGATTTGTTCTCATTTTGCACGTTTGGAGAGTAGTGGATCAAGGGCGTCGCCGCACGGGACACGAAACGAAAAACGAAACGAGTCCATCTTCCTGATGAAAATGTCCAGGTTCATAGGTTTGCTTTAAATAGTAACGGGTGTACTTTGCCACCTTTGGTGGGAAGATGCACTCATTTCGTTTTCGTTTCGCGTGCGGTGTGGCGAGGCCCCAAGGCCCAATGTTCTGCTTTCATCATGGAAAGACACACGGCAACAATTTTTGTCTTTTGTGCATGTGGTGAGTAGTGCAGCAAGGCCTTTTGTCACGTTCCGTGCTCAAGGGGATGATTCATTCTCATTGCAATGTGTTTTTTCTTGCTTTTTTTTAACCCTCTTGGTCCCCACCGCATCCGACGGCGGGCTTCTGCTTGTCTCCCAACAAATAAGCTTACTTTTCATTAGAGTGGGCCCTCACAAATAACCTGGTGGACAAATGACTGGGGAGCTTTACCCAGCTTCGCTTACAGGGCAGGACCATGAAAAGGCCTAAGGCCTGAGCCGCGGTGCAGAGTCTACGTTGTTAGTAATCCTTTTTTTTTTTTTTTTTTTTTTTTTTTTAAACGGGCATAGTGCCCAAGGCTGTTATTACCAATACGGAAAAAGGACAGACGGCTATGTGAGACAAAAAAAAACACAAAGGATGCGAACACAGCCTGCTGAGAGAAGCTAAATACCAAAGAAAAAAAGAAAAGAAAAAAGGAGTGGAGCTAAATACCTACCACTACCCCCTTCAGTGCTACAGTCGTCATCTTGTCTACTATGGACAATTGTGTTGGTTGCTGGGATGGTATAACTACATTGCTCCATGTGGACGGATGAAGTCTTCGAACTCGGCGGCCATTGGGAGGGGGGGGGTTTAGTCATCTTGCCCATGGCCTTACCATCTTCACGTGAATAGAACGCCAGGTCATTATAGATGGATTCGGTGCAGTTTTCAGTCTAGATACAGGAATAATGACCAGGCGTTCTTTTCGCGTGAAGACGATCATAGTGGTTGGTCAATGACCAACCATATCTCGTCTCTGCGGGAGTTCTCAGTTTTGGGTTTTCCATTTGTGGGTTTCGGCAAGAAATATGGGATTGTCAAGTTGCAGAGAGGTGCCCAGCGAATACATGGCTCGTCTTTTGGGGGGCGGGAGTGGGGGAGCACACAACTCGTCGGGTATCAAATGTGCAAGCTCCTCCCTGGCATGCCTGTCTCACGACCCCGTTTGAGCTACCACTGCCCCCAAACCCGGGCCTCCTTGAAGGACCCAACTTTTGTTTTGTGCTGAATGTGCGGCGGGTAATAGTCCGGGAGGACGATCTACACACCTTTAAACCACCGTAACATCTCCCAGCCTTTTTTTTTTTTTTTTTTTTTTAACATCTCCCAGCCATCGTATTCCAATGCACGAGTCAAATTTGCTGCATCCAGAGAAGCTTGGCCTGCAGGATCTGTTTGGCGGGCAGCGCCACCCAAAGAGAAAAACGGAAAGTGCACCACGCCGGTGCACTTTTTTCTTGCCGTGCACCACACAGACCCACCTCGCGAAAAAAAGGGGCTCGGTCGTAGTGATGGTTTAAACTTTAAACCACCAGTCCGTTTCCCGGCCATTTTTCTCCGGCGCGAGGTGCTCGTGTTCTGCAAGTTTCGGGTGTTGGCCCACCAAAGCAAAATGGCTAGTGTCCCAGGTCAAAAGAAGGCCAGTGCCGGTGCTTTTTTTCCTCGTGTGCAGTGCGTTTCGAGGCTCAGCAAGGGAATGGTCAGAAGTGGTTTTGCGCCGGTATAAGCGGTATAAACAATCTCAATCAGGATACGACCGTGAAGGACAACATCCACAATTTTGTTTCGCAGTTATGGATCTTCTCTGGCGCACTTCTGGATGGCCCTGCAGGCAGCTCCCTTGTATGTCGTTACAACCAGCTCAAGGCTTCCGAGACACTGGTGTCCAAGGCCTCTATCCCAGTGGTGGTAAGAGAACCACCGGGATTGAGGGTTGTCTGGCGGGCCGCTCCATTTATTGGTGGGGAGCATCACCTGCTGGAAACCGGGTTCAGCGTCCCTTGAATACATCAAATTCTCGTATAGCAACCTTTTGGAACACTTGGGACCCTGCCAACATATGTACTGAGCAGGGTTTATATCTTCAAGGAAAACTCTGCCATCAGTAGCCTGGGAGGGAAGAACAAGTTGCCGTCTTGGGCCCGGGGGGCACCGGGACTCATGGCTATCTCCCTGCCACCGGTCCTCAAAATTGACTCAAAATTGTCTCAAAATTTGACTCAAAATTGACTGTAAAAATACTCAGGAACAGCTGAGGCACAGGTGAGTCGGTAGTGTGGATGATCAGATACCGTCCCCCAGACATTCCTCCAGGGCCAGCGAGTGGGGGGAAAAAGGGTCAGTGAAATCTTGAGCAGGTCTTAACGGTTCCCTGGGATCCACCCTTGTCCATTCGTGGAAGTGTAGCAGATATTCCCTTTCCAACTCGACCCCTTGCCCCTCCCTGTGTTGCTCCGGTTGATGGTCCTGCTGCCTGTCCTGACGCTGATCCAGCCTGTCTCCTGCCCAACTCACTCTTGCTACCCAGCCCTCCCATTTCCCCCCCAGCCAGTCCTCACAAAACCGGGAGATAATTCTGTCGATGTCCACCCTGGTGTGTGCCTGGTTCAGTTTTTCCTTTACACTTTGCCATTGCACCGTGATCTCTTCTTTTTTTTGGAATAATTTCCAACATACCCCTATAACTTGAGTTATATGCCAAAATGCCCCTACAAGATGTGGGTAGAGCGGAATACCCCTCTGACAAAAAAGTGTTTTGTGAAATGCCCCTGGCGTCGGTTGGACCCGCCATCGTTTCAAAATGCCCCCACCGGGTACTTCCGTCTTTGCAAAATGTCCCGGTACCTGCCAACTTTTCCCAGGCCCTGATTATTTTCATTTTACCCCTACCGGGCCAGGTCATCTTTACGTTTTGCCCCCTGGCGTTGCAAGCCTACAACGGCCCTTTCCAGGCCCCAGGAAGCCACTACCGGGCCGAGGTCATCTTTGTTTTTCGTCCCCTGGCCATTGTAGGCCGAAAACGGCCCTTTCCACACCCCAGGAAGCCAATACCAGGCTCTAGGAAGCCAATACCGGTCCAAAATGGGAATTGTGGAGACAGTACTATGCTTTCTTGACGTCTCTGCTGCCGTTGCAAGTCAGTTTCTTCTTCTCCCACCCAATTCACCTCCCATTCATGGGCAGGGTGCAGAAATAAGTCTGGAGTTAAGGGGTTTCTGAACTTTTATGATGAGTTCGACCTGCATGAAACAGCAGCGGCCAGTGCTATGCTGAAAAGGACGTCCATGACACACAAAGCACACACAGCACACACAGCCAGGGAAGGCTGTTGCAGACCAGATCTATTGAACCTGAGCACATCCCTTCCAAATGCAACCGTTCTATTGAACCTGAGAGTCAATGTGCAGCTTTGCAACATGAGCACTGCACTCCAGACAGTGCACCTGCCTGATAGTCTGTATTCAGCTGCACAACGCAAGCACTGCAATCTGGCAAACTAAACATCGAACTGAACAGCAACTCCAAACAGATTACTAGATGACCTGTTGCAGCTTCGGCTGCAAAAGAATAATGGGAAAAAGGTGAAAATAACAAAAAGCATAATGAACCACCTGTCCTACGATTTGCTGCTTCGTTGCAACTAAGAAAAGCAAAAAAGGTGTTAAAAAGCATGGTAAACACAAAAAAAACCTGTCATTCAATTTTTCTTTCCCAATAACAGACACAAAAAAAAGCTACAATACACGCAGAAAGCATGATAAACCACCAACACAAGCATGATAAACCACAAAGCACGATGAACCACAGGCAGGTTACTAATCTCTCTCTCTCTCTCTCTCTCTCTCTCTCTCTCTCTCTCTCTCTCTCTCTCTGCGCCGTCCTGCTGTTCTTCTTCTTCTTCCCTTTGTTTCTTTGTTGCAGGGTTAGCTCCTTCCAGACATGGCCAGCATCGAGTTGTTTTTTTTGTTTGTTTGTTTGTTTTTGCCATGTCAAGGAGAAAGTGCACAGATGGGCTTCTTCATAGCGTTTTGATGTTGCATGTGCATATCTCCGTTCATTCTGTCATCGTTATTTGAGGGCAAGCAAGATGCTGTTCATCACACTGTCAGTGGGTCGACACCATTGCCACGAAAGTGGGAAAAACAAAATCACGCTTTCTTAGGGGATTGAGCTCCAACTTTCTTCAATTTTTTTTCCCCGTTTCTATCATCCCGACGCAAAACGCTTTTACAAAACCTTTCTGCCATGTGGCCCTCCCTGTCCTCCCAAACTCATCCACAGCGTGCAGCCCAGGGCTACCCTGTAGATACGAACTCCACACACACGCACACACAAGCACACGGAAAAAAAAAAAGAAGACAAAAAAAGGACGGACCGAAGAACACCTCCCCATGCAACAGCAACAACCAAGCGTCACCCAAGCTGCACATTCCCTATTGCTTATTCCCACTAATAAAAAATCTACTAACAGGTCTGTCACGGGTTCCTCTCTCTCTCTCTCTCTCTCTCTCTCTCTCTCTCTCTCTCTCTCTCTCTCTCCCCCTCTCTCTCTCTCTCTCTCTCTCTCTCTCCCCGCCCCCCAAAACAACAACAAAAAAATGTACCAGGAGTCCAGGACCAGATGCATTCAGAATATTCCAAGGCACTCCTTTTTCTATACATTCTGAATGCACATGGCTATGAAATTGGTCCTAATACACTATCAAAAATTGAGAGAGAGGTGCCCTTTCCATTCAATGCTCTCTCTCTCTCTCTCTCTCTCTCTCTCTCTCTCTCTCTCTCACACACACACACAGAGCATCAGGACCAATCACGTGGCCAGATGCATTCAGATTTTTCTAACATATCTGTATCAGGACTAATCACAGCACCAGATGCATTCTTCTCTCTGTCTCTCTCACTGTGAGCGCATCAGGACCAATTGGATGGCCAGATGCATTCAAATTCTTCAAACATGTCTGTATCAGTATCAATCACAGCACGATATCCATTCAGAAGAATGCATCTGGCGACACGATTGGTCCTGATGCACAGACACACACACACACACACACACACACACACACACACACAGATATATATAATATATCTATCTATGGATAGATAGATAGATAGATAGATAGATAGATAGATAGATAGAGAGAGAGAGAGAGAGAGAGAGAGAGAGAGAGAGAGAGAGAGAGAGAGAGAGAGAAGGCTGGAAAAAGAGGGTGGCAATATACACTAGCTTATCCCCCGCGGTGCGGGCGCCCGGCGCCCACATGAAAACTATGGCAAATATTTGTCAAAGTACTCACAAAGACTCAAATGGACATATAGAGTACAACTCTCTCTCTCTCTCTCTCTCTCTCTCTCTCTCTCTCTCTCTCTCTCTCTCTCTCTCTCTCCTTCTTTCTTTCTTTTGATGTCTATTTGTTGCCAGACTGTTTGAGTTACTCTCAATGTGTTTTGAGTGCATGTTGAGTGTGGTTTATATGTCCATTTGAGTCTCTGTGAGTGACATGAGGTTTTGTATCATGGCGTAATCACCTTCTCCCGGGCATCCCCTTGACTCATCACACTGCCAAGGAACTCAGACCTTCCACTCAAATGCCAATCAGATTAAGGCTATATGTGATCGACATCCTCCATGTCGTGAGGATTACGAGGGTATGCCCTATGCAGGTTCTTGACACTTTTTGTTTTCATGCATAGATAGTGACAGCTAATGTTGGACTCGGTACGCACCCTGATATGGAATGCCATATTTGCAGGCTAGCGGCGAAACGTCAGTGTCTACAAAATTGTGGGCGCCATGACTCAATGCCACATGTCTGTTCTGCTCCATTTGATGCAGCAACTGCAACTGCAAGAATTCAATGCGATGCTTCCACAGTCCACACCGGAACCGGTCCTGTCCGGTCTATTTGACTGGCCGCTTACTGTAGGCAACATATGCTATGGTTAGAAACAAGAAGAGTGACCGCTAAGTAATACAGGCAAGGAACAATGAGTGTTTCAGGCATTTTTTCAAAAACGTTATGGGTGAGGGTAAGATTGGGGTGTTTATCTTAGGACGCTCGAAGTTCGTATACAGGGAGGACCCTATGGTATCATGTTTATATGTGTGATCCTGTAGAACACATAATGGTGGTTGGTTTTGGTGTGCCGGGAAAATAGGCAGGATTTTGTCTTCGATTTGTTAGGATTAAGCCCGATTCACGACGAGCATCATCCCACGACCGAGCATGAAGATGGTGTTGCAATGGGACGGGGCCCTACGTCTGCAGGTGTGCCGTGTTACGATTGCTTGCTCACAGCAGTGGTCTGAGAGGGTTTCTTCTGGGTCTAAGACTGTTTTTTGGGCGTGGAGCACATAGGGCCTCACATCACGAGAGACGGTTAACAGAGGCCTCAATTTTCAGACCACTTGTCAGGCCATTTATAACAAAACCCAAGGTTCATTTTAACCAAACTTGCCACCAATTCATAGAGTGGAGATCATACTAACTACTTAACAAAAAATAAAAAGCACTTTTCACACAAGTTTTCAGGGTTGAGGGGGTTAACCAGGGCTGAAAAGTGGGGGTCCCTGTTAACCGCTTATGCACTGCACTACGCAACACTCTACCTGTATCTGGAGGTCTTTCTGGACCCCACACATTCAAAATGTTGGATTCATCTGAATGCACCTGGTCTAGACTCTAGAGAGTGTCCGAATGCACGTAGGGTGTTGTGTAGTGGAGCGATGCCCATAGAGCAGAAGGGCATGACTCAAGCATGGGCTCGACTCACAGCTGATACTTTCGGAGGAAGTAATCAATGACGTTAGGGGTCCCCGGGCTGTAACATTGGGAAGCGTCAATAGTGGGGTTCTCTGGGTTTTCTGACTTGCCGGTTGAATCGGAACCGGACTGATGCTTCCCATAATAGAACGGAACCAAGCCCATGAGGTCCCATTTCGTTTTGTTTTTTTTTTCCTGTGTGTGTGTGTGTGTGTGTGTGTGTGTGTGTGTGTGTGTGAAAAGAACCTCAAAGGCCACTTCTATTCTTTTTTTTTTTTTTTTTCCCTAAATGGGCCCAGTGCCCAAGGCTGATATTACCAATAAGAGGATTGAGGCCGGGGTCCTCACAGTCTACCCGGAGTGACCGAACAGAACATGCTGAGAACCGGGCTCAGCGTCCCTCAGATGATGATGATAATGATGATGATGATGATGATGATGAATTTCTGTGTAAACTGTGAGATAATCATACTAATGATGATGATGATTAGTATAGAAAAAAAAACATAAAAGACTATGCTATATCAGCAATTCTGGTCTCCTAATCCTGGAACAACTCCTAGCCCTCCCTGTACCAGGACATTACATCTCAGAGACAATGCCATCCTAACCAACATCAACCATAGCTGACCTGTTCTCGCCACCTAGACTATCCCTGGACCCATAGGTTGTGAAGGCAGCCCCCCTCGGTTCGCCACTGGATTGCTTTCCTCTCTCAGCAAATCCCCAGATCTCTCTACAAGGCCTCACACTCCTGCCATTTGCAGGTTACAGGGCAACGCCCCAGCTCCGGCCAGTGTCGTTCTGGCATCAGCAAACAAGGGGCACCAGAACAAAGCAACTCTGCAGATATCAGTCCAGATTCGGTCATCTCTGAAATCCTATATCCCGAATGAGGAAGAAGTCCAGATGCTGCCAAGAGTTACAGAACACCAGAAAGCTTGTTATAACATGATTGAAAACTATGGAATTCTTAAGCACCTGCTCTGTAGATTAATCTCCCCCCTCCCCACCTTCCCACCCTATCCCAACGCTGCCTCCACCGAAACAGATTACCCAGATTGCAGGCATCCCATCTCAGCCCCAACTTGGGACAGTCCCACATTCCCCCCTCTTACCCCACAAAGGCAAACCTGCTGCTGATGATAAAGATGATGTATTATTCACACTCCCAGCCTCACAATCTATGAGCAACTCCTAGCTTCCCCTAAACCAGACTCGGCACTCCAAAGACAAACTCAATCTGCCCAATACCCGCCATCGCTGTCGTGTTCTCACTACCAAAACTATACCCGGCCTCAAAGGTCGCCTTGGCAGTACCTCCTAGTTCGCCACTAGATTGCCTTCCTCCCTCGACAAATCCCCAGATCTCTCTACCAGGCCTCACGCTCCCGCTACAAAACAGGTCACAGGGCAAAGAAACACCCCTGCACCGGCCAGCGTCGTTCTGGCATTGGCAAACCAACAGCTCAGAACACTACTACTCTAGCGGACACCAGTCAGGATTCAGCTATCCGTGAAATCCTGTTATCATAATAGAAAAAAACAAATGTCTCCCAGGGAGTGTCGAAGCCAGGTGAGGTGGACGTAGCCTACTTACTAATTAGGGATGTGGTATGCCTGTCTTGGTTCTTTAAAGACAGCCGTCTGTCTCGCAGGCACATGCTCCGTTACTGTACTGAAAAAGTTAGTTATTAGAAAATTCCTCTCCTCCTCCTCCTTCCCACCCTGTCCCTTCGCTGCCTCCGCCGACAAAGAGTGTCGAAAAAGAAGAAGACCTTCCCCGTCAGCCCCGACTTGGAACAGTCCCATTCGCACACCCTATAACCCAGAGACGTCCAGTTCCCTCCCAAAGTATGCCTCTGCCTGCCCCATACCCTAATCTGCCTCCGCTGAGGTCGCCCTCACATCTACCCCAGCCCCAGAGTAGAGTATCCCCCACAGTCTGCTCATACCCCCTCTCGAACATCACTACCCTCCTTGTGAAACCCCTGTAGAGCAGAGCTCACCCCATCCGAGAAACCCTCATAAAAAATTTGAAAGAATCATTAATACACACAGGAGAGGAACAAAGAAAAAGCATGCGGAGTTTAGAAATCCAATTTTTTTATTGAAAAGAGGTTGAAAAGAGTCTCAATTACTGGGAAAAACTTATGGAAGATTCCAATAGCAGATGAGACGTGACACGTCTATAACTAGTTGATAAAAAACAAGAGAGATTAATTAATAAATAATTAATTCAAAAATTTAGGTATTTAAAAAAATACCATTCAGGCTAAATTACGTGAAGTTCAGTATGTAATGATAAGGAAAGTCAAGAATATTTCGAGATTTTAGTTAGGATATTAATTAACGAAGATAAAAATCGAAGAATAGTTGAGATACTAATCAAAGATGATACTTATGAGGAAGATTGAATTGGTAATTAGAGTGAAGATTGAACAGATGGAATATGGTACCTAATAGGAACTGGTTGATGAGAATAAAAGTAAGTAGGAGAAAAAGACACGGACAAAAACAAAAGATTATGACACAGCAAAGCTACGTGAGTTCCCTCCTCCCCCCCCCATCCTCTCCCTCCTTCTACCCTTATCCTTGTAACCTCCCTATCCCCTTAGTCACACTCCCATCATCTCCCTCTTTTACCCTCTTCCTCCTCTGCACCCCGCCCCTTCCCCCCCCGCCACTTCATACATTGTTGTCCCACTCTCCTTCTTCCCTCTCGGAAGCAGTGCAGATGTTACATACTGCAACTTCACACGGACCCTTGCAGGCCCGACACTACTGGATGGGGGGTACCTAGGCCGGCCCAACCAAGGCCAGACCTTTTTTTCTCTCGGTAGGCCCTTGAGGCCACCGGTTGGCGCCTGCAGCAGACCAGGGTCTGCCCAAACGATATTACCGTTTGGGCCTGGCAGAGCCCTTGAGGCTGCCGCCCACCGGTCTGATCTGAACCATCATTGTCGACGATTCAGATCACGGCGCAAGAAGGCAGCATAGAGGTCGACCGGCTGCCGAACGGTAATTAAGCCGGTCCAGCGGCCATTCCAGCAGGTTGGAGAGGCACTACGGCAGGAGGCACCAAGCTGCGCTATTCTTGGTTCAGCGCAGCGGTTGGAGCTGCAGCGCTAAGTTTAGCGCACTGCAGCAGAGGGACGCGAGGAGGGAGACTTACCTGGAGTACCGCGAGCGCCATAGCTCCCAGCGGCGCAGCCCAGCTCCCGCATCTTGCAGACGCAGGTTAGGCCTGAGGCTACTCGCCATCTCCCCCGACTCTCTGCCTCCCCTCTCAGTCTTCTTCTTCTTCTTCTTCTTCTTCTTCTTCTTCTTCTTCTTCTTCTTCGGACTTCTTCCTCTTCTTCTTCTTCAGACTCCCTCTTCTTCTTCTTCTTCAGACTGGAGACTATTGATACGAGTTGGACAGAGATCAGTGATAGGACTTCGGTGGAAGGAGGATGTGGTACTTACCGGATTCGAGACATTGGAGATGGTTGGGATTCATACCTGGCGGCATCACAGATCGGACATCGGTTACATTAGGATTCTGTACCTCCGACATTGGTGACTTATGTCCCCGACATTCTGATTTTGTTCGATGACATTTTGAGCTACCATATCGGTGACCTTCTGGATTCTATCTCAGTGACATATGGCGCTGCCCCCTATCTCCCACCTCCATCGTCTCTCTTCCCACCATTCATCTGTGTATGATTGTACGGGGCCTGAAGCATCGTCTATGAATGGCTTCAGACCCCACCATCTCAGGATTGCTTGTGTGTTGAGCGAGGATTGGGTGAGTTCAGTCTATGTGAGTCGGTCCATTTCTCAGACTTCCGCTGTATACATGCTCATCCTATATTGGTTGATCTTTGGTTCTGCCCATACTTGGTGAAGTATTCACCAGTATGCAACAGTTTGGTATCGGAGCAGACCAATTAAGTGGATCTGCTGACAGGGTAATTCTGATTAGGGAATCGATTGCTTAATTAGCATTGTCTGTTTCCAAATTAGTTCTGCATTGCTATCGAAGATTCAAGTTGCAAAATTCTATTTTTTCGGTATTCTATGTTAATTCGATATTGAATTAGGTTGGCGATAGTTTTCGTTTTCCGCATGGGGGGAAGATTCGCGTTTTCTGGAACCATAAACCGGAAATTCCGCGAAATCGCAGAAAATTAGGGTTGAGGTCCGAAATTTTCGCGAATTTTTTTCTTTTCCCTAATTGGTGAATTTCCAAATGCGGACTTCGGCCTTCTGAAAATCGAACTATTTTAGGTTGAAATTCCCGAAATTTCACGTTGTTTTTGAAATTCGAGTGAACTTTTTTCTTTTCCTAATTGTCCGAATTTTTTTTTCGTTTGGGAGACTGTTTGGAATCGTTTGCCTCAGAACTGCAACTTCCGGAAAGTTCACTAACAACGGTGAACTCCCGGACATAGGTGATCTCAACGGACACCTAACCTACGGACAATTTAAAATTCGTTATTGATAATTATTAACTTTTATTGAGTGATGATTAATTATTATTCATTATTCCTTATTATTTATGTATCATTTTCGTAATTAAATTGTTCGGGGGGAAAATATCATTTTTTTTTTCCTCCTTTGATTAGGAGTCCAGTCCACATTGGGACAGGGGACTGTATGTTGATTGATTGATCTGTTCTACCCTTGTTCCACCCTCCCTGCCCTCCCCGTGTCTGTGGCCACCAAGATCTCCAAAGTACCACATCAGCCCCTGCTGATGTCGACGGAACAGGACACTGGGGCACTGCCACGACGCAGTGCCAGGATCGCAGTTTGTAGCCACACTGTGATACCTCCACGGCCTAAGTATCAGCAACAACGACGCAGCAGGCGAACGGCTCCAGCGGCATCCAGTACCAATGCAGCAGCTGCAGTACTGGTCCACACACAGGGGTCCTTCCCGCCTGTCCGGTCCAAGGGGACCACGAGACTTTGGCAGCTTACCTTTAGCGGGTGCAGTATTTACTGATGCCGTCGCCACAGCAAAGGCACAGCAAGAGGCAGAAGAAGCAGAACGTCAGCGGCTTGCCCAAGAGGCGGCAGCTTAAGCTCAGCGGACTGCTGAGGCTGACGCAACGGCTCGAGACAAGCGGAACGCCGCCAGCACGGAGTCCCTGATTCAGAATGAGAGTCAGTGGACAGCTCTACTCCAAGGCATGATCTTTGTGCCTACGGACGAGCAGGCGGATCCGACACCGGCGGAGGCGGAAAGGAGTAACCTGGCTAACTTAATGTTGTGTATGATGAGGGCGGTAATGTGGAATAACACGGTGCAGATTGCGCACACGCACACTGGACGGCAGCTGAGGCAGACTCAGCAGAAAGAGTCTTCAACCTTAACAGCCGCTATCCGCGCAGCAACACAACATCAGCAACAACAGCAACAACTGTTGGCATCCACTATCACACGCGTCAACAGCATCGAGGCTAAGCCCTCAGCAGCGCCAGGCTGCATGACGGACATAGCGAAGCAGCTTGGGGATCGCATCGACCATGTCGTCACCATCATCGGCAACCTGGGTGACTTCACCAGTCCGGCCACAATCAGCAGCATGGTTGCCGCCATCAAGATGGACATCACCAAACTGTAGTCACGACCGGAAGCCGCCTCGAAAGCATACAAGATGCCACACTTCAACATCGGGAAGTTTGATGATTACAACAAAACAGACGCTTTGGCATGGTGGCAAGCCTTCATCACCGAAGCAGCCTGCCACCACGTGCCAGATCACCTGATGAAGACAACACTTTACCTCCAACTCATTGGAGTCCAACTCATTGGAGGAGCACAGACATTCATGAACCACATGGCGGCCAATCTGGGAACAACCATCGCCGACCTGCACACACACATCACGTGGGAGCAGCTCGAGCAAATGTGGCACACTCGATTCATGGTCCGAAAGTAGTTAAGGCGGCCATGAACGAGGTCTACTCCAGCTCAGAAGGGAACACGTCAACATGAGACTGGACGATCAAGTGGCAGAAGATAATAACCACTCCTGGTTTCGGCTTAAGTTTCCCAAACCTGCGATCCGAGTTCTTCTCGCGATCGTGCGCAGGACTGTGGTTGGCACTCGGCAACGAGTACGACTATGCCTCATTTCAGGCCATCCTTGACCGTGCTAACCTGGTCATCCAAACGAATGACAAGGCCGCCAACGAAAGGCAGTCCCAACCGCAATATGTGGCTAAGCAAGGCTACCAAAGGCCGACGCATAACAATGCGGTGATCGCTGATGGATCACCTGATCTCCATGCTGCAGCACCCTCCTCGAGTGATGGAGGAGTTGTTGCAGCGCTCCTGCCGAAGCGTCCTAAAAGGGTTCGAAAGAACAAGGTGACACAAGGGACGACAGCGACGGAGAATGGGCAACAATCATGGACGACATACAACATCACCAAGGAAGTATTCGAACTTCGACAACGGTATGGGTATTGTTTTTGGTGAAACAGTGGCAACCACACTACGGCACAATGCCCGGACAAGGACAAAGCAAAGGTACCCCGTCCAGCTAACTTGGGAAACTGAGTTGCGCACGGAGAGGGGCGACGCCTCTCCACATTCCGCCTGAACCGGCTGCCTTGCTAACAACCGATATCACTGTCGGGGAGCATGCGTTAGTCGCTGATTCTCGTGACACATACGAGGATTATGCCGCCCAGCTGGTGCCACCATTGGACCAGCCTAGCCACGTGCACTTAGATAGGGTATGCGCAACTTGTACACCGTCGGCAAGAGAACCGGTTAGTTCGCCACTTATTTCCAAGGACTCAACGCCGTGGTCAAGACTTGAGGACCTCGACCCGCTCACGAGAGAGGACTTCTCTTGGATGTCTCTACCCTCGACCGGATCCTTGCCAAAGCTGCATTGTAATGCCTTGATGGCAAATCTACGCTCCTACTTGCACGCTGCAGTACCAGCTCCGTTGACGGACGACGGAGTAGCGGTTGTCGATCTCCGCTACGCCACCCAAAGGTACGTCGAGACCGACACTCCTTTGCTCTATTTCCGCATTCAAATCGGAAAGGCCACCTGCAGTGCCTTGATTGATTGCGGAGCGTCTCGCAACTTTATGAGCCAAGCCTTTATGGCCCACACGGGCCTCGGCCCCCGCGTTCGAAGGAAGACGCAACCTACACAAGTCACACTTGCGGACGGCCGCACGCGAAAGTCAATTGACCGATGCGTTGACGACGTTCCGGTGTACTTTGCGCCCCTTGCGTGCGAGCCGGTGTCTTTCGACATCCTCGACACCAAGTTCGACATGATTCTAGGCATGTCTGGTTGCGTAGCACTGACCATCCGGTCAACTTTCATGACTGAACCGTTCACATCCATGATCGGAACGGAGTGTTAGTCCCGTGTACGGTCGCGACTCCTCACACTTCGATTGCTTGTCACGTGGTTTCCGTCGCGAGGATTCGCAACGCCATAGCTCGGAATGACGTAGAGGAGATGGGCGTTGTTTTCCTACATGCCCTCCCCCGACGGACGGACCAGCCGCGTCGCCGCCGGACCCATGCATTACTCACCTCCTGGACGGATATGGAGACGTCTTTGAGGCTCCCACCGGAACGGTTTCAAATCGGCCCATACGTCATGGGATTACTCTCGAGGCTGGTGCCGTCCCTCCGAGTGGATGCATCTACCGCATGAGCGACGAGGAACTCGAGGTGCTTCGCGCACAACTTGACGACCTCCTCGACAAAGGTTGAATTCGCCTAAGTTGTTCTCCATACGGTGCACCTGTTCTCTTCGTCCAGAAGAAGAACAAGGACCTATGTTTGTGCATCGACTATGGAAAACTTAATGTACAAACCGTAAAGAACACCGGCCCTCTCCCTCGGATCGATGATCTCCTTGAGCGGTTGGGCGGCGCGACGTACTTCTCGAAGTTGGATTTGAAGTTGGGTTACCACCAGATCGAAATCCAGCCTCAAGACCGGTACAAGACCGCCTTCAAAACACGGTATGGGCATTTTGAGTGGGTCGTGATGCCATTTGGACTCACCAATGCCCCGACAACCTTTCAAGCAGCCATGACAACGGAGTTTCGAGACTTGCTTGATCGTACCGTCCTCATCTACCTCGATGATATCTTGGTCTATAGCCGGACGCTTGACGAGCACCTCGTACACCTTCGTGCAGTTTTGGATGGTTTGTGAGCAGCAAAGTACAAAGCAAACCGGGACAAGTGCGAATTTGCCAAACAAGAGCTTGAGTACTTAGGCCACTATGTGACGCCGAAAGGCATTCGTCCCTTAGCGGACAAGATCCAAGCCATCGTGGATTGGCTGGAACCCCGTTGCACTACGAACGTACGCTCTTTCACGGGTTTGGCTAGATACTATCAGCGCATCGTCGAGTCCTACTCCAAAGTGGCAACTCCTTTGTCGAGACTTCAGTCCTCGAAGGTACCATTCGAGTTCGACGATGCAGCTTGTGACGCGTTCAATACGTTGAAGGCAGCGATGCAAGACGCGCCGGCCCTCCGTATCTATGACCCCACCCTACCCACCCAAGTGACTACGGACGCTTCCGGATACGGTATTGGTGCAGTGTTAGAACAATGTCACCCGAATGGCTGGCACCCGGTCGAATACTTCTCCCAAAAGGTGCCTCTCGTCAACTCCCTCGATGACGCTAGGAAGAAAGAGTTACTCGCATTCGTCATCGTTCTCAAACGGTGGCGCCACTTTCTTCTCGGTCATCGGCGTTTTAAATGGAACACGGACAGTAATCCGTTGACCTACTACAAAACGCAAGATACGGTCACTAGCACGATCGGTCGATGGATGTATTACATCGACCAGTTTGACTTTGACCCATGCCACATCCCCGGTCCCGCCAACCGAGCAGCAGACGCCCTCTCACAACGGCCCGATTTCTGTGCCCTAGTGACTACGACGTTCCAGCTCGACGACGATCTGCAGCAGCACTTCGTCAACGGCTACAAGTCCGACCCGACATACTCCACGATCTACGCGGAGCTTTCATTGGATCACCCGCCAGCTGGTCACTATTGTAGCTCCGACGGGTTCCTACTCCTTCACACGAGAGGAAAGGACTTGCTAGTGGTGCCCCAAAATCGCATCTTACGGACTCGCCTCCTTGGCGAATTCCACGACGCACGACTTTCGGCACACCTTGGCGTGACCGACACATTGGCCTGCCTCCGCCAGCGTTTTCACTGACCCGACGTTCTTCACGACGTCACAAGGTACATTGAGTCATGCACAGTTTGACATTGTAACAAAGCTAGATCTCAGGTCCCTTATGGCGAACTGAAACCGATGTCAATCTCTCAGGCACCTCGCCTCTCCATTGCTATGTATGTTACATGCCCGTTTCCCCACGATAGCCTCGGTCATGACGACATCCATCCTCACGGTCGTTGACCGTTTGAGCAAGTACGCTCGTTTTTTTCCATGCAAGTACCGTGCTACAGCCCCCGAGCTCGCACGACTCTTACACACCGGCTGGATTACCTGCCACGGTGTTCCGGAAGACATTGTGAGCGACAAAGACACTCGCTTCATGTCAGCCTTTTGGACTTCCCTCATGACGGAGTCCGGTTCGACTATGAAGCCGAGTTCCGCACGGCACCCGCAGACGGATAGGCAATCGGAAAGAGCGCATCAGACCGCTTAAATGATGTTACGTACACTCATCCGTCCCGACCAGAAAGATTGGGTTGACTGGCTTTCCGACATCGAGTTCGCCTATAACACTTCGGTGCACCCGGCGATCTGCATCACTCCATTCAAGTTGCATTACGGTAGAGAGAAAGCCCGAGTCTTTGTCGATCTTCTGCTACCACGGGCCGCCGACATCGACGTCGTTTGCTCTCCCGCTTCCGTTCGGAAGTACGGGGACTTGCTGATCAAAGCCCGCTCGAACATGCAAAAGGCTCAAATCCGCATGCAGCAGCAAGCTAACCGACGCCGACTCCCATGTCCTTTCCGCGAGGGAGACCTTGTTTGGGTCCTCGCTGAGGAATTCGCGCTGGAGCAAGACGTCTCGCGCAAGCTCCTCCCGAAATGGTTTGGACCATGGAAGGTAATTTCTGCAGCAGGCGACGACCCTCCTGACCCTTCCTTTGTGATTGCCATCCCACCACACCTCAGAGTGCACCAGTTTTCCATGCGTTGAAGCTGGCCGTGTATACGCCACCTTCCGAGGATGAGTTTCCGGGCGGACGATCACAGGATCCGCCCTCTATGGACGGACATCAGGAAGTTGACCGTGTCATCACGCATCGCAAGTATGGCAACAAGCCAATGCAATACCAAGTCACATTCAAGCAATGTGCCCCTGAGGACACGCGCTGGATCTCCTGTGCAGATTTACAGGCATCTGCACCACTCATCTTCTCCGACAACGAGAACCGGCGACTTGCCAAGGACAAAGTTCGTTCCACCCGACCCACCCAGGTATCGGACAGACAACTTCGCCCTCGCAGGTAGCTCGGTCTTTTAAGGGGGGGAGTGTGTTACATACCGCGACTTCACACGGGCCCTTGCAGGCCCGACACTACCGGATGGGGGGTACCTAGGCCGGCCTAACCAAGGCTGGACCTTTTTTTCTTTCGGTAGGCCCTTGAGGCCACCGGTTGGCGCCTGCAGCAGACCAGGGTTGGCCCAAACGATATTACTGTTTGGGCCTGGCGGCGCCCTTGAGGCTGCCGCCCGCCGGTCTGATGTGAACCATCATTGTGGACGATTCAGATCACGGCGCAGGAAAACAGCATAGAGGCCGATCGGCCGCCGAACGGTACTTAGGCCGGTCCAGCAGCCATTCCAGCAGGTTGGAGAGGCAGTACGGCAGGAGGCACCAAGCTGCGCTATTCTTGGTTCAGCGGAGCGGTTGGAGCTGCAGCGCTAAGTTTAGCGCACTGGAGCAGAGGGACGGGAGGAGGGAGACTTACCTGGAGTACCGCGAGCGCCATAGCTCCCAGCGGCGCGGCCAAGCTCCCGCATCTGCCAAGGCGCCATCTTGCAGACGCAGGTTAGGCCTGAGGCTACTCGCCATCTCCCCCGACTCTCTGCCTCCCCTCTCAGTCTTCTTCTTCTTCTTCTTCTTCTTCTTCTTCTTCTTCTTCTTTTGACTTCTTCCTCTTCCTCTTCTTCAGACTCCCTCTTCTTCTTCTTCTTCAGACTGGAGACTATTGATACGAGTTGGACAGAGATCAGTGATTGGACTTCGGTGGTCGGAGGATGTGATACTTACCGGATTCGAGACATTGGATATGGTTGGGATTGATACCTGGCGGCATCACAGATCGGACCGGTTACATTAGGATTCTGTACGTCCGACATTGGTGACTTATGTCCCCGACATTCTGATTTTGTTCGATGACATTTTGAGCTACCATATCGGTGACCTTTTGGATTCTATCTCGGTGACATCTGGCGCTGCCGCCTATCTCCCACCTCCATCGTCTCTCCTCCCACCATTCATCTGTGTATGATTGTACGGGGCCTGAAGCATCATCTATGAATGGCTTCAGAACCCACCATCTCACGATTGCTTGTGTGTTGAGTGAGGATTGGGTGAGTTCAGTCTATGCGAGTCAGTCCATTTCTCAGACTTCCGCTGTATACATGCTCATCCTATATTGGTTGATCTTTGGTTCTGTCCATTTTTGTATTCACCAGTATGCAACAGCAGAGCACCCAGAACGGTGAAACAGCGCTCAGAACTCTTAAAAACGAAGCAGCAGCAGAACCCCCAACATCGAAGCAGCAAACAGGCCAGAGCAGAGAAAAAGACTCAGCACAAGAGAAAGGAAGAGGAGAGTGAGATAGGTAGAAGACTAAATGAAAAGAGAAGAAAGAAAGGACGGAACGTGGTGAATCAATTATCCCCCCAATCCTTCCAATCTCACGCGCCATATGATGATGATGATGATGATGATGATGATGATGATGATGATGATGAAGATGATGATGATAAGTAGGGTTGTCACTAACAATGTTTATGATGACAAGGAAAATGCTGATGAAGATGAAGATGAGCCCTGTTGACCATCACCAATGATCAAAAGGAGAAGACCACGCTGGCGAGCCGAAGAAGAAAGTCCCC
Source organism: Chara braunii (assembly GCA_003427395.1). Taxonomy (NCBI): domain Eukaryota; kingdom Viridiplantae; phylum Streptophyta; class Charophyceae; order Charales; family Characeae; genus Chara; species Chara braunii. The sequence goes on from BFEA01000291.1 coordinate 676,591, forward strand.
AAGTCGAAGCAGCTTCCTCTTGCAGAGACTGTTGCAACGCTCGAAGAGTCCGCACTCAATATCTTCTGTTGATCCTCCTCCCACTCCCCGTGATAACACTCTTCTCTTCTCCCCTTGCGGCAAGTCGACCTCCCTCGACTGTAACCCACAAGTAAAAGAACGAGAGTGATTCGTCAAGGAGCTTTGTTTTCAAAAGAAAGCAAGCTCCCCTCCATTCGACATGGTAGCCTGTAGCATCCCCCGAATGGAGCGCGAAGCAGCGAGATGGCACAATGTGCTTTCAAAGGACAGGAGGTATCAAGTGACGTTATTATTCCACGTTCTTGCCATGTAATCCCCCCAAAGAAATCTTCGCAACTAGCCAACACCCGCCCCAGCTTCAGAAGATGATGACGCCAAGTCAACACTTATGTGGCGGCATGGCCAGTCAGCAAGTGACTGCCATGTCCGCTCACCAGCCAGCAGCGCCCACATGCATGCCCAGTAGCGCTCGCCCGACCACCTGCAGCATCTGCAGACTTTGCTAGAAGCCTCCGCCCACGCTGCCAACAGCACACGCTTGCCCCACCATGCGCGCCCACCCGCTCTGCCAGCTGCTGCGCACGCCCTCACGCCTCGCCAACGCACCCACCAGCAGCGTCCACGCGTCCCCCCGGAAGCGCACACTCATACCAGCAGCCACGCCCGCATTCGCAGCGCCCCCATCTCCCGTGCCATGGCGCCAATGTTAGCGAAGTTGCATGATACGCTGCCCTCCTATTTTTCCCAGGCCACGTCTATTCTGGGGGGCATCAAGCATGAGTTCAAGAAAGAGAAGGTAAGGAAGAGTGGACAGCCTTGCCCTTGCGGTAAGCAGCAGACAAGCCCAGAGATGAATGCCACTTTGACATTGTGGTGCGGTCAGAGGGAAAATTGGGTATGAGTACCGCAACGGGCCTAGGTCAATTGGTACACCCGTGAACTGTTGAAATTCAGATCCGAGTTCGAATCCACATCAAAACAAGCGGAATGAAATTCCTGAATTACCTGATGCTGGTTAGCTCGACTATGATACCTCAAGGATGCTGCCGTTTTTCCCTTAAAACCACTAGTACCTTTGCCACTTCAGAAATGAGGGAAAACGCCAGTCCCCGAAGAATTCGGAGGCCGGGCCCGACGACGGCTGCCGTTGATAAATCTAATTGGCCGCCGCCATTTCGTTTTAGCCTCCTGAAAGGTCGGAGGTCCGCTATTTTCCGAACCGACAAAGGTACTAATGGTTAAAAAAAAATCAAAAACAGGAAATCAGGTGAGAGATCTGGGGAGTTGTCGAGGGTGGAAGGCACTCTAGTGTCTGTTTGTGAACTGATACTTAGTCGACGCTGGCCAGAGCCGGGGTGGGTCGCTTTGCCCTGTAGCCTAGCAGGTGGGGGTTTTCTGGGGTGGGTCGTGCCACTCTGTAACCT
>BFEA01000291.1:700827-711258 GCA_003427395.1 Chara braunii
AGAGAGAGAGAGAGAGAGAGAGAGAGAGAGAGAGAGAGAGAGAGAGAGAGAGAGAGAGAGAGAGAGAGAGAGACTGTGTGCTGACACTATCGGACCGAAGAAACTGCCCTTATCAACGAGCGACATGAATCCTGTGGCGGGGCGACATGCACAAAGGACAAAAAAATGGCAGTGTATCTTCCCATGTTCTGGCGGAATATTCATTCATGCGGTGGGTTGTGGAGAGCGAAGGGCCGACGAATGAGGTAAGCACGTAACGTACCTCAGGAACCTTTTTTTTTTTTTTTGAGAATCTCTGAAAAAATGAGACTGAATCCTCGGCTTGAACATGGAAACATACATTGCCATATATTCACGCTGAATCACGCACACACGCACTCACACACATGAACACACACACACAGGGTAGTTTTTTAATTTTTTTTTTTTACTTTTTTTTTTCACAGGCGTATCCTGCCACGTGTCCGAGGCCCATTGGGCCCGACCCGTTGAACGGAAATCAACGGGAAGGCCCCGTTTTTCCGTTAAATGGGAATTAAACGGGCCCTCCGGGCCCGTTAAACGGGTAGAACGCCGTTTAAAAAATACCGTTTAGCGTTCAAACGACACATAACTCTCTAGCAAGAGTAGTCGAGAGATTGTCCCGAGTGAGGTAAGGCCATCAAATGATTCGATATGAGACGGGGAACCCCGTCGGAACCTTGGAGAGAGCTTGAAAGTCAGGGTCTAGGTATGGAGTGACCCTCCCCAAGGTTGAGGAAGAAGGAGAAACCACTAATGAGTTCTTCGAGATATACGGGCAGGAAACGCTAGTTCATTTCTCGGTAAGTTCCATGAGCGGCACCCGCACGCGAAAAGCGGAGATCTTCCTATCTCAAGACGACAGACAATTCTTTGCTACCGAGTTGGCGGAAGGGAACGACCCTTTGGATATCGCAGAGAGAGCCCGAGACCGACTTAGAGGGTTGAAAGGGGGAATAGCAGCAGGACGTGAAATAGAAAAGGTTGAGTACCGAGGGCAGTTGGAAATTCCGCGAGCAGCCCACGGCGGGACCTGGGAAGTCCCTGGTTGGGTATACCGTATGCTCTACCCCGACGGCTCGGTGGTGAGAAAACTTCAGATTAGGGGTCCAATAATCGAAAAATTCCCCCTAGGTAAAGAGATGGGCCACGAGTTTTTCACCTTGTGTTGGGAATCCCTTGAGCCTACAGACTTGAGTGGTGGGCCTTAGTCGGCGACTTCATCAAGCCCCTGTTCTCAGGACAGGCTGGCGTAGTAGATAGAGGCCTGATTAGGCGGTGCTTGACGGAAGGGGTTAGGGGCGTCTCGGATCTAGAGATCGCCAATTTAGCGTTAGCGGCCTGCGAAGAAAAAAGATTGCGAGACTCGTGGTGGAACGTGACAAGTGAAGAGTCGGAAGGAGACAGTGAGGCCCAAGGGTCGAGTGAAGGAGAAAGAAGCTCAGAAGAGGATAGCGGGGCCAAAGGCCTAGAGAGTGGCTCCGACGGGGGAGACTACTAAGGACCGGTGCATGGAAAGTGTGGTTGAGCACGGGGTCGCCTGATCGCCAAACGCCGCGACTATGGGGCGAGCCGAGGAAGATACCAAGTTAGGGGCAAGGTTGAGTAAGTCAGCTGAAGGAGCTACTGAAGGGGTAGAGACCTTGGGTAGGGCCGTAAGGAGCCTAGAAGAACCCCTTGGAGAAAAGACTGCGGACCTCTGTGCAAGCTCGGACGAGCGTTTAAACCGAGAAATGGAACCACGAGTACCTACGAGAGAAAGGGTGGCGGAGGCCACGAAGGGCTTCCCGATTGAGACCCGATGGGCGAATCGAATGGACACCGCGGAAAGGACCAACGAAGGACGAGAGTTCCCTCGAGATAGGGTCGGATGTTGGGCGCCTAGGTGAGGGGAGGAAAGTACCCCAAGGAGGAGGGAGCTTGGAGACGCTCGACCAACGGAGGTTGGAGGAGGTCCGCGAAGATGGGCCGAACATGAAACCGGCCCCGAGTGGGTACAAGGGGAAGTGATAGGAAGGAGTTTGAGAGAATTTGAGGACGTCTGGAGAGGGCTTAGAGACCGAGAGACCGGGCATTGGGACCGCGAAGACCTAGAGGATCGAGTTCGCCGAGAGGAAGGACCTTGGGGACCTCCTAGGGCTCGACCTCGGAAAGAGGACTTAGACCTAACCTGGTACAAGCCATACGATCAGGCGATAGATGGGAAGGCGGAGGGGCCCTATTTCCGTCAGTATAACGATCGGCGAGTTCCCTGCTACGACGTGAACCTATGACTGGAATCTTTCTACTTTAATGGGAGGGACGTGACAGGGTTCGTAGAGAAGTGGGAGAGTTATGCCTAGCGGAAAACGTTCTCGGAGAAAGAATGGATAAACCACTTTATACAACATTCGGACCCGGAACTGGATTTGGCCATTAGGGCCGTGTACCCGTCTGATGGGCGTTGGAAGACCTTCACGAGCAGCTTATTGAGGATCTTCGCGTGCGATGATATGATCCCCACAATTGAGGGATTGTGTCGGGTCACAAGAGGAGAGCAATAGAGTCTGGGGGCTTTTACTCGGAGGTTTAAGCGGTTGTCGCAAGCTTTAGTGGATAGGGGAATGCTCTCAGAAGTAGACAGGTGCGTGATGTTCATGCTGCACCTACCCGAGGAAAAGAGGAAAGAAGTCCTCGAGAACGCCCCTAGAGATTCGGCAAACTTTGATAAAGTCGCCGAGGTGGCCTTCATGGGAGGAGGAGTGAATGTACGAGAATATATGAAGGAAAGCGTAGACATGGCACTCCGTAGCATGCGAGGCCAAAGGGGGGACGGGCCCCGTGGAAACGATAGGCCACCTCCTGCTCCACCCAGCCTACGATGAGGAAGCGGGCCCGCGAACTGGAGGAGCGAACCAAGGAATCAGGGGAACTGGAGGGCCGAATGGGAAGTCGGGGGAAATCGAGCTTCGGAGTGGGGGAACTCCCGCTGGAAAGATGCCTGGGATGGAAGATGGGGAGATCCTCCCCAACCTAGGACCGTGGGGACTCGACCAGAGGTAATGACGAGCGCGTCTCCTCAAGTGACTCCTCGCTCCTCAAGTGACTCCACCACCCAGGCCTCCCGCAATGACGAGCGCGTCTCCTCAAGTGACTCCTCGCTCGGGGTACCCACTGCCTCGGAGCGGATGTGTCTATTGCAACGAGGAGAGTCACATCAAGCGAGACTGTCCTTACCTCATGGAGGCTCTAAGGTTGGGAGTGGTAAAACTGAACGAAAATAAGTGGGTGGTTTGGGGAGACGATGAGGAGGCAGTCTCCTTTTATCCCTCGCTCAAGGTGAATGTAGATAAGAGGATAGCCCTCCGAGAAGATAGAGAGGGAAAGAAGCCCGGAGTTGGAAATACCTCCAACACCTCTCATGTCCAAATGACGGGGTCGTCAAGGGGGGTATCCATAAGGGAACCCTAGGTGTCAAGCATCAAGTTCGTGGAGACACTGCCTGAGGTGGAGGTACCTTGCCTAAGGGTAAGGACCCAAGTGGGGGTCGGGCCTTCCAAGAGCAAAGAAAAAGCGACGGAGGGTGGCGAAAGAAGCGGCGACGACGACCAGCCAATGGTCGATGCCAAAAGCACAGAGGAAAAAAGAGGGGAAGAACCCACTTCGCCTAAATCACCTAGAAAGAAGGGGGTGAAAAAGTTCGAGATGAAGTGCACCTTGGACGAGATAGACATAGTGGCTCCCCTACGAAGGACCCTATTGCAGCCCATGCAGTGCACCCTTCTGGATTACTTAGCGGTCAGCAAGAGCGCGAGAGATGAGCTCCTGAGCATCACCAGGAAGGGGAGGATTCCGCTCGCAGGAGGGCCCACAGTACCAGGAGATGGTCCCCCCAAAGAGAAGGTGTCGTCTTCCCGCATTACGATGGAAGAACTACTCTCTAGTTTCTTCGCGGAGGATGAGACCAATAAGTTTTATGTGCTTGGGAGTGGACAACTCCAAGCCGTGGTGAGTGGGAAAAGGATGAGGGCCTTGGTGGACAATGGGTCTGAGTCGACCGTGTGTCGAGATTCGATTGCAAAGGAGCTAGGGTTGGAAGTGGATAGAGGGGTGTCCATGTCCATGGTGGTCGTTGATAACAAGCTACAGCCAGCGGAGGGGGTCTGTCATAGTCCCACAATCGAGGTCGCTGGCATGGAAACAACCGTCCCGATATTCTCGATAAAAGAATGTTCCTCCAAATTGATCCTCTGGAGGACCTGGCTGAGTGTGGTACACGCTACTACGGTAGATCTTTCGGATGGGAGCCAGACTCTCTCAATTCAAAGTCCAGATGGGATCCTAGTGGTCCTAAATGTTGTGGATGCACAAGATGAGCGAAACCGGACCAACATTCCTAGGCGGAGAGAGGCGCAGTCGAGGGTGTGCCAAGTCCGTCTAGGAGAGTCACCCCTTGCTGCTCGAGAACCCCCGGGGGACCGGGTAGAGGTTGAAGATGTGGGAGGCAGGATTATAATCAATGGGATAGGATACGAGAATGAGGACGAGGAGGAGGAGTTCGACGGAAGCGTGAGGTTGTCTTTTTTGGAGAAATCCCCTAGCCGACGGCATTCAGAAGCACAAAACCGTGGCGGAGAAAGTAAAATCCGCCGCGGTCAGTCGGGATAGAACGGGGGAAACTTCGCTATCGGAAGAAGGAATCGCCGATATCATCCGAAAAAGGAAGGAGACCGAAGGTCAGAGGATTATGGTGGACAAGTTGGCGAAAATGGATATAGGGGATGGGAACCTCACGGAAGAAGAAAAAACGTACGTGGCAATGACCCTTAGGGACTGCGATAATGCCATAGCCTTCGATGACTCGGAAAGGGGCAGGATCGATCTGAGGTACGCAAAGCCTGCCCGGATCCGTATGATCCCTCAAGTACCCTGGAAAGATAGACCCCAATGGAAGTACGCTCAAAAGAAGAAGGAAGAGATAGTGACTTTTATAGAAGCGAAGATAAGGACGTTCGTTGCAGAACCCTGTGAGAGTGCCTACTTCAACAAATGGTTTTTCTGAGGAAAGGGGGTAGTAACAAGCTAAGGTGGATCCAAAACCTCAAAAGGACCAACGTGGTTACCATCAGGGACGTGAGGTCCATACCTGAGGCTGATCTTCTTGCGGAAGGATTGGCGGGTCCCTCGATCTACTCTATCTGCGATCTCTTCTCGGGGTATGACGAGATCCTATTGGATTACCGAGATAGGCACATGACCGCTATGCATACGCCTCTGGGGCTGGTCCAAATGATGCTAGTGCCAATGGGGTGGACAAACGAGGTGGCGGTGTTCCAAAGACCCATGATTGCGATTCTCAAGGAATTCATACCAAAAAAGGTGGAAATCTTCCTCGATGACTTCACGATAAAAGGGTCGGTCGAACGGGATGAGATGGAGGTCTTTCCCGGGATAAGAAATTTCGTGGTGGATCACATGAAGGATATCAAGGAGGTCCTTGCGAAGTTAGACGACGCCAACCTTGCAGTAAGTGGGACTAAGAGTCGCTGGGGAGTGTCGTCAATTAAGATACTGGGCTTCGTCTGCGATAAGGATGGGCGGAGGTCCGATCCCGTGAAATTGAAGAAATTGATGACTTGCCCATCGCCGCTAAAGTCGATAACGGAGGTTAGGCAATTTCTAGGGGTGGTGGGCCACTGGAGGATCTTTATAAAGGCCTACAGTGAGAAAGCAGAACCCCTTAGGCGACTGCTTAGGAAATCGGAGAGATGGATTTGGGGGCAGGAGCAGGCCACGGCCATGGAAGTCCTTAAAGAGGAATTCCGCGAAGATGCACAGGTTCTAGGGGTCCTGTTCTTCGAGGACGAGGAGAATCGTCCCTTCATAGTTTCTACGGAAGCTGGACCTTGTTCAATAGGAGGGCTACTGTCGCAAAGAGATCAAAATGGGAAAGAGAGACCGCTTCGATTTGAGAGTTGAACCTTAAATCCCGCCGAGAGAAACTATAGCCAATTCAAGAAAGAAGTGCTGGGGGTGTTGCACTGCCCAAAGACCTTCTGCCACTACATCTACGGGAGGCATTTCCTCCTGAGAGTGGACCCGACCGCGGTAGCATCTGTCCTTCAAAAGGAATTCTCTTTGACGGATCCGACTATCGCTAGGTGGATGATCCACATTAGGCTCTACGATTACAGGGTCGAGAGGATCTCCGGGGCCAAAAATCAGGTCGCCGACGGACTGTCACGACTTCCGATCCAAGAAGAGGACTATCCAAGGCTGGAGGAAGCAAGAGCTGGGATGTCCAAAGAAGGGATGATCCTAGTAGCCATTAACAAGGCGCGAGTGGGGTTGACCATCCGAGAGGTAGATAGAAGGCCGGGAACGTTTCTGGCTAACCTTTACGACGGGAAGTGCTGCGATATAGGATTATAACTAGCAGGCAGGGAGGAAGGCACCGAGGTGAATCAGGTGATTAAGAGGGAGACTCTCAGGTATTGCCTGCGAGGAGGGCACCTCTTTAAGAGGCCTACCAAATTTGCGATTCCTATGAGGGTGCTTTGTGATCCGGGAGAGAGGAAGGCGGTCATAGAGGAGCTGCACGAAGGAGTCCTCGGGGGGCATAGGGGAGTAAAAGAGACTTTTAATAAAGTTCGTAGACTCTATTGGTGGGATGGTATGTACGGAGAAGTTGAGAAGTATTGCTCCTTCTGTGAGGCTTGCCAAAAGAGGGCGACGGTTCACTACAAGGAACCCCTAGTTCCGTCGCTACCCACAGTTCCGGGCGAGAAGGTCCATATTGACTTAGTGACCATACCTAAAGGAGTTGGTGGGCTAAGGTACATAATTATCACCCGTGACGACCTCACAGAGTTCCTGGAAGCTAAGACCATCAAAAAGAAAACGACCGAGGAGGTGAGTGACTTCCTTTTAGAGTATATCGCAAGGTACGGGTGTGTCGGGAATATAGTGATGGATAGGGGATCCGAGTTCCTAAGCCAAAAGTTCAAGATGATATTGGAGAAGGCAGGGATTAAGGCAGACTACACGACCGCCTATCACCCCCAGTGCAATGCGTCGGTAGAGAGAGGCCACCAAACGCTTGTAGATGCCCTAGCCAAATGGTGCAGGGGTCGTGCGGAGCAATGGCCGAAATACTTACGCTATGCAGTTCGGGAGGACAATATCACGGTCAAATCAAGTATTGGTTATCCTCCTTACACTCTTTGGTTCGGAAGGCATTGCCCCCTGCCCATCGAGTTTCATGTTGACACCTAGACGAGCATCTCGTGGAAGGCCAATATGACAAGGAGTGAATTGCTAGAGGCAAGGATACAGCAGATAGCCGAAAACCTTGATGTCGGACTTGCCGAGGCAGGGAAGAAAGTCGAGAGGGAGAGGACGAAAGGAAAGGAAAGGTGGGACAAGAATTTGCAAATCCGTAAAGAGCCGATAGGGTCTGGAGATCTAGTTCTGATGTACGACTCGTCGTTGGAAAAGACTTGGAGCAGGAAGTTAGCCAACCGATGGATGGGTCCGTACCGGGTTTTAAAGAGATTGGATGAAGGAGCATATCTCCTTGCGGAATTAGATGGGGCCAAGTTGCGGGACCCTATCGCGGGGGACCGCCTCAAACTTTTCCGCTCGCAAGGGACCCTTAGGGAGGAACCAAAAAGCAAAGGCAAGGAAGTGGTCGACGAGGAAGTATCTGTCACCCACGAGAAAGGGGAGACTTCGGGGCAGGAAGCCTCTTTGTGGCCGCCTAAGACGGGGTATAAGGTTCGGAAACCACCCCTACCTAAGACCCCTAGAAGGAAGAAACGACCTAGGGAGGATGATAGTCATACCAACCAATTAGGTAAACGCAGGATGAGAAAAAGAAGGAGCGCTTCAAGAAAAGCCTTGAGAATCAAACGCGAGAGAGAGGATAAGAAACGGAAGAGAGAGAGGCGAGAGAAAAGAATGAGGAGGAGGAGACGATTGTAGTATCCCTTGCGGAAACGGGAGGTTGTACAATAGTTAGAAGGGATATGTATTGTAGTTCCAAAGGAAGTAAAATAGCAAGGACTGTACCATAATTAGGTGATACCCTTTAGAAACCGAAGAATCAAGGCATGTGTCGTAGTCCCAAGGAAGGAAAAAAACTAACCCACAGGGGAAGGAAAAGGGGGAACATAATTCGAAAAGGGAACGTAAGGAAATAAAATGTTAAATGGGTGTATTGGAGAAGAGAGAAAAGGGGCATCATGTGTGAGGAAACGGGGGGGGGGTGCTACGAGGAAAGCTCGTCGGGGACGACGAAAGTTGGGGTGTGGGCTGGTTGTCGGGCGGCTGCCTACCAGCCGAAGGTCTTTCGTTTTGAAATCCAGAAATTTTTGAACTTTCTGTTTTGAGTGGGTTTGACGTATGCGTGCATGTGATTGTGAGGGTTTATGAGTGACCACATGCTTCCGGGTCTTCGTACTAGCCCTTTGATGGACTGGAACAACAGTTCAAACCATGGTCGCAAGTGGCTCGGGCGGACCCCCAAAGATTGGAGTTTCGGTGCCAAAGGCGGGGAATCAGGGGTGTGTGGATGTGTTCGGGGCAAAGACTCAAAAATGAGGGAGCTTGAGAAGACCAGATTTGACTTCAATGAGTGGACTGAATATCCTGGTCCTGGGAGCGGGACGTCGGAGGCCGAAAAAGAACCGTGACGACCACGTATCCCCGCCTAGGTTGTGCTTCGTAACAAAGGCAGCAGCCTGATGGCGGACGCCACGTCGTTTGTTTAGAGGTCTACGAGGGACAAGTGCAAAGGAACGGGGGGGGCGAAGCTGCCCAAAACTCCCCTGTGAGAAGGGAAAAAGGACCATTGTACGAGGCTGAAGTGAGCCGACCACATGCCGGGCTGGGCCGGGAAGATCAGACCCGAGAGGGAAGACCAACAAAAGCATCCACCTGGTATGCTTGATGGGATTGCCAGATAGAGGGGGATGAAGTTGATCTCGTGGTTTGATCAGGGGCCCACATCTCGGCGAGGTTTGGGGGATGATGAACAAGGAGTAGGGGTTAAAGTCGGTTAAAGCCCGAACGATGAGCCACGTTCGACCTGTCACTCAATTACGAAAAAAAAAGGTAGTGGCTGCTACAGCGCGGAAGATGGTTGGAGAAAGGAAGAAGTGCACGCTCCTCCCAACGGACAAGGAAGGAGCAGAGGACTGAGCAAGCAGGAACGCGACCCCGGCTACGAGCGAGGTAAAAGGGAGGGAGTCCAAATGAAAAGGGGGGATCCGACTGAGAACCGAGGAGAAAATCCGATTGGGTGGGAAAGAGAAGAATAGGGATCGACCGAGAAGGAGGCAGGGAAGGGAGAACTGGGAAGTGCGGTCTGACAAGAAAGCGGGAAAGTCCACGGAGGAGAGGGTGTGGAACGGGCAAGGGAGGGAGTTGTGGCATGCATGGGTGCAAGAAAGCGGTTGCGGAAGCCCACGCGCTCCTCGACTTGTTTGTCAACTGTTTTTTTTTGCCGACGAGCCTAGAGGGGAAGCAAGCCTTGCTTAGGATGTGGGGAGAGCGCCACGACTGCACATGGCGCGAGCTGTCCAGATTTTCGAACAGAAACGACGGGAATGACGAAAAATTGGAAAAACTTCGGCTTCGGCACCATACGGGATGGGGGAGGCGGAGTAGCCACAAGGATCGAGTCAAGAAAAGAGTATAAAAGAGCCAGGGGGAGTCCGCCAAAGAGGAGAGAGAGGAGGCAAAATTTCGGATGCATGAAGGTACGAGAAGTATGGAGAAGCGCCCTACAACGTGCGAGTGCCCTTCTGCAGCCGGCACTGCGGGTCGCGCGCAATCACCTAAGGGAGAGAGAGAGAGGGGAAGCAAGCCCGAATTGAAGTCGTTCGTGGGAGGCGCTCGATACGTCGAACTGCAGACTTCATCAGAGTGTGTGTGTGTGTGTGTGTGTGTGTGTGTGTGTGTGTGTGTGAGAGAGAGAGAGAGAGAGAGAGAGAGAGAGAGGACATGAGCTCGGACAGGTGATGGTAGGAGGAGGCGCCCGACGCTACAAACAGTGAGCGGTCATCGGAGAGAAAGAAAGAGGTCTCAAGCTCAAATCCAGTTCGTTCGCAGGAGGTGCTAGATACTTCGAACTGCGAACCTCATCTGAGAGAGAGAGAGAGAGAGAGGGGAAGCAAGCTCCGATCGAAGTCGTTCGTAGGAGGCACTCGCCGCTCGATACGTCGAACTGCGAACTTCATCAGTGAGAGAGAAAGAGAGAAGACACGAGCTCGGTTGGGAGTTGGTCGGAGGAGGCGCCCGACACTAGGAACGGCGAGCGGTCATCGGAAAGAGAGAGAGAGAGGGCTCGAGCTCGAATCAAGGTCGATTGCGGGAGGCGCTCGATACGACGAACCAAGAACTTCATCTAAGAGAGAGAGAGAGAGAGAG
>BFEA01000291.1:723730-747769 GCA_003427395.1 Chara braunii
GATTGCGATGCCACCTCCCCCCACGACCCGATCCTGACCCTGTTCTTACCTGATCCCCCTACCCGCCTGATCCCACTGCTCCCCCGCCCGCCAATTTTAAGCACTCTTTAACTCTCGTTTCAAAGTTCTTTTCATCCTTCCCTCACGGAACTTCTTCCCTATCGATCCCGACCTTTCCCAACTCCGATCCCAACCACCCCCGCCCAATCGCGCTTTGCCCCGCTCCCACTTGTGCGCCCCCTAGTAATGCCCAACCCCACCTGCCACGTCACTCCAATCCCGACCCCCATCCCATGCCAAGTCACACCCACCCTGCCGCTCCCTTCCCCCCCASCTACTTTTCTCCCGCACGCATATGCACAACRRGATTACTTGCTGGAGCGGCACATCTGTTTGAAGATARCGCAGGTGTCCTACGCCCAACGAGATCAGCAATCTCATGTGGAGCAAAAGGACAAAAGCTCATTCCATTTTGATTTCCAGTACGAAGACAAACTGTGAGAGCATTGCCTATCGATCCTCTAGCGTTTCAGGACTCAAGCTAGAGGTGGTTCGTGGCCATCATCACCATCATCATCATCATCGTCRCCGMTATCGTCGATCCCCACGGCCTCTTACCTTCATTGCGCGCTTTCGATCCGGCGACCTCGTCGTCCCACCGGGGGAACGATCGAGAAGACCCTTTAGGGGTGATCTGAAGACCTTCCTCGACTAGGAGGAAGGACATTCATTGCTCCCGGCCAACCGAGAGCGCGGTATTGTCACTCTATCTCCCTCCTACTAATCCCCTCTCTTCCTCTCGCCGGTTTCTCTCAAAGATCTCATCTTTTTCCCCATCTTTTATCTCCTCTCCAACACCCCTTCTCTCCTCCACCCTCCCACCTAATTGGCTGCATCATCCAAAATTCCTACTACGTGTGACACGTATCKTCCTTCTTTGTGCTTGCCTGACAATGCCGTCCATTCTGTCGTTCAGAATTTCAATCTAACTCGATAGGATTACTCTCCATCTTCTTTTCTCCCAACGCCGTAATCGGAATTAATTTCGGCAGTCTTGTTCAAAAGTTATGCAAATTTTCGTTATTTAATTTCAAAGTTCAATTTCATTTCAGAAATTYRTGAAATAAATTTTGRAATTTACTACAAAGAATTTTTCCAATGTCGAATTTCCTTCTATTTTCTATCTCCCGTAAAATTCCAAAATTCCTCCGTCGTTTTTGAAATTCTTTTTGAAATTCCTTTGAAATTTCTTTGAAATTCATTTTGATCTTAAAACAAGTCAAGAAATTTTATTCAKTTGATCTACACAATCCTGGAGTCCCTCTCAACTTACTTTATGCAGCTATCACTAATTCTTTCTGAAATTCCATCGTAAATTCTTAATTTAGGAATTAATTTTCTACTTTTATTTCAAATTGCCGTTGAAATTHTTTTAATTCCAAAAATACGTTGAGAAATTATCCATTTTATTTCAAAATTTTCCTATCATCTCATCTCTACATATTTCATCATCTCCTCGAACTTTCAAAAATTTTACGACTATTTTTGAAATTCTTTGAATTTTGCTTAAATTACTTCTAAAATTCTGAAATTACGTCCAAATACTTTCGGAATTTTATTTTGAATTCGTGATTGTCTTATGCTTGCTCCTATCTAGACCCCACACTATTCTTTGAAAATTTCCTCTCATTGTCTTCCCCGAATTGGAAATTTTCCTCTTTTGCCCTCAAYCCRACTTTGAGTTTCCTTGATTTAATTTTGGACGTTCGTCAGACCTCATTCATACCCGCCCTCCTATTGTAGTCCCTTACTCCTCTTTCTGCGTACCAACCTGGCTCCCCGTGATCCTCATCAGAGAGCACTTCAAAATCGCGCCCGAGACACTCGCGCCGCGAACCGACTCGCTCGCTTTGACGCACCGCCTTCTACCACTGAGCCACCCACCCGTCCCAGTTCTCACTCCCCACAGTCTCCACCCCCTGACATCATGCACACGACGGGATCTGCGAGCCCCGCCCGCTCCACCAGCGAAGGGTTTGCGTTCTTTGCCCAAGAGCAGACTTCCGACTCAGTGGCCACCCAGATGGCAACCAGCTCAGGCCCGACTTCCCAGTCAGACCCCATATTGGACATACTCCAGCGTATCGAGGCTAGATTCACGGCCCTCCAGACCGATGTCTCATCCTTGTCGGCCCGTGTGTGCCAGTTGGAGCCCTCTACCAGCGCATCCACCTCCACGCCATCCTCATCTGCGCCTATGGTAGCCCCCTCTTCTTCATCAGCTGGCATTATCTACACGCTTATTGCCTCTACGGGCTGCATGTCCTCATCCCAGTCACACCCTTCATCTGCAGCCACCTCATCCCCCACAATCTCCTCATGGGGACCCATGGCGTCGTGTTCGGCGACCTCCTCCGCCCCCCGCCCCTCACGGGGGAGGGGCTGGGGATTCGTAGATGGCGTATACTAGCAAGCGGATAAACTGCCCCCCCTACCGGTTGACTTCCAGTCTCCCTTCCCTCACGTCGGACACGATGGTTGTCATTCTATCAAGGACAGAGGTCATCGTCGGCCTGGATTTATCGTCCTCCAAGCAGCATTCCATCGCCAACGAGATGGCCTTCATCATCGAGTTCATGAGAGCATCACTCCTCCCAACTTCGGGCAGCAACGAAGGGTCAAGAACGCTTCGAACGAGGTCCAATCTCGTATCATTGTAGGCGTGTTTCACCCAGAAAACAAGCTGATACGATTCACTTCCAGGTTCGGATCCCGGCACTATCGCCCGCTTACCTGTCAACAGCTCCAGAACGACGACTCCGAAAGCGTACACGTCGCTCTTCACGGACAATCTCCCATTCAGTAACTCCGGCGCCATGTACCCATGCGTGCCGGAAATGTGAAAAGTTTGCACAGTCACGTCCACCTTCGTCTGGAATACTTTCTCGACGATCGTCGCCAGGCCGAAGTCTGCGAGGACAGCGCGGAGGTTGTCCCCAGCGCCACCCGACAGAAGAACGTTTGAGCTCTTGACGTCGCGATGAATCACCGCGGGATTCGCGCCGAAATGGAGATATCGCAGAGCTTCCGCGATCTGCAACGCGACGGACACGCGCTCCAGCAACGTCAGAGGAGGAACGGGGGCTTGAGCGCGAATGGTCTGCCGGTTGTGAAGGCGGGCGTGCAAGCTACTGCCGGGGAAGAAGGGGTACACCAGTATGGACTTGCTTCCCTCGTCACAGTAGCCGACGAGCTCGATAAGATTGCCATGATGAAGGCGGCTGAGAGTGTTAACTTCCGCAACAAACTGCCTCCGTCCCGACTCTGTCAATCGCCCGTCCATCACCTTGATTGCCAGATCCGCCCCACCGATATGACCCCAATACACTGCGCCAAACGCGCCCTTTTCGCCAATCCGATAGCTGGAATCGAAGTTCTTCGTGCACTGTTCAAGGTCGCGGAGGGGGAATGGTCTCACCGCGGTAGGGTGGAGGCCATCGTCCGCTCGGCGATGAGGTGGAAAGATGAGAGAGTCCTCCCCGGATTGCAGCACTCCAGCCGAACTGCTCACCGGCACCTCGGTGTTGGACCCAGTAGAGAACGGTTGCTGCTGCCCTTTATAAGCCTGGCTTCGAGCTGATGACTGCGTGACTCCGTCCTCTCTGCGCCGCCGGCAGACAACAAACAGCACGCCAGCAACGAGAGCCACAACTGACACGGACACAATCGGAAGGACGACGAGGAGAACCATGCGACCTCCGGAGGAACCGGAGGAGGAAGGACGTGTGGACGAAGGAGAGGAGGCAGAGGACGAAGACGTGGAAAGAGGGGAGTAAGAGGAGGAAGGCGTGGCTGTAGAGCTGGGAAAGGAGTGAGAGGAGGAAGGGGGGGACTCGGAGGATAGCGGCGATGGCTGGGACGACGACGATGAAGGCAGCGGTCCGCATACTGGCAGCAGGTCCTGCTTGATCTCCACCTCGAAGAGGTGGCCATCGTTCGAACCCAAGTAGACGTACAGTTGAGTGCCGTTGCTACGGAGCGCCAGTCCTCGAAACCCTCCGGGGCCGTATCTGACCACCGTGTGCACGCTCCGAGCTCTTCCACACGGTTGCTCGAGCTCGATCCATCGCAGAAAACCGCTCCTCTCAGACACAAAGAGATTGCATCCGTCCGATGTCACGGCCAACTCTCGCGGATACTCGAACTTTGCCATCGAAGGATCCCCGTCCTGAATCCCTGCCTCGTCCGTACCTGCAACCAGAATCGGCGTCTTCGGTGTTGATGAGAGGTCGAGCGCCCACACTCTCCTGAAGGCGGAGTCCAGGAAATAAAGACAGCTTCCGTCTGGAGCGAAGCTCTGGGAACCGAACGTCATGTCCGTGATGTTCGGGTTCCCATTCTGGGTAAAGCTTGCCTCCAGCTCGAAAGAAGTGGCTGCACTCAGAGGAAGACCGTCGGGACCAGCTGCCACCGCTGCGGACTCTAGGCGAATCGTCGGTTCGTAACGATCTACTGTGTACAGGTGACTCTTGTCGGGGCTGAACGCCAAGCTCCCGAGAGCGTCCGCCTTTGACGGGAAGGCCAAACGACTGCCATCGGCAACAGAAAGGAGCACCAAATCCGACTTTTCTCTGGGCATTCGCACACCCGCGACGAGGTGGGAGCGGGAAGGGGAGAGATCCATGCCATTGGCCATAACCATGTCCATGGAAGAGTTGGTTTCGGGATCGAGGACAAAAATAGGAGCAGAAGCGGCCGGGCCCTCTGGCACGCTCGCGTTCCACCAGTAGCTGATCACCTCCTCCTTAACGAGGCCATCGGCACTGATGTTCCACAAGGCCGCCTTTCGGTACGACACCCGCCCATGTGTTACCGTGGATTCGACGCCAGTCTGGCGCTCGCATTCCTCCCGAAGAACGTAATAGAGGATGAGGTCGACGGGATCGAGGACTACGTCGCGGATGGTGTGTCCGCACCATACGGTGGCACTGTTTGGCGTCTGGAAAGGATATTCTGCCACGTGTCTCAGCGTGACTCGTAGTTTAACGACCAGGTCCGTCTGCAGGACAGTTAAAGACGGAAGGCCTGGCTGCGTACCAGCAGCGAGCAACGATCTTGAAGACTCTTTCTTGCCGGCAGAATTCCGAATCAGAACGAAGGCATTCTCAGCGAAGAGCGATGTTTCGCTCCGTCTCCCCTCAGAGTCAGTAGTTCTCTCTGCGCGTGCTTCCCCGTCCACCACGCGGACGCATTCGGAGAAACCCACAACCAAGAGAAAGATCAGACCTTCAGAAAGGACGACTGCCCGTAAGAGCATCCCACGGGGAAACACGCCCCATACCGCGCGCAGTCGCTGCCGCTGTTTCACCATAGCCACAGCCTCCAGCTTTCCCCAGCTATCCCCAGCTTTCCCCAAGCGAGCATAGACACCTCAGTGACTCACGTATCCTAGCACACCTACCTCCGTTAGTCGAACGCAGGAGAAGCTCCGCGTGAAAGAAGAGAAATGAGCGCCCACATCACTACCACTACTCACGCTCGAGTGTACACAGCGCTCCCAGTCCTTGACTGAATTCTCGCCGCGCTTCGGACCTCGAACTTCACGCGCAGAGAGTCCTCACTCTTTTTTCTTTTTTTTTTTAGATCCTCGCTGCAAACCAAAACAAAAACAAAAAAGCAAAAAAAAAAACGCACTGCTGATTCGGAGCGCTGGCAGTGGTACCTCTGTACCCCATTGAAAGATGGAGACCCAGTCCCAGCGCCCAAGCTCCAAACTAGCATAGCGTAGCACCCTCGTTTCTTTTTTTTTTTTTTTTTTTTTGAGCTGTCTAATTTGTTGATAAATAAATGAGATGAAGCCGGGGTCTTCGCAATTCAACCCGGAAGGTACTGGGGACGAAACCCAGCTACAGCTGTGACTGGAAACCGGGTCCAGTGTCCCTTCCCTAGTGGACGGTTAACCATGCAAGGTCCAGTTCAGGCCTTGGGCCACTCCGGCAGAACAAGCGACGATCCGGCAACAAACGCAAGACAATTTTTTCTGGATTAGAGTGTTGCGAGTGCCTTTTTGGGCAATGCCCTATCTTAAAGCGGCGGTGTCCAAGGAGTTCGGTCAAGTGTTGAAAGATTTTCCCCCAAAGAAGAATAAAGCGGCGCCTAGATTGGTGAACCGACGGTATGACATGCATCCATCGGCGAAATCCAGGATATCGAAATCGTTGAAATTCCGATCTCCACACGGATGGCATAAAGTGGATATCGTGACACAGGAAACTCCATGGTGCCGCGACTGCAGTTGGTACGGTCATGATACTGGAGCATCGGACTGTCCCAAAGCGAGCAGGCCACAAGGACGATCATATTCGGAGGTGGAGGGTGGTGGTTCTTCTACTTCAGCGGCAGGAGGGCTGCCGCCGGAGGGGGGACGTCCGCGGGGGGCGGCGGCGGGTGGTCCTTCAGCACCAGCGGGAGGAGGCTTGCCGCCGGTGGGAGGACCTCCACCAGGAGGGCCTCAGCCGCTGGGGAACAATCCGGGTGGTTCTTCTGCTTCAGCGGCAGGAGTGCCGCCGCCGGTGGGTGGACGCCCGCCGGGGGCGGCGGGTGGGCCTCCAGCACCAGCGGGAGGAGGCTTGCCGCCGATGGGGGGACCTCCACCGGGAGGGTCCTCGCCCGGGGGGCCTCTGCCTGGAGGACATCAGCCTGTGGGGAACAATCCGGCTCTCCAAGAACATGGTTCTTCTGTCTCGGTGGCGGGAGGATTACCTCCGGTGGGGGGACCTCCGCCGGGAGGGGAAACGACAGGAGGAATGAACCCGCGTCAGCAGAGTGGAGGAAACCTTTCACATGAGCCTGCGCCTTTGCCTTCACCAGCTGCCACGCTGTCACCTACTATCGGAGAGGGCCTTCCCCCACCAGTTTCGCCATTGCCTACAGCTTCGTCAGTGCCTCTGGGAATGCCTCTACCAGCTGTTCGAGATGGGCATCTCCTGCCCACCTCGCCTCACCCCACGACTACTGAAGGTGGGATTCAGCTGCAACTTCGACAGCAGGCACAAGGAATGACAGTACCAAGAGTTGGACCAGGACGGCTTACCGAGCAACAGCAACTTGGGGGGGATGATGGCTACAAGGAGGCACCCCCTCCGACGAAAGAGATTACGGGAGAGGAAGTGCTTATACTGCAACAGAGAGATCCGTACCAATCGCAGCGCAAAAAAGTGACCACAGGGGGACTAAGGCAGCAGCAACCGGGCCCTTACGATCGGCCTTCTCAGGATCGCCGTACCTTAGCAGATGCGTCTCAAGCAAGATCTGTTTCTTGGGCAGATATGACAGACACGGCTACACAGCCGGAGGGGTTGCAGCCAACAGACTTGCGGAGTGCCGCTCCTCTGTCGCAGCAACCAACAACACTCCAAGAAGAACTGCACTTGCAGCATCGACAACAACTCCAGCCGACAGAGATCAGACAACCGCTTCGATCCCAGGTGTATCCTGGCTCGATTACAGAAGCAATAGCGGCGGGAAAACCATGGGTTGTCGTGCCGCTGGTCTTCACTGCTGTCGATGGGCTTATGCAGTTGTTGACAACAGTTTCTGCAGTGGCCGCTCTGACGATCCCGCACTTTGAGTTGCACGAAGATCCGTCCCCGCAAGTCGTGCTACGAGAGGTGGGTAAGTGGATTTCTCCGGCCTTTAAGATTAGAGTCTTCCCATAAATGGAATGGCCCAGACTCACTCCGACCAACGACCAAGGAAGGATAGATATTATGATCTTCCCGATCTTGGATGTGGTGGTCAACCCGGCCACCACAACGCCAACACCTCTTCCGGGCCTTGGTTGGTTGTCCTGGACACTGATGCAGAACCCGCAAGGACAGACTGCTGTGGACACGCGGATTTACGATTGTTGGAATAGTGGTCTGCTTACTCTAGTGGAGTCGGCTATCCCTTGGCACAAAAGCCTGTTTTCGAATAACTTCTTACATCTCAAATGCACGGACTGGGAGGACATCAACGGGTAAATGGACAAGATCAGATTAGCATCATGGAACGTGCGTGGGCTAGGGTCCCGTAGGGTGGCGGTGAAAAGATCCTTGATTAAAACATTGATGAGAAATAAAGGAATACAGATCCTGCTGTTGCAGGAAACAAAACTGGACTCAGAAGCTACACAGGAGCAGTTGGGATGGTGGACATGACAACAGTTATGGGCCCCTGCAGTGGGCTCTAGAGGGGGAGTTGCGATTTTGTTCTCTCGCAACTTCCCCTTCTCGGTGACAGACTACGATATGGATTTTGCGGGGAAATGGGTCTGGGTGAGATTTACGGTAGGGCAAGATGATTGGGCAGTTTTCAATGCATATGTACCGTCTCGGCAACAGCCAAGATTGGATTTTTTTAAATCCATCCCCTAGCTGTTACCTGCGGTGGATAGACTGGTCTTGGGGGGCGATTGGAACACCACCCTTGTGCCAGGTATGGATTTACCCAGGGTTGCCCCTTTGTCCTCGGACGCCATCTTACTTTCCACAGTTGTTGCAGAGCAACGATTGGTTGACGCATTCAGGCAGTTGCACCTATGCCCTAGGACCTACACCTATTTTGCCTCTGCGACTGGTCACCAGCAATACCTCCCTCGTAGTAGAATAGATTTGTTCTTTCTGTCAAAATCGCTTCAACCCTTGTTAGCCAAATGTGTAGTAGTCCCGTTCGGAGGATCGGATCACCTACCTCTCCTCTTGCAGTGCTACCAGCACCCTGTTGTCAGAGCAGGTGTCGGCAGGAATACCCTTCCTGAATGGGTTTTGGACTCTGGATATATGACCCAATACATGCAAATTTTTTGGTCTAATTGGGTTCACTCTAGACCATTGTATCTGTCCTCAACCGCGTGGCTTTTGGGGGGGTTGAGATCGGTTAAAAGCATGGGTCTTTTGTTTAAAAAAAAATTGACGGCAGACCGCATATCCGCTCTCACAGATTTGAATAATCAATTAGCCCAATTGACTTCCACTCCCGCCTTTGATGAAACTGCGCCGATGACTTGTCTCGACTCTATACGACAACGTTGGACCATCGAGGTGCTCCCGGCTCTTAGGACTGCAGCCAATAAAAATAAAGTGCAATGGCTGACTAAAGGTGATAGAATGACTGCAGCCTTCTTTCGAGGGCACCGCCGCAAGTCCGTGCCATCATTGATTAGAGCTATGTCGCATCCTACGGACCCCATGGCGCCAGTAGCAGAAAGCACAGCGAGAGTCATGCTTAACGTCTCCCTGTTCTACGAAGCGCTGCTGGCCTCACAGGCACAGTAAACGGAGAATCAGCTGTTGGCAGATTTCCATTACTCAGTCTGGTCCAAAATTCAAGTTGTTCTCACACCCGTGCACCTGCAGCTCTTAGACGAGGACGTTACCCTCGATGAGGTCTTGCGGGCATGCCGGGCCCAACCAAGACACAAAGCCCTTGGGATGGATGGGTTGCCAGGATACTTCTTCAGGAAATACGCGTTGCGGTTGGCGCCGCTGCTGCTGAACATGTTCCAGTATATTTGGAACGGGGCTGCTCCCCCGTTGGACATGTTAACAGGAGTCATTATGCTCTTGTATAAAAAGGGTGATGCAGGGGACGTACGCAACTACAGACCAATTACACTGATGCCATCCTTGTACAAAATTTTTGCTAAAATAATGGCCTTCCGCTTGCAGACGGTCTTGTCGGATATCATTCACCCATCTCAGACGCGGTTCATACCAGGGAGACAGATATTGCATAATGTGATGATGGCGGAAGAGATAGTGGAACTGGTGCTTTCAGGGGAAGACCAGTATGCAATAGTGTTGTTGGATCTGGAGAAGGCCTATGATCGTGTAGGCTGGGAGTTTCTGCAAGCCACTCTCACAGCATTTGGGTTTGGGCCGAGATTCAAAGCAGGTGTGGCGGTTATTTGCAACAATAGTGTGTCACACTTGATCATCAATGAAACTCTCCCCCCACCGATACAGTTGATGAGGTCGGTTCGGCAAGGTTGCCCACTGGCTCCTTACTTGTATATTTTGTACGTGGAGGTATTACACATATTGATTAGAACGAACGACAACATCCCGGGCTTATTGCTACCGTCGGGACACCGCTTTAAATCGGAGGCCTTTGCTGATGATGCAATGGCGGTTATCCCGCCCACTTACGGGGCATTTCAAGCCCTGCAGGGCACGGTGGAACAGTTTTGCCATGTCTCGCAAACTTCGGTCAATTGGGACAAATCATCCGTGCTGATCCCGCCGGGAATGCAACCGCCTCAACACTGGGGCATGAGAATTATTATGCCCAACCAACACGACCGCTTACTTGGCCACACCATTTCTTTTACACAGGACCTGATGTCCGATTCTGCATGCGTTCTGGCATCTGTTCATGAAGCATTGGCTCCCTGGGTCAAACAAAGGGGGGTGAGCTTGATGGGCAGAGCAGCCGTTATTAATAATTCGGTGCTCTCTACTATTTGGTACCAACGGGCCCTTTTTCAGTTGACTCAGGCAGCTCGAGCTGCACTGCTGCACATCCTGGCGCATTATCTATGGAAGGAGGACGATAATGATACTGTTTTTTTTACTAAAGTGGCGTGGGCCACTGTTACTCAGCCCAAGAGGTTGGGGGGTCTCTCTGTTTTGGACCCTACCCGACAGATAACAGCCTTGTTGATGAGATGGGTGCCGTGGGCAATATTGGTTGGTCCGACTTGCCCATGGCGACAGTTGGCAAACTTCTTTTTGATGAGTGTCTGGAACTGGCGTGACAAAAGGTGTGTTTGGCAAGCAACCTGCGTTCCTGCCTACTTAAGAAAGAAACTGCCAGATGGAGTATGGAAAGGTATATTGCAGGCATGGAAAAATTGCATCCCACACTTGCGGCCACCACCGTTGGTTATGGAACGCATTCTCACGCAGCCTCTTTTCGAAAATCCCCGGATCCTGGCAGAAAATGCCCTACCTTTTCCCTGTTTTGGACGGGGAGCGTTTGGAGACTCCTGGATGGCCAGGGGAGTGGGGACGGTGTTTGACATCTGGGACCCCTGCCTGGGGGACTGGAAAACAGCATCACAGTTGTCGCACACACTGTCTGGTCTCAGATACCAATCTCAGCATTTGGCAACCTTGTGTAATGCAATGCCTCCCCAATGGGTTGACACGCTAAGGGCAGGCAAAGTGCTGCAGACGGACATGTGGTATAGAAAGTCAGATGAGGACAAACCTGCTCACCTGTGGAAGGTTGACAATATCCTGCAGTTGGGCCAAGTGCGGACATCGACTTGGAGACTGCTAGAACAACAGCAATATTTGGGGCAACCGATGATTCTCGAAGAACAACAGACGCCTTTACCTCCGCTGTCACAACTCACTTCAGTGTGTGTATTGCAGTATCCGGAGTGTGTTCGGCCTTTTGCAATCTCGGTCCCGGCTTGCGAATTGGATTGGGGCTGGGTGCACCCGCTCAAACCTATGGATCAGCTGTGCCTCTACGAATATTCCACGAAACTGGGGTATCAGTTGGCCCGGCTTGATTTGGACATTGGATGGAAGGTGGCCAAATGCTGGGTCGCTACGGGCTGGGTGACAGACACGGTGGAACGACTAGCTTCTGCACTGCCGCACTTTTGGAAACTGCTGCTGGACTTGTGGTTGTTAAACAAGCTAGTTTGTTAAGGCTAGCTATGCACCAGGCGATACCGACGGCCGCCTGGTGTGCAAGAAGGACGACCAAAGCCTCTCCTTTGTGTACTGTATGTTCAGGAACTAAAATTGAAGATTTGCAACACATGTTCCTTCATTGTGACTTGTCCAGAACGTTTTGGGAATGGTGGAGGGGTGACTCCCCCCCGATCCCCGACAGTGCTTTAAGATGGATGGATGATTTTGTCCTGTTGGGCAACGCGTCCTGTAGACAATCGTCTATTGGCCCACTGGGTTATGCAGAAGAAACGCCGAGAGGGGCAATCCTCTTGGCGCTGTGGAATCTTCGGAACTCTGCAGTTAGAAGAAATGAACAGCTCACCCCTCCAATGGTCAGAGTTGAGGTTAAATTTAGAGAAAACTACGGCGCCCACCAATGGTCACCCCTCCAATGGTCAGAGTTGAAACAGTTTGTAATAGCCACCGCGACTATTACAAAAATTTAGAGATTCCACCGTGGCTATTACAAACTGTTTTTTCTTCGGAAGAATGGCTTGTTTTTTCTTCGGAACTCTGTGCTATTCTTGCGCGACCCATCGGGAGTGCCAATGGAAGACGGGCCTGAAGACACAGCGAAGAACCCTACCGTCAACGGACAACTTTCGTCCTCGGTGTTGTCGAGGAAGAAAGCCTCCGTGGAACCAGCCACGCATTAAGAGTTTAGTGTGAGAACCGCCGTGGAATACCGGGGTCTGGCTGGAGCTGCGAGTCGCAAGGAGTCAAAAGCCAAGGTGCAGTGGAACGAATTAATAACCAAAGAAGGGGAATGATTAACCATCTTTAACGAGGGCGATTGATTTGGAGAATAATTATAACAGAAGTCGACTGGTTCGAGCTCTCCAACGAAGCTATAAGATATGCGGCAAGACAGGTGGTGATCCTTCGGGCATTTCCACTTGAACAGCGGATGAAGGTCTCCCTCAAAGCCTTAAGGGCTATGGTATAATCTCGCTCCTTACCTTGGGTGGGGGAACTGTTTTTAACTGATTTATTGAAGCCTCAGTTTAGTTCTTATCTATTTTAAATTATTAGCTACGACAAGTAGGAAGGGATTCTTATACAGTCGTGGGGGTTAATGATATCATTACAAAACAGGCTGTCAATATGGAATTGCCTGTAGCTGGTCCGTCAAATTCCTCGTCGAGTATTTCGACAGAGGAAAAAGATCGGATAAGGGAAATTCTTTCCAAGTGTTACTTTTGACGGTGTCCTCCCCAAAAAACTAGCACCTAATATTGTTGAAGCGGGGGATGACTTTGTGAAGGTAACGATAAACCCGAAAGTATACCAGATCCAAGCCGAATGGCTCCGGGAGCATGCAGTGTCGGTTTTCTTCGGAGATGAGTCCACATCCCTACCCATTGATGTTAAGAAACGGTTGGTCCATTTGTACGAAAAGGGATGGGCTACAGGTGAGGAGGTTACAACCCCTCCTAAGAGAGGGTTGTTTCATAACGACGAAGGAAAGAACCTAGTAACCTATGTAGCAACGGCCAAAGAAATAGCCGTATACATGCTTCGCGTGGGACAGGTCAATCTCGTTTTAGATAACAAGCAATACACAACCTCCATTCGGCCATGGATGACCGAACCAGAGCTCGAAGTATAAATTCTTTTGGGTAAGATGCCAACAGGTTCCCGTTGCTGCCTTAGCACCGTTATACGGAACTGTGGAAGACGCCTTTGGTAAAGTGGTCAGAGAATTCCCAGCATACAAGGACCAAATGTCCCCCGACCTTGTTAATGTTCGTTTTGACCTCGAATCAGCAACGAGGTTGCGCTGTAAGCGATACCTTGTGGTGGATCTGGGAAGAGACGGACATGTCAAAATAGAAGTGGTATGTGCTTCCACCCCTTGGTGTCCGAGGTGCAGGCAACATTTCCACTCAGAAGAAGATCCCGATTGCCCGAGCCGGAAAAGAACCTCTTATGCAGACAAGGTAAAGGGAAAAAGTCTACCGACGAAATCTGTTTCAGATGACGATGGGAAGACGGAGAAGACGAGAAATTTGAAGTGAAAAGAAAATTCCCCACAGAAGAAGCAGAAGGAGCTTCGTAAGCCCCCACACCCGGTCCCGAACCATGAAAAAGAAAAAAGTCAATCCAGGGATGAGCCCGAGGGTAGTGGGTGGGCCCTCCGACCGGACGAAGAGGACATATGGGAGAAGGTGGTACCCCCTCGAGGGATTGAAAAGGTCCTCCCCGAACCAGGGCTCGATCGTTACATGGAAGTGGACAAGGAGGGTGGAGATGGCTCTGGAAAGGGAGAGGGAGGAAGAGGGAATGGGGACGAGGATTTAGGAGAGGACGGGGAAGATCAGATGGATGAGGACATCTTGAGGGGTCGAGAGAAAAGGAAACGGAAAGAAGAGGAGGAAAGTCAGGGAGACTCAGAAGCAGAGGATACACGGAAAGGGGGAAAAACAGACGAAGCAGATAGAGAAGACGAAAAGGAGAATGAGAGTGAAGAAGAAGAGAAATGCCAAATACAAAAATGGGAAGACTCCTTCTCGCTGAGTGACGAGAGTGATGGGGAAGAGGAGGGGGAGGAAGAGGAAGAGGGAGCTAAAATTGGTCTTACGGCCCTGGCCGGCATCCCGCCACCGTGTATGATAACGCTACTTTTGGTACGGAAACCCCAGCCAAGAGGTACGATGACTCCTCTAACCCAGGCAAGGACATCTCCTCTCCGGGAGAGGACTTCACGGACTGTCATGAAGCTATCACCAGCCCAGAGAAATAAAAAGGTTCGGATCTGACATCTGATGCAGTTATGAGAGGAAACGCCCTAGCTGGCCCAAGTGAAACCCAGGCTGCGGCCGGAGACGAGAGTCCTCTCAAACAACCATGAAGGAGAAAGGATCAGACCAGCCGAATAGTTAAACAACTAACCTCGGCGCCACCAATTCAAACAATCTCAAGATCAGATAAGGCTAGGGCAGTAACGAAGGAGCTCAATGTTCCACTTATCTGCACCATGTCTTCGCATGGGCCGATGGTGCTAACAAAACTTGACCACAATGAATCTCAGTTTCTACCCGCAATTGTGTCCAATGGTTTTTTGACGGACACAAGACTAATGCGGGAAATTAAGGTAAATGTGCTCGCAGTCTGCTGCAGCAGCTCCATTCTCCCGGAACCGAAAAGGGGCCGTATGCTCGTGAACGCTCCGGGTTTGCAGTTCTCAGAGGCGAGGCCAATGCCATACAAAGTCTTAAAAATCAGCAGATTGTGTGGATCCCGCTGTCTCACTTTCTGGATGTAGGACTGGATGTGCTAAAGAATATTGAAATAAAAGGGGAAGTGACTGCTCATGTAATAGCAGAATGGATCTCTCAGTCAAATTTGAGTGACTCGTTGATGTCTGAAACCTTTGCAGAGTCCCTTGCAACGGACCTTTGCTCCCCTCCCGCACACAAGCGGTTATCGGGTAGCTGAAAATTCATGAATGAAAATTCTGAAGTGAGAGTTTGGGCAGTCTGAAAATCCTGAATGGTCCTGAAGTGGTGAAAGGTCCGAAGACCCTGAAAACCACCTGTTTAGGCAGGCTGCATCTTGAAGTGGTGAAGAGTGTCCTGAAGAGGTCAAGTGAGACTTTTTGGGTATTTTGAAAATCCTGAATGGTCCTGAAGTGGTGAAAGGTCTGAAGACCATGAAAACCACCCTTTACCACTTGAGGATGTAGCCTGCCTAAACAGGTGGTTTTCAGGGTCTTCGAAGCTTTCACCACTTCAGGACCATTCAGGTTTTTTCAGGACCATTCAGGTTTTTTCAAACCTGAATAGTCCTGAAGTGGTGAATGGTCCGAAGACCCTGAAAACCACCTGTTTAAGTAGGTTGGCTGCATCCTAAAGTGGTGAAGGGAGTCCTGAAGTGGTGATGAGAAATACGACTGTTGTTAACCTTCTCTCCTCCCGCAAGTAAGGAGGAGAAAGGGGAAAGAAACACAGGGACCCTCTGAAGGGAAGAACACTGACGCAAGGCCGCATCCAAAAACCACGCGGGAAGGACCTTCCTAATGGTCCTACCAGCAAGGTTTAAATTTGCATCGTGGAATGTGCGGGGCCTGGGAGATTCAAACAGAAAAAATAAGAAAGCGAGATTGAAACAATGGATTCACTCTAATAACGTTCAATTCATATGTCTGCAAGAAACAAAATTGGACGAGGAGAAATTAAAGGACATCATCCAAGATTGGTGGGTGGGACCACAGGTGTGGGCCCCAGCTCAGGGCTCGAGAGGAGGGGTGACAATTTTAATGGATAAAGATGTAGAACTGGAAGAATTAGACAGATATGTAGATTCCAATGGAAGATTAGCTTGGATTAAGTTCGCAATTGGGGAGGAAGACTGGGCTATAATGACAGTCTACGCACCAGTCCACTTCCAGGACAGAATTGACTTTCTGGCCGACCTATCAGCATACTTGCCTGACACGGAGAATTTAATGGTGGCAGGCGACTGGAATACAATATTCAACCCAGGGCTTGATTCCCTCAAAGTAAAGCCGTTGAGGACTGACTCATTAATGCTATCACAGTTCACTCAAGCTCAATTTCTCGATGATAGTTACAGGATTTTTAATCCAGAGACCAATGGCTTCACCTGGTATGGTCCTAAACCAACGAAAATTGCTCCGGCACCGCGCAAGCGTCTAGATTTTTTTTTGGTCTGGGGCGCCCTTTGGGACAGAGCAATATGGTGCGATGTGGGAACTAACTCCCTGTCGGACCATCAACCTGTCTTAATGGAAGTCTTGGCAAAGGACATAGTGGACAGACATCGGCCTCCTTTTAGACTTAACGTACATGTCCTTAAGGACGAGGGAGTGAAAAATTGGGTAACTACCCAAATGCAGACCTGGTGCAACGCCAAGGATCTGTTTGAAGACACTGAAGTCTGGACTGAGAGCGGGATGAGAATTATACAAGCAGCTCTTATTGAATTTTCAGGAATAAAGCCCGCCAGCCGTGCCTGGAAGGAAAAATCTCTAATCAGAGCGATAAAAGAGGCAGAAAAGAAAATGGGTACAGACCCTTTTGCGGACTACTATTGGACAGGTAAAAGGACTGAATACATATCACAATTGGAACTATTAGAAATCCAGAAACAGAATGAATGGCAAGAGAGGCTTAGAATTAGAGGGATTATAGGCTATGATCGAATGACTAAACTAACTTTTAGGTCCTTAGTTCTACGCCAGGCCAAGCCGCTAGTGAGATAATTGATACACCCGTTTGCTATCAGTGCTCCCATGGCCACAACCACTACAGATCTGTGCTCCTATGCCTTGGAGTACTACCGAGGCATAGTATCAACAAGACGCCACTTTGACCCCCCGAATCTGGACCTCTCTCAGTACTCGGACTTTTGGGATCGATTCCCAAAACGGATTTCAAAAGAAAATAAAGAGGAACTAGATAAACCAATGACGCCAAATGAGATCTGGCAGGCTGCAAAACAGATGGCCACCGGAAAGTGCCCTGGCCTGGATGGCCTACCGATAAAACTGTATTTAACATGCTGGGATGCTTTTGCCCCCTTCCTGTGCGAAATTTATAATAGGGCACTGGAACAGGGGAGGTTTCCGGCCAGCTTCACCAAAGGGATGATTACGTTATTGTACAAAAAAAGGGATAAAAGACAGGTGAAGAACTGGAGACCGACATCCCTGTTAAACGTGATCTATAAACTGTTTGCTAAGACAATGGCAATCCGTTTGGCAAAACTTTTGTCGGAACTAATTGGCTGGGAACAAGGAGTTTTCGTACAAGGGAGATCCATCTTCGACAATATAATGGCAACGGTACAAGCATTGGAAATAATTGGAAAGGAAAAAAGGGATGTGGCCATACTTTTATTAGATATGGAAAAGGCCTATGATAAAGTAGGCTGGAGCTTCGTGCACACCTCACTAAAAAAGATGGGCTTTGGAGAAAG
The DNA here is from genome assembly GCA_003427395.1 of Chara braunii. NCBI lineage: Eukaryota > Viridiplantae > Streptophyta > Charophyceae > Charales > Characeae > Chara > Chara braunii. The sequence goes on from BFEA01000291.1 coordinate 741,403, forward strand.
GTTTGGCAAGGCAGTTCAGGCGAGCTACCACCAAGCGCAGTCAGTAGTAGTGGTGAACGGTAAGCTATTAGAGGAATTCACCCTTACTAGGTCATTGAGACAGGGGTGTCCATTGGCCCCCCTGCTCTTTGTGCTGCAATTAGAAGTTTTGCTAGAGAACATAAGAGCAAATAGTCTAATACAAGGTTTGAGGGTCTCCCCCTACACTCAGTGGAAGGGTGGAGCTATAGCCGATGATTTGACTGTGGCATGCGAAAATACACCGGCAGCGCTAACAGAATTAATGCGAGTATTAGGTAATTACTGTGTCTTATCTGAGGCTTCAATAAACTGGGACAAATCAGTATTCTTTCTTCCCCCGCCCAAGGTATTGTGTGTAGATTGGGGTCTGAGACGAATACCAGCTAATTCTGCTGATCGTTTTTTGGGAGTCCAAGTTTCCTTGTCTGACTGTGCAGAAGTCCAGGATTCCTTGCTGGTGGAGAAGGTGACCTCAAGGATTGAGGGATGGATTCGCAATCACAAGCTGTCGCTGTATGGTCGGGCGTTAGTGTTGTCAACTGCGGCCCTCTCCATACTGTGGTTCCCCCTTTCAATTCATCTGCTGGGACAAGGAGCGTATAAAAGTATCAAGAGGAGTGCTGCTCGCTACCTGTGGAAACCTGCGGCCTCTGAACATCAAGGTTTCCTAGTGAAAGTGGCCCGGGAGATAATTTCAGCCCCTAGAGACCAGGGGGGTCTGGGAATCCTCGACCCAGTTCAGCAGAATCTGGGTCTTCTGGGCAAATGGGTAATCTCGGCAGTTTTTGGAAATAGGGATAAGTTATGGGTGAGACTAGCGGAAGCCATATTGGCAAAAGAATGGAAGTTAGCATGTCCTGAACATGTATGGATTTGTCTGTTTATTCCTTCCTATGTTAAGAGAAGACCGAAGTCTAAAGTATGGAAACATATCCTTTATGCTTGGAGTAATTTTTTCCCTACCTACAGGAAACCCCCGACTACCCAGTAGGAGGTGTTGAAGCAGATTCTGTTTGAGAATGACTTTATAAAACAGCCGGATGGCTCAACTTTCCTGGCTGACGGTCACAAAGGTTCCTTTGGGCGTTCGTGGATAGAAAGGGGGGTGGTTCAGATAAAGGATATTTGGGATAGTCATACTGAGGACTGGAAGACTGTTGAAAGCTTGAAACAGACACTTCCGCACTTGCAGAATGTACAAGCCAACCTCCAAAGACTGCAGCAAGCGATCCCTGAGTTCTGGCTTCTCACCTTGAGAAATACAGGGTTAAAACAACAAGACACGTGGTGGGAAGATCCTGACAAGGCCAGAAGGATTATTAAAATCATGGGCGCAGAGCTGGACCAAGGAACTAGAGTCCAAGTGTGGATGGAACAGTGCAGGATGGGAACCCCTAGCAGATTGAGACTTTTAGAAGAAAAGGTTATCCCTTCGACTGAGGACCTGCAGGAGGTTAGAGTGTGGTGTTCGGAGTCTGGGAACTCAGAACCAACTCTTATCACCCGCTCGCCCGAGCGGCTTCTCATAGAACCTCTGTTATATGGTTGGAAGGACGTGGACTCTACAGAGAAGCTGTACCCGGTTATGTACTACAAGACTAAGATAGGGGTGAGAATTTTACAGGCCTCTAGAAAGTCTCAAGCTATAGCTACAGCAGCGGAAAGACTCCGGAGGGAGCAGGGGTCCCAGATGGGAGATACAAATCTGCCTAAGCTGTGGAGAGCTCTGAGAAGTATGCTGTCTCAGAAACAAGCAAGTATAATGTGGGCGCAGTCAATGTCAGTAACACCCTCCGCCTCGTGGTTGGCATCTAGAGGGATGGAGATGGAGGAAAAATGTGAAAGATGTAACTGGGGCTGGGAAACAGGAAGCCATTTATGGCTATATTGTCCCCTATCACTCCAGCTGTGGACCTGGTAGACCCCCCACTGGAAAGCCATCTCAGGAGGGAATTTCCACTGGTCACATGAATGGATCCTCCACGGCAAATGTCCGGAGGATTGCGACCTAACCTCGGGATGGGGATATGTGGCCTTGGTCTGCAGAGGAGCTGCCATGGAAGTCATTTGGAGCGCTAGAAACAACAAGATATTCAGAAAAGGAACCTCAGAACATTTCGGCACAGATCCCCAAATTTCTTTCGTTGTTACGACAATCTATATATGCTGACTGGCAAAATGTGAAACAGAGCCGGAAGAAGGGTCTGGCGTGGCCGCGTGGTTCCACAACACCTGGGCGAAAGACGGTAAGCTGGCTTCGATTACCATGGATGGCGGCCTCTCGGTGACCCCCTGGTTATTGCAGGGGAAAGGATTAAGAGGAATAGAACCGCATTAGGTTCGTTCAGGGTCATGGACAGTTGAGCTGGTAGCTCGGTGTTAGAGGGTAGTAGTAGGATCTCGGTGTTTGGTTATGTGTTGAGTAAGACTTGGGTGCTGGGTTGAGAAGGTTTTAATGGTTATCTTAGTATGCCCCGTTAAGGGGGAAGCAGCTAGGGAAGTACGGATAAACCGACTTTGTTTAGATTGGTTAGTTGAAGCTTGGTGAGTTTGCTCCCCGGGTCCCTATGGGGTCTCGTAAAAAGCGGAACCGGCTGATGCTGCCGGGATAACACCGGGTTGAATTGTGAGGTCCCCGGCCTCTTTTCAGTGATTTTGGAATGAATTGAATGCATTAAAAAAAAAATAAAAAAAAATCTTTGGCTAAGATCAAGTGTAGTATCTGTTCTGATCAGTTTAATATCTGATCCGTGGCCCATCAGGCCACGTGATATTAAATTAATTTTTCTGGGCCACGGAGGGGTCGGACGGGTAAGCTTGCTTACTCGACCCCTCCAGCGTTACCTCTGTATTGCACTGCTGCAGAGCGCGGCGCAGCCCTTTTATTAAAAAAAAAAAAAAAAAAAAAAAAAAAAAAATCTTTGTACCTATAAAGGGCCTCGTTCCACTACTCGCCATCTGCCACAAACAGTGGCGAGACGTGCCGAGGCCGAAAAGTGCATTTTTCTGTCGGAAAAAGAGGCTCGCCACAGAAAGTCGAAAATTTTAGAGGAGACTGGACCAGCACGGATCAGTAAGAGATCTAAGGGGTTGATCCGACTACTGCTACGGAGCGTAGTCTACTGATTTTGATGGGATCCCACTACTTTCCAGTTTTGTAGGTCTCCCCATCGATTTTCAGCAGCAAGTGAAAACAAAAGTGGACGTGGCAGGTTTTCCTTGACCCACGGCGAAAAAAAAGTTGCGAAAATCGGTAGAAGCGAGCACCGTCCCCCACATCGAAAAAGAAGCGGTTTTTTGGTTTTTGTTTTTCCGTTTTTCTTGTGTCCGGTGATCCGCCTTGTCCGTTCGATGCTGGGCTTGCATGCCCCGCCCACGATTACCCGGCACGAACTCCGAAAAAGTCCCGCCCCAACCGGGCTAGTGGGATACAATTTTGCTTTTTCGGTCCGACCGGCACGGGGCCGAGCAACGCGGTTCTTTTTGGTTCTCCCCTTCAGACGTAGTACTCGGATCAGCCCCTAAGAGATCTCTGGGACACAGTAAGAGGAGACTGGACCAGCACGGATCAGATGATGGAGAAAGTAGCAGGGCTGTGGGGAGTGGAAGAGAAGCTCAAGAAACTCAGAGAAGCGATCCCGGCTGAATGGAGTTCTGCAGACCCAAACAGTCCTGCACCCGCTTCTGCTTCCCTACGTTTCTTTCTTGTTCAAGAATCGCCTGAATCTCACCGAAACTTATGACAAAAAGCATCCTGTGTGGTCCTTGCCTCTGCTCTACCTTCCCTGACCAATCCAAACACTACGTCAGAGGAAAGGTGCCGCTATGCCCTAAGAAATAACGACAAATACACAACTTTTCTGCCCTCTCGTTCTACACCCACTCTTCTTCCCCCCCTCAACGATTCCGACCTTCCAGAGGAATCTTCACTCTCCATTCAAGATTCTCACTGTAAAAGTCTTTCCTTTTCCGGACCTATATCTGCCGACGAGACTGCTGTGTCCTCTTCTTCTCTTTAGAACCAGACAAGGTTGCTTTCTCCACTCCTCACCCTCGATTGTGTCATTGGTCACATCGTTTTCCTAACCCTTGATGTCTTCCTGCCTGCAGAGCAGGGCCGAATCTACTTTTCACTGCGTCCTCCAACATCCCTGCCCTCAGAGCACCTATGAACCTGAAATCGCCGTTCTTGTCAGTTTCTCCCTACTAGGGCTTCGTATGTTCCATGGGAAGGACGCTTAAAACAGCGTTTTTCGGTTCTAATGTGATCGGCTTGTTCGTGTAGGCTCAGACACAACTCCAACTCCCCATCGCCTCCAACCCCATACCCACTCTTCCTTCCCTCTCCCTGGATGAGATCGCTTCCCTCGTGCTCAACCTTCGATAAGGTTGACAGCTGAGCGAACCTCCTTCCCCGTGTTGCGAGCTCCGGGGCATGGCTGGTGAACTCCGCGCTTCTCTAAAGCCCTAACCTGCTTGTGCATGCACGTCACGGGAGCAGAGCGCTACAGCGCCGGCTACCTTGTTCGTCCTCTCCCTCTCGCTCACGCTGTATATCGGGACCATTCCCCAGTTTGGTAGCGGGACATAACCCGACGACACTTGGCAATGCCAGTTCTGGAACCCTACGAAACCAAATAGAACCACAAATAAACTGAAAGTGGACTAGAATGAAGAATGAAAATTCTACCTAAAGGCCCTTATGGGTGAATGGGTGTGGGCTGGGTGTAAGAGGGAAACCAGTTAGGGGGGGCGGAGTATATGAGACCTACTACTTCTTTTTGGGATTTCTTAATTTTCTTCTGCCTCTACTTCTACCTCTACACTAACCATTCTATTCTACCCTTCTATCTTCTCCCTCTCCTTCGTCTCCGTCTATTACGACCGAGTGGATCTTCAATCCCCTTCCCCCTGGCACTCGCTTCCACGACTTCCCTCTTGCCTCCTACTGCGGATAAAACAACCAAGTCCTGGTTGATCTAGCTGGTTAACCAATCTGCATACGCTGACCTTCCTGACTCCCTTATCTTAACTAACTTGTCTTTATTCGCCCAGGTATCCACAAACCATCTTCTGTCCTGCTGTCCGTTATTGTTCTTGATGACCTTCCTCTTCCAGTCCGCGGCTATGGCAGAGCGAATCTGACTTTTGAAGATGTTCTTCATTTCACTGTCTTGCATGTCTTCGCCTTTGAAGACCTTCCTGTTCCTTCCCTGCCAGATAACCCAGATCCCCACCACCCTGATTACTTGCGCCACATACCCCCAACCTTTTTCAAGGCTCAGCCCCTCTGGTACTCCTCGCGATAGTACCCATAATCTATCCCAAATAAAGGCCCTGTTTGAGATTTCTTCCCACTTCGCATTCCACCATCTCCATATTCGACTTGAAGCTGGGCAATCCCACCACAAATATACGGTGGATTCAAATGCCCACTCACATCTTTTACATGTTGTGTCCACCTTCATTCCTTTCTCCGCCAACCACAGTGCTGATGGTGTGGCTGCCATAGACAACAGCCATGGCCCAGCCGCTAGCCGTTGCGACGGCATTATGGCGAGCTGTTTCCAACATTTGTCATTTATCTTCGTAATTTGCTCGGGCTCCAGCTGCAGTAGCTTTGCCCATCTCTCTGAAGCCACTGTGCTTGGGGTTCTCGACAGTTCCTGTACCTTGTAGACCATCTCTAGTGAGTACTCCAACAGCTGTGCGTCCTCCCCCCCTTGCCCTCTGCCCCGCCAAGCCCACTGGACCGGATCAGTTCTTATCCTGGACAGCGCCTGTCCTCCACATACCACTTCTGCACCCCATTCTCCCGCTTTATTAACTCCTTCCTTCACTCAGACCTGTTCTAGCACTGGGGGGGGTCTTTTAACTGATTCCTCACCTTCCTCCAACTCTATCATTGTTGGAACGATCTTCTTCCCTCTGTGTCAATCAGTGTTAGTTTCCAGAAGTCCTGAGTGTTGTCTTGTTGCACTCCTGCATACGACGTCCCTGGTGGGTCTACTCCTTCTGGTGCCAGTCATGACGATGAGGATTATGGTGATATGAACCGTTTGAATCAGAAGGCTGGGGTTGGAGAAGAGGATAACGCAGGTTTGGGCGGTGCAGTCTATTGGGATACGAAGAGAAGTGAAGACAGGAGCGTGGATTTCAAAGCTTCCAACGACACGAAAGGCAGTGAGCAGAAGGAGAGTGAAGACAACAGTGTTGAAGAAACTCGTGACTGGCTGGGGAGGAGACGGGATTGGAGAATTCCGTGGTCCAGAGAGAGAACGCTCTGAGTGTGTGTGTGTGTGTGTGTGTGTGTGTGTGTGTGTGTGTGTGTGTGTGTGTGTGTGTG
>BFEA01000291.1:773030-788162 GCA_003427395.1 Chara braunii
AAATAGCCAGCACGGCACCTCTTCAACACGAGTGTGCCGTGTTACAAAGCCATGGACACACTATGGCGAGTGTGTTATGAGGCTGCTTACGCACGCGCATGGCTCCGGCAGTGCCTGGGTTCAAACCCCAACACCAGCAGTTGCATCCCGGATCTTGATAATATAAATCCGAGAGCGGGGCGGGGCGGGGCAGCGGGCAGCGTGGGCGCATGACGCGCGCGCGTGCGACGGCCTTGGCCTTGGCGCACGCGTCGTGATGCGGCTTCCTTTTTCGCCACTTGGAGCTCTCCTGCTGCAGCACCTTTTCCCGTCGTTTTTCCCGCTTTTTTGCCCGAAAACGCCCCAAAAACAGCCGAAAACCCGACTGACGGGTTTTGCAATATTTCGCTGCTGTGCGGTGTGGTGGGTGGGGGCGGGGACCGTTTCCGCTCCGATACCAATGTAGCGGACCCACCAGCCGTGGTGCTCCGCTAGTGACGGAGATGGAGATGGAGGAAGAAGGGGGAGCAAGATGGCACAACGCAGCTCCCCACGCAAGACTCCAACGCACGTACTCCAAAATGTGCAAGTGAGGAATGAGCCTGAAAACAGACAATGGCTGGGGATAAAAAATAAAAAATAAAAGACCCACGTACGAAAAGTAAACGCTTTTCTCCTTTTTTCAAACAATTAACCCCCCAGACACCCGTGCAGCTTAGCAGAGGGTAGATGGGTGGCTAAATACGGCCCCCAAAATACCGCAACCACCTCGAAACCATATACGAGATAGACACAAGTAAGACACAACACGACAACAATAACGAGGTGCCCACACGCGCCATCACAACTACATGATAAATGCAGTACTCACCACAACTCTCTAACACCCCGCCTAGCCCAACCATAACCAGCGCGCTACCCCTTATACCAAAATCTGGGCAACAGAGAAGGTAACCCACACGCCCAGACACAACACGACAGCGAAATCTATGATACTGGCAGAATAAGCCACCTGTACGCATATGTGTCATCACCATATCTCGCCTAACCCGACTACAATCTGCTCACTACCCTTCATCCCGCACACACACACACACACACACGAGAGAGAGAGAGAGAGAGAGAGAGATTGGAACGATACAGGGAAGAACATGAACATGTTATTCGTTAAAATAGGACATTATACTGTGTCCTTTTTCTAACGAATTCATTTTTTGGCTACAGCCTAAACAACGTTGGCACGCCCGTCCGCCGCTTAACCACATGCAGAAGCGTGCTGAGATCCGTACTTGTGCAACTTTACAAATGATATCCGAAATGCGAAAGCATGTTGAGACCCATATATGTTAGGCATGCCTCCCGGGAACCCTGTGCAGAATCGTGTTGGAATCCTTACTTGTTGAACTTCAAAAACGTAAAAGGAATCCTCTGCGGAATTGTGTTGGGATCCATACTTGTTGAACTTCGTAAACGAATGACGAACGGCACGCCCATCAAGGAACCCTTTGCGGAAGTGTGCTGGGGAAATTGACAAACGTAATGAAAGACAATGTCATGCCATTGATTGTATTGTGTCCTCTAAGACTTTCTGACAAATTCATATCTGGCTGCTGCATTTCCACGTACGCACGCCCATCCACTCGCCCTAAATGCGGAAGTGTGCTGAAATCCACACTTGTTGCACGTTATAAGCAAAATGAGCAATACACTCAGATCGAATAGCACAATATAACTATTTCGGCTATCCCAGAGCTACATAGGCAGGTCCGCAGTCTCGCCTGAGCAGCTCATTCGGATGTTTTATGATTTTGAATTTATGATTTGGTGAGAAAAGTTAGTGTATCGACAGGCACGCCCAGCTATGAAGCGTAAGTGTGTCCAGAAATGTGTTGAGATCCATACTAGTCAAACTTATAGTTCATAGAGTGTGCTAAACAAGGTGTCGTGATCGAACCGTTGCTGGACAACACATCCAAGTTTCTTCATCAGGTTATCCCAAAGTTGTGCAAGCATACCCATCGTCTAGGCCGACATGACCTTACTGCTCCTTACATTTATTACTGCATCCATTGACTAATTTGTTATGCATCCACTCGGAGATTTGTCACACAGTATATGAGATCTGTCATGTATTCAGACCAATCTGGCAATCATATTTACAGATCGAGTTGAACAGGATGTGGGACATGGAACGGAACGTATGACATGATCCGCTGCATGAGACATGAACAAGACATGAGAGAGAAGTCTATTGACGACCCCTGACAAGCAACGAGCCCGCCGAAGAGAACTCAAACTCGCAACGACAGAAAAAAAAGCAATGTTGTTATAAAAACGGCGATCGAATAATGGCATGATTTACAAAATATAGTCATGAACAACAAATGGAAAACCTTCAAAAAAAAATCCTCAGCCAAGCAAATCTACGAAAGACAACGACGTTCTAAGATACACGATGCCATTTGTCGTCTAATAAGCGGAATATCTTTAGAAGAGAACCCGAAAGGCGGTCGATCACCACGTTGCAACAACGTCGCGAACATCAACATGAACACCCCGCAACTAGCTCCATCCACTTGTCTCGGAACTCCATCCACGACAACATTTCCCAGTATCGACTTCCAATTCTTACCCGACCGCGTACGTGACGTTTGACGTTTCAAATACTCTACAATCAACTCGAAAACACTAATGTAAAAACTCGAATTAGATACAACTCTAGGAAAAGAATCAAAAATTTCGAGAACGTCATCTCTTAAGTTGACGGAAAGGAGGACCCAATGGTCATTGTGATTGTGGACCGGAACGAAGATAATATCGTATCGAACCAAATCCACATTTTTAGCCCACCTCTGCACCCCAACGTGTCCTTGAAGTTGCAGTTTACTGAAGAAGAACGAATTGAAGTTGAAGACTTGAAGGCCTGACGACATGTGACGCGACCCGCATGCGGTCGACCCCAACAGCGCCATATAAAAATTGATGACCTCATCATTCACCCTGCCGCCGATATGCAAGAGGGTGAGGAGATCTTTTGCTGCAATTCAAAATTGACCATCGGCCATGACGCAGAGAACAGCATGAGGTGGCACAGAGCCTCGTTTAATGTCGTCCAAAACCCGCAAGCTCCGAGGCGCAATCGCTGCACCGAATGTTTTTCGGCGTGTTCCACGAGTTGTGGGCCGCACTGCACAACATTGAGCAAAAGACACGCGGGGTAGTGAGAAAAGCAGATCTAGGCATTATCCCCCTTTGCATGATGCGTTGCTAAGTATTTGTCACATATGGCCTGACTCCTACTCACAGATCGTGGATACGTCCCTTTCTCGGGGGCCAGAAGAGAAAGGCATTCCTCAATGGCAACATCGTGCTCCCTCTTCCCGATCTCGACATCAACCCCCGATGCCTTCAACAGTCCCTTTTGTTTTCTCGTCAACCCGGGGACTTTCTGCAATATGTGTTCTGGATATTTCGAGGACCTCCTTGGTCGAGACGACCCCACCCCTGTACACAGAAGAAAGACAGAACGTAAAATGAATGCATGTCTCCCAACGCGAATCCGACGGACCTGACAATGTGAGAACCAAGCACTCGTACAGACGCAACAGACAGGCAGAACTTCTCGGTGTGTGCGGCGGACTTTCCAACACACCAGGCCCACATATAACCACCACATTATGCATCGACAAAGGAAGTTCGGATCCCGGCGGATTAAAACCGACACTATTACTGAGAAGGCAAAATCGTCGGTGCATTGACATGACCAGTTTCTCAGCCGCTGAATTTTTCACGCGCGAACGTGTTTATAAAAACACACTACACAGAAGGAATGGTGGCCGTATCGACAGACAGTGTGGACATTGGTGGTGTGTATGGCGCGGACTGCAGTTTGCAGACATCCAGAACACAGAGGAAATCGACCGCACGTTTTCGTAAACCCAGGCTTGCAGGCATTGTGGCGTTCTTCACCGCTTACCGGTCGGTTTGTCTCTCTGCTCCTTCATCGGTGATGTTGGCGCTGGCAAAGCAAGCACGTCGATAGCGTGACTGCCGACCCTTGATTTTTTAGGGGATGTGACGTGTTGTCATCCCATGACCTCACCTTCCCCCACGCCAGCGAGGGTGGCGGACAACACCCTAGAGTCCGGCGGCGTAACGTTGCCCGCGTCGTCGACCTCAGGCGTTGTGGACGGATGTGCGAACACTCGCTGGTTGCCGAGTATACCCTCGATAACCTCGTCGATGCTTATACGACGACTTGGTTTTGACGGGCTCACAACAACGGAAGCCTCGTCGAACCGCTTTTGCAAATCGACGGCACACATTAGCGGTTGGACCTCATAGTCGTCAGGCTCCACAGAAAGGCTGCCAACCACCTGTGTCTCCATATCGATTGTCGTGGCATTGTCGTCGACATCATCCTCGCGATGGCCTCCGTACAGCTGTCCGAACTCGTCAGACGATTCTCCAGATTCAGCCTCGGCGTCGCTTGTGCATGCAAAAGTCTCGTCCCCTTCCTCCCCTTCCTCCCCTTCCTCCCCTTCTTTCGGTTCTTCCCGTTCCTCCCCTTCTTCCCCTTCTTCCCCTTCCTCCTCCGCTTTGCGGGCTTCCTTCCCTTCCTCCCCTTTCTCCCCTTCCTCCCCTTCTTCCGGTTCTTCCAGTTCTTCCCCTTCCTCCCTTCGTCCATTTCCTCCCCTACTTCCCTTCCCTGCATTCCAGTCCCTTCCCCAGCACGCTTGCCGAACCCCGACGACCACCCTCCCGTCTTTGCGCATGCTGCCTCTCTCGGCGCCGCGACATTACCTGGCCGACACCCCCCGCCTGAGGAAGTTCGGATCTCGGCGGACTTCGTCGTCTCCGTGTGGCCGGATCCTGCCCTTGCCGCCTCTCGTTGCAATCCTAGCGGCCTTCGCTCCCTCTCAGGCGACAAATTTTCGTCCCTCGCCGCACCGTCGACGCTTGTGGGATCCGGACTAGTATCGCCCAACAGGGTCGACCGTACTGGCGGCTCCTCAACCGACGTACTTCGGATCCCGGCGGACTTCGACGCTCCGCCGGCGCGGCCGCCTAGAGCGACCAAGGCTGCTAACGTCTCCCTCGCCGATCCGACGGACGAAGCTGGTCGGTCGGCGGACTGTGTCCCATGCTCCTGCGAGGGGCCAGTAGACGGATTCTGACCGAAGGCAAAACCCGCCGCCCCGCCGCTGCTTCCCAGGGCCGTGGTGCCGCCGTAATGCCCATCCTCCCCAATTCGCGGATATCCTTCACCCCCCCACCCACCACCACCCTCGTCCCCTCCACTTCCAGCCCCCCCCCCCCAGGAACCACCGTGTGGCCCAGCAGGAGGTGGCACTTTCCAGCTCACCACGCCCTTCGACGGGCTCGTGTCCAGGTCATTGTAGTCCTCCGTCAATTCCGACCAGCACTTGTCCTGTAGCTCGTCGAAAAGTCGCCCGACTGTGGAAACGACTTACGGGTCGTCGGGTTCAAACATGGCATTTTCGGCCCTCACTTTCTGGAGGACCGAAATCCTCGCGAGGTGCAGGAAGGTGGACTTCGACTCGTGCGGAATCGACACCCATCCCCCATCCGGGACTGCGACGGCCATGACCCACTCGCCCTTTTGTATCGCTGGCTGGATGACGCCTGGATGCCAAATCATGTCATGGCCCCAGTCTGCCTCAGGTGAATGACTTTGTGGCGCAAGCAGGAAGTAGATGTTGTCATCCTTCCATGACGGATGGTCGGACGGAATCTCGGACCCGGGACGCAACGAGGGAATGGCCATTGCTCTTAGTCTCTCCAGCAACTTCATCGGCGCGCTGCCCGGCGACGGTCTTGCCGTTGGTGACACGAGTGGTGCCGCCGCCGCCGCGCTCGATGACGGACCGACCGACGACGACCCTCGCGCGTGCTCCGCTGGTGGTGGATCATACTGCAGGTCGAGGCTCTCCGTATCGCTCTCCTCCTCCTTCGCGTCGGCATCGAACTCAACACCGGTGGCTTCCTCGTCATCAATGGAGATCAAGGAGGCGTAACTGGCCAACTTCAAGTTCTGCTCGGACTCAACGAAGTACAACGACTGAAGCCTTTCGAGAAATGTCTTCTCATTCAAGCGGGAGGCGGAATGGTAGTTGTCGAGCAATGCCAACATGTGGTCCTTGCAGCGGACATACTCGGCGTCAGTGTCCGTCCTTGGCCGTGTGCGCAGGAACAAGAAGTCGTATATCTTGTTCCTCTTCCTCTCGTATATCTCGTTCCTCTTCCTCTCGCTTAACTTGAACCACATGTCCGTCTTGTCGTTCCACACCCGATTCCGTGTCGCCTTCGCGACCATGAACTCGCAATTATGCGCCCCGGAATTAACCTCGCTTTTGACCAGTTGCATCGTGAATTGCAAAAGGTCGGAGTTTCCTTCCATCGCGACCACATGCCGGTGTGCTTTCAGAAGCTCCCACACGCTTCCCACGTGCGGTTTCCCCAAGAAGACGACACCCTCTCCCTTCTTTGATAGAAATTCAAGAAGAGCGAGAAATTGTGTCGGGTTGCGTTCCATGTCCCCGTACACACTGCCCTGTCGTTTCCGCGCGGTCCGCGACCAGTCGCAAGGCGAGAAGGGCATTTCCGACACATCCGTCAGGGTAACCCTCTGAGGCAACCTCACGGCTGCAGCGGCACCCTTAGGCAACCTCCCCTCATAGACCACGGACGTGTTCGCGCGCAGATCGTCGCCCTTGAAGAGGATGTACATGCGGTCATCGTCGGTGTACAAATTGTTCCCCACGTGAAAACTTTTCTTTTGCTGGGTCCTCCTCACCCACTTCCCTTCCAATAACTTCACGAATGAAAGATGGTGCATGCTGGCGAGAAACGAGAGGTTTTGCTGCCGCGGCACGAAAACAACCATAGTCCAATGCGACGGACACCAAGTCTGAAGATAGGAATTCAGAGTCTCCCACGCTTGGGGTTTCCACAGTGTTAGGTCAACCGGCTCACAAAGATCTAGTACGAAGGTGTGGCTCTTCGTGGCTGCCACTGCGTCCTTCAATTCAACACCGGGTCCCCTAATGTCAGCCTCCAAAGGGTCGTTGCCGAATGGCGCGATCGATGTCACGTCCCCCGTGTCTCTCCATTTGATGTGGACAATGCCTTCTGCCAGTGCGATCTCCCGGCTCTTCAGTCTACTTCCTGTCAACACAGAGAGAACCTTGTTTCTCCAATCGACCGTCATCTTCTTGTGGCCCGCCAGTTTCTCCGTCGCCTCGATGGAGTGGTCATCCTCGCAACCCAAATACGGCGGACAGTCCTTGAACAAAGCCGAATCGGAAACGTGTTTCCTGCTACTGTCCCACAAATCGCCATCCAGCCCGTGACTTTCGAACTTCTTGAACACGGCGGCCCTGGATTTCAAGAACGGGTACTTTTGGCTCCAATCGGCGTCCGGCCTCTTCTCGTGCTTGAACTGGTAGTAATTCCACAGCCGGACGAGCACGCGGTCGCACTTCACCAGGTGCACCATGTCGTGCACGCTCAGCTTTCCCAACTTCGCCAACGACGGGGAGCCTGACTGAAGCCAAACGACCTCGCAAGCAAGGACCTTCCTCAGAACTCGGCACTTCTCACTGTCGGTGAGCGATTCCATCGCTTTCCAACAATGCGCGTCCGGGTCCGGCACCTGCACGAACCAATCGCCCTCCTCTTTCTCCTTTTTGCCTTTCCTAGTCGGCGGCTCCACGGGGACATTGTAAACCACCTCCTTTCTGCCCAACTTCTCGTTGTGGATGTATGTCACCCCGGGCTTGACGTTTTTGACCTTCTTCTTCTTGACGATCCACTTTGCCCCGTCGTGGCTCAACAACCGGCCAGTCTCCCAAACTTCGAAAAATTCCATGGCCAATTTCCACACATTTTCGCTGGCCATCGCCAAAGGCAAATAACATCGCAAGGCAGTGTTCTGTTTCTTAACCGCGTCTTCTCCCTTTGAGTCCGCGAGAAGCCACAAGGCATTGTGCGGTGCTTTATTGAGCGCCGCTGTACAGAATTTGCGCCAATCCCTGACCTGAGCTTGTTTCCCGCTCGGGTTCCCCATGACAGCTCTCGGGCAACCATCGTGTTTCCACTGCCAGCGAATGTCTTTCATAGACAGTTTCAACTGTCTAGGAGGTGTCTTGTGGTCTTTCTTGTTGTCCTGGGAACTAACAAGGAAATACCCGTCAAAGTCTTCGTCAGAAAAGTACAGCATTTGCGCTGGCCACCGCTCGAAATTGTACCTCTTTGCCACCTCGCTGCCGAGCAGCGACCGGGCTGCAGCCGCGTTGTGCTGCCCGCACACCGCGTAGTAGTAGTACTGCCCCGCCAGCTCGTCCTTCCATTCCTCCGGCTTCAGACGTCTCGCCCTGGTCCCTGGAGTCGGTTTCTACAGCCCCAGCGGTGCTAGCTTCAGGGTAGGCAATTCGTAAGACTGTTCTTTATTCTCGTACGCCAACCGCATCGCTTCTTTTATCGTTCCCACTAGGACCGGATCCAATGATCGTTGGTTGTACAGATCCTCCCACTCCCCAATGTCGACCACCTGAGACGGGCTGAACTCAAACTCCCGCCTTGTCCTGACTCCGTCTTTGTACTCGAGGAAGTACCCAACGTCCACATCGATGGGAGGCCGTGACGAGGAAGGCTCCGACTCAGGCTGCTGTTCTTTCGAAGCCGGTCGTTTGCCAGCCGGGCGATCCTGTTCCACCCTGGTCCCCTTCCTTTTATCCCCCGCACCCCTCGGGGTCCTGGTCTTCTGTTTCTTCGAAGAGCCGACGAACTCGTCTTCACGATCGCCCCTTCTTTTCTGTGGAGTGCTCAGCGTTCCCTCTCCTCCAACCGGCTCGTCTTCCATGGCAAGGTCATCGCCAGTCTGCAAATGGACTGCCGCTTTTCCCGAACCCGCCGAGACCTCTTCTCGAACCGGTTCTGTATGCTGCACCCCAGGTATATACAACACGGAGCGATCTCTACGACTCGGTAGCGGTGTCCCCTCGTCTCCGCTGTCGTCGAAATTTCCACGGCTTTCCACCCGCTCCAGTTGACTTGCAGGACCAGAACCCAGGTCTCCCCCCTCGGCCGCAGCGCCACTGTTTTCACACCCGCCGCACAACTGCAAGGGCGTCGACAGCTCCAGGGAGGGGTCGACGTCGCAGGGGACGTCGAGGCAGACGTCCCTCTCCTCTAACAAGTTGAAAAACTCTCGGCCCAAAACAAACCCCCCCTGCCGCTGGAGTTCTTTGTAGAAAGGGGTGTTCGCTGCACCCGCTCCGAAGCCCTCGAACAAATCCATGTCAAGCAACGCCCCCTTACAATTGCCGACGACGTTGCCCTTCGCCCCATAAACATTTTTCATAAAAAACCGACGACGAGTGCCTTTGGGGTCCTCCCATCGCTGAACGGCCCCCAGCACCCTGTGCCGTTTGTTGGAGACGACGAAGACGACAGGACCGCACGGTTGTTTAGTCGGGGCTGAAGCATCCCCACAGCACCAGTCGACAAACCATTTCGACCTCGAGTGGTCGGGCCACGATTTCGAGGCCGTAGACGACCTTTTCGCGGAATCTTTACCCGACCCCATCCCGGAGGTGCCGACAGGCTCCCCCTCGCCCCTAGACGAAGACATCCTACCTGCGGACGACAAAGCAAATGCAGAAAAACACGACTCGGTCAGCCCAAGACAAACGGAAAAAAACAGCACAGTTGGCAATCGAGCGACCACAGACGAGCATTAACGAAACATGACGAACAAAGGTCGGGAAAACGTGGTCGGACACGTTGGCCACATTTTGCAGCCGAGGAAACTCCAAGTTCGGATCACGGCGAAGTACGCTCGAGAGGCCCCCATGACTCTGCCAGGGCAGAACCCGAAGTTCGGATCCGGGCGAACTTCTGCCATCTTCGCCACCCGCGGGTCACAGAGGAATGACGCAGAGAAGAGCCGGCAAGTGAAAATGTCTAGTTCGCCGGATCGGAATTTGAGGAACGTGAGCGACAGCCATGGGGAGTGCGAGGCAAGATCCACAATCGGGATGAATCGCTCAGCCAGCGCCGCACGCCGCGCCGAATGGACCCACACCCCGCAACGTGGGCCCGTAAGAGTGCTTTTGGCATTGGGCAACGACAACGACCGACTATTTGGCACATGCGGAGGGTGGTTGGCGAGCATGCCCAGGCGGCAAGAGCAAAGAGAAACCACCTCAAAAAGATGGAGACGCGAAGTTCGCCGAGATCCGAACTTCAGCAGGGCGGGACATGGAAACCGACGGCGTCATAGACTGACGACCCGCAATTTGGTGGGCGCAGAAGTGGACGACGAACACGAATTCGCACCACAGGTCTGTGGCATGGCGACTCTCACCCCTCTCCCTCCTTTTCTCTCAAACACAAGCTTGGACACCCTGTCCGGTTCGGCCGACACTAGGGGTTCCCCTGGGTCGAGGTCGTGGACCGTAGCCATACAAAGCATTCATTGATGAACCGTACACGTGGATCTGCGGCTCTTCGGCAGTCGCACTCTCCGAAAAGACGGAGATGTATTTCATGCGCACGAACACTCCTGGTCGTGCTAATGAATTTCCTATGGCGTCACGTATGGCGGACACTTTCTCCTCCACCTCACGCCACAACGAAAAGCTTCGGGTCCTCCCGGCTATCACCAACTCTCGCCACCCATCCGGACCCTGAGGCCCGTGCGTCGGCACGAACTGGGACCATCGGACCACAACCTCGTTGCGCGACACAAGCACCACTGCGTCGACGAGGTTCCTGCTTTTGTTCGACGTGGCGATGCATAGAACTCTGGCGAAAGGACATCTGGTCACAGCCAAGCGCACACAACAATAGGACACGGCTTGTGGAAAGTTCCCGGGGCAGCAGAGAGGGTACCGCTCCAGGAACGAGCAGTGGCGAGTGCAGTCCAGCAACTCTTGTTTGAACCAAGAATCCCAAGTCCGTGGTGACGAAGTGACGTAGTGGCAATGAAGGCGACTGAAATGGCGGCTAATGCGGCCCAGCGTTCTGCGCACATGGTTGAGGAACTTCTGTCCGAGGACAGCGTCAGGCACATGGATGAGGTTCCCGAACTCCAACGTGTTGGGGAACGTGTACTGGCTTGCCCAAGGGCAGTGACTCTCCATCGCGGCCCAATTGCCTTCGCCCCATTCGTCAAGATGCTTGTTCAAGAACGGGACGACGGTCATCCAGGGGTCGTCTTCGAACTCTTCTTTGGTCGCTCCCCATATCCAAGTCACACCGCTGCACTGACGCACGGATTTCGCACAAGGAGGGAACGGTTGTGCCTCGCGAATGTGCGCCTCGTGGCTCATGGTCTCATCTGTCGAGATGATCGGCTCCATGATCCACGGTGTCGAGAACGTCGCCTCCATCGCGCACCCTGCAAAGCAAGCGCAAAATCCAAACGGCCCGCGGACACTTGTAAACAGGGCTGCCGAGCGAGAACGTGGAGAGATTGCATGGAAGAGACGCAGCTGTTTGCCAAACTCGCAATGCGAATGTTCGGATCCAGGCGGACTTCACATTTTCAGTTGACTGAAGCTGATGGCGGAACCCGATCTTCAGACATCCGGGCCGGCAAATGTCTGTCGAAAGGCCAATGCCAGGCGAAGTTCCCGGTGGACTACACAAGGCCACATAGCACGGGCCGACGACAACCATTTGCGGATCCAGCATCCAGTAGGCACCCCGCCCCCACATATTGCAAAAGGCAGGGGCCTCAAGGGCGCCGGGACCCTAAAATCGCGCAGGAGGAACACAGCAGTCTACGCACCTCGCCGTGCAGATAATTTCGTAGTGCGGATCTAGGCGGACTTGGCATATTTACACTCCACGACCTGGCGACATCCACGTTCGGTTCCACGGTCCAGCAGGCGCGCCACAAACATGTCTTGCAAAAGGCGGCGACTTGGAATTCGCCGGGACCCGAAGTTCGAGAGATCGGCAGGGAAAGACACAGCTGTCTGCGCACCTCCCCATCCTGAACATTTTGAAGTACGGATCTTGGCGGACTTTGCATATTTACACTCCACAACCTGGCGACAGCCACGTTCAGTTCCACGGCCCAACAGTGCTGCCGCAGACATGTCTTCCAAAAGGCGGCGACCCGAAGTCCGCCCGGATCCGAATTTGGCGAGATTGCTTGCGGTGGACACCGGGGTCCCAAACGTTCAGAAGTGCGGATCCACGGTCCAGGAGGTGCGCCCCCCCCCCCCCCCCCCCCCCGCAGCATGCGAAAGGCAGGGACACGAAGTACGCGAGATTGTAAGGGAGGGACGTAGCTGTCCACGCACCTCGCCATCCCGAACATTTTGAAGTGCGAACGTGGGCGGACTACGCATATTTACACTCCGCGACCTGGCGACAGCCACGTTCGGATGCACGGTCCAGCAGGTGCGCCGCAGACATGTCTTGCAAAAGGCGGCGACCGGAAGTTCGCCGGGATCCGAACTTGGCGAGATTGCTTGCGGCGGACTCGGCCGTCCCAGACATTTCCAAGCGCGGATTCATGCGGACTTAACAAAGTCCGACTCCAAGTGGCGGCGGCTGCGATATTCGGATCCAAAGTTCGGCAGGCGCGCCGGGCCCACATTCGGCGGAGGGCAGGATACTGAAGTTCGCCGGGATCCGAACTTGGCAAGATTGACAGGGACGGACACAGCTGTCCCGAACATTTTGAAGTGCATATTTACCACCATGACCTGGCGACAGCCACATTCAGAACCACGGTCCTGCGGGTTCGTCGTAAACGTGGCTTGCAAAAGGAGGCGACCGGAAGTTTGTCGGGATCCGAACTTGGCAAGATTGCTTGCGGTGGACACGGTCGTCCCAAACATTTCGAAGCGCAGATCCCTGCGGACTTCACAATGTCCGACTACAAATGGTGGCGGCCGCCATTATCCCATCCACAGTCCAGCAAGCGAGGCGGTCCCACATTCGGCCAAAGGAAGGAACCTGAAGTCCGCCGGGATCCGAACTTGGCGAGATTGACAGGGACGGACACAGCTGTCCGCTCCCCTCCCCGTCCCGAAAATTTTGAAGTGCGGATTTGGGCGGACTTCGCATATGTGCAGTCCTCGCCCTGGCGACATTCACGTTGGGGATCCCAATTTGGCAAGATTGCTTGTCGTGGGCACGCCCATCCCGATCACATTGAAGTCCGGATCCTGGCGGACTTCACGAGGTCCGGCTATTGGAGCTGACGACAGCCACGTGTGGAGTAGTGTTCAAGCGGGCACGGCGGCTCCATGGCGGTAAACTGAAGTCCGCCGAGATCCGAACTTTGATCCACATTCGGATTCCGGAGTGCTACATTGTTTTCACGACAGTTCTAGGGGGGTTGCTTGGGGGGGTTGAGTCCCGGGCTGGAACAACTGCGAGTCGGTCCGTGTTGCACCCAAGGTTCACATGTCGTCATGGGTCGGCGGAAGAAAATCGGATGTCGGCGAACTTCGTGTATCGTTCGATGGCGGACGAGGTTCGACGCCCGGTGGCATTCGATGTCCGCCGAGGTTCGACGTCCAACGAGGGTCGATGCGCACCGAGGTTCGATGGCCTGTAAGGTTCGACGTGCGACACGGTTTTGACGACGTGTTCTTCCCGGTCGCGGGAGTGGATCGTGAATGCAGTGTGCTCAACAAATGAACATCGATCGGGGAGAGGAGAGTGAGTAGATCGTTTGACAGTTCGGTCGCTCACAAACGGCTTCATGGATCAACTGATTGGTGATCTGCTCGGTTGGCTGTTGGTGAACTGATCATTCGAGAGGCCGATCAATCACCAGATACTGGCAGGTTTGATCAACCGATCAACTGATTGGTCGACTGTTGGTTCGGTCGCTCGCCGACATGGTGAACATGAACGGAAACGGTGCTGACACGAACTGCACGTGATTGCGACTCCCAGAACCCGTCATGCCACGAGCGCGCGGCCGGGTGCGCTGTCACTTCGTGCTCTGATCAATCGGCCGATCGCTTGTCAATCGACCGAACGCTTGTGCTCTCTCTTTCTCTCTCTCTCTCTCTCTCTCTCTCTCTCTCTCTCTCTCTCTCTCTCTCTCTTGTTGCAGGAGACATACACAACGAATCGACCCTGACGCTGTGTTCAATGAATAGAGAACTTAGATGTTAGGTGTGTTTGTGCTCTCTCTCTCGCTTTTGGAGACTTTTTTGTGTTGATGCGTATGCGCCGTTTTCGTGTGCGCTCGGGTGTGATACATTTTTTGTGCTGATGCGTTCGCGCGTTTGCTTGTGTGTGCAGTGGAGCCCGTGTCTTTTCGTGCGCGTATGCGAAGTGCGTGGAGGGAATGCGTGTGTGTTTGTGTAGTCGAAAGGCTTTGATCCGTCGCGTGTGCCATTTCGGCGCTGGAGGAGACTTGCGCCACGTGGTCAATCGAGGTTTCGCGACTGAACGGTTGAACACATCAGGAGCTCGCACAAGCACACGACAACACAAACATACATGCAGATACTGGGTGTAATCGTTCGGTCGGAGTGATGTGTTCTGATTGGTTACGTTCTCTGTCTCGGCATTGTCACCGCGGGTTCTGATTGATCATCCGTTGCGCTGCAGGGTGGCCATGACACCGAGACAGCACACAGGTCAATCGAGTGCGCAACACTTTGATCTGGTGCGCGGATCTTGTGCGCTCACGCTGCATTCAACTGCTCGTGTGCATTTCATTTCAAGCACACAAGCCACTGAATGCAGTTGAAACACACAAGATCCACGAAGCAGATCACAATCGCTCAACCGCGGACACCTTCGCGCGTGTCTCCGCGCGGTCGTTCGGTGCGATCACACATGCCACTCGACTGCACAAACACACACGGATTCCCTTCGCGCACTTCGCATACCCGCACGAAAAGACACGGGCTCCACCGCACACACAAGCAAACGCGCGAATGCATCAGCACAAAAAACGCATCACACCCGAGCGCACACAAAAACGGCGCACACGCATCAACACAAAAAAGCCTCCAATAGCGAGAGAGAGAGCACAAACACACCTAACATCTAATTTCTCTATTCATTGAACACAGCGTCAAGGTCGATTCGTTGTGTATGTCTCCTGCAACAAGAGAGAGAGAGAGAGAGAGAGAGAGAGAG
>BFEA01000291.1:805006-823021 GCA_003427395.1 Chara braunii
GAGAGAGAGAGAGAGAGAGAGAGAGAGAGAGAGAGAGAGAGAGAGAGAGACAGAGAGAGACAGAGAGGGAGAGAGAGAGAGAGAGAGTGTGCAGCGTGCTCGCTCTCCTTGGATCTTGTTACGAGTGTGTGTGTGTTCACTCTTGAGGGCAGAACTTGATAACATTGCGAGTCCCTGGGCTCGGGAGCCTGTGCGCTCGCGCTCTCCATAGAACTTGTTACGAGTGGGTGTGTTCATTCTTGAAGGCAGAGCTAGATAACATTGTTGAGTTCCTGTGCCAGGGAGTCTGTGAGGTCGCTCTCTCCTTGGATCTCGATACGAGTGTGTGTGTGCATTCTTGAGGGCTGAGCTCGATAACTTTGTGAGTGCTTGCGCTTCGGCGCCTATGCGTTCGCACTCTCCTTGGATCTCAATTCCAGTGTGTGTTCAATTTTGCTGACTGAGCTTGACAACATTGTGAGTTCCTTCTCGCAGGTCGTGGGTCTCTGTGCTCGAGAGCTTGCGTGTTCTCGCTCTCTTCCGTTCTTGATACTAGAGTGTGTCCCTTCTCGCGGGTCGGGCTTGACAACATTGTGAGTTCCTTATGGCAAGCTGTAGGTCGCTGTTGAGCTTGACGACTTGGTACGTTCGTTCTTGCGTTCACCGCCCCCGAGCTTGGACGCACCGTGAAGATAGCTTTGAGCTTCGTGACCTCGTCCACTCGCTTTGGCAAGTTCTGGACCACTCTTGAGTTGGGTCACGGCGTGCCCTCGCAGTTACGGGTTCAGGCTAGGTGCAACGGCGAATTCTGATCTGCGAACCCGTGTCCATYKGAGGAGGGATCGAGCCSTGGAGGGTCCGGGCCTCGGCAGTGCTCCTGCGCCGGAAGCCTCGAGAATTTGTGGTCCTGAACCCCTCGGGGTCGGTCTGGTTTCTGATCCAGGAGAGCTTCGCCTGTCTCGAGCCGCGAGATCGAGCTCGCTTGTGCCTCGAAAAAGAGCTCGGGTGGGCGGCGAACTGGGCCGGCCTCAGCATTTCTCCCGTTTGAACGCAGCATGGTTGAGCCCCAATAGGGTTCTGAGCCTGATTCCCTTTCCGGAAAAGGGCCATTGTCGAACCCGCTGGTCTTCGGAGGGCCTCAGAGCGAGCACCATTCGCGGGTGCTGTGGGCGGCGGACAAGCCAAGGGTTTAGGGGCAAGGCCACTCCAAAAATTTTGGCGCCGTAGAGATCTTCCTAAAGCCCTCGGGGTGGGGTCGTGTACCCTCGGGTGGTTTCGAGGGAGGAGGAGAAAGGCTGGGGGAGGGGGTACTCACAAGGGCAGCTGGGGGTGGAACTCTGTCGGCGATGGTGACTTGCTCAGGGCGGCGCGGTCGGGCCCCCGAACTGCGGGTAAACCAGCAGGTTCCACGAGTCGCTGATGACCGGGGGACAGGCCCACAACGGTCTTGGGCTGGGTGCACTGGTCGCAGGGCCGAAACAGGCCCAGGCGCATTTTTGCGCTTTGCTGCATCAGCCACACGGTCCAGACCCCGGTAGGGACCTCGACCTTGCTGGCCATTTTAGGCCACACAGCAGGTTACCCAGTAGGGCCCAGTGCACTATAGAGTTGGGCCTCACGCTGGGCAGGACACGGTTCGGTTGCTCACTTCTTGAGTGACACACTTCTTGTTGGAGGCTGCGCTATTCTAGCGCTGCGCTGCTGAGCTAGGGAGGAGAGGCCCACGGAGAAGAGAGAGGGGGCCATAGTTGGGACTCCGTGCGGTACCTGCACAGGATGACGAGATAGTCAGCATGGCGGCAACTACCTGCAGGTGAGACAGGGATGAGGGCGGCACGTTCTTCTTCCTCCTCACCCTCCATCTCATCTCTCTCTCTCTCTCTCTCTCTCTCTCTCTCTCTCTCTCTCTCTCTCTCTCCCCTCCTTCCCCCTCCTTCCCCCTCCTTCTTCCGCATCTTCTTCTTCTGATATGAGAGTAAGAGAGGCTATTGGCAGAGGATATCGACAGAGGTTACGGTGGGCATATTGCCCATGATTTGATTCGACATTTCTGAGGCAGACATTGATTGGACATCGATAAGGGACTATTTTTGACTTTGCTATTGCGATCGTGGACTTCTCCCTCGCCTCCATCTTCGTTCTTCCTCTCCCTCCATCCCTCGTCTGTGGTATCTCTGCATGTGTGTGTACAAGGAGGGACCTTTCTTCTTGGTGTGCGGTCCCTCCTCCTCTCATATGTGTGATGGATGATGGGATGTGGTGTCAGTCCCGGTCAGGTCACGACTTATCTTGAAGTCTTCCGCTGCGCTATTGAGTGCCATTTTGTATGTATCAGGATGTACATTGCCTATTGATGATTCGCTAACCTCGCATTGTCCATTCAGTCCATTTCATCACATTGCGGATCCTTGGTTGTACATACATTGCCCAACTGGTCATGTATCAATGATTATCTCTCTCATAATCTTTGTTTCTGTCTATATGTGTATCCTCCTTGCGCAGGGGTCATACTTTTCTCTCTTTGGGATCGCCACACAACTGTCGATGGCCCGCCGCCCCAAGCGCAGGTCTTCAATCTCTCTCTCTCTCCCTCTCGGTCGCCCCCGCCGCTCCGAGCGCAGGTCTTCAATCTCTCCCTCTCTCTCGCGATCGCCCGTAGCCCCTGCCCTTACGAGCGCAGCTCAGCCTCCTTCCCGAACGACTCCCCGACGAACCCTCAACGGAGCATTGGCTCGGCGACACTGGAGCGGCCACTCGTGCGCTCGTACGTACGCCGTTCTCGTGCGCGTCCCCCCCCTTTTCCTCCTCCTTTCTTATATACTTTTTTTTTCCCTTCGCATCGATCCTCCCCTCTTCCCTTTCTTCCAATCAGCACGCTCTTTCCTTCATGCATTTCTCCCGCCAACCATACGTTACGTTTTTCAATCCCCCCCGATCGTATTTCGTCAAAATTTCAACCTTCCGCCTTCCTTCGAAGGAACCTACCCGCTTCCCAAGGTCGCATCCTCCTTCTTCGCAATCAGCTAGTCGCGGAGCTCCCCGCCCTGATAGGATTTGTCCCTTCCTCTGTTGTCTGATGACCGGGAATAAGAGTCACACCCCCGAGTCCGACATCTCGCTTTGGTTAGCCTGTAGACCGCCTTGCTCGGGTACATCCCTGCGGGCGTTCCTCGCTCCTCGAACTCCACCCTATGCTGCTTCCTTCGCTTCCCTCTCTTGGGAGGTTAGCAAGAACTTCTAGGCGCGCAAAATTTGAATCTCCCCAAGCTCTGCTCACGCCTCGCCATCCAATAGGACTCAACCTTCCTTCGGTAGTCGGATCGACCACTAGTGGCTGGCCGGCGCGATCTCGATCCTCTTCTTAGACTTCTTTGATCGATCACCCGCAGCCTCTGGCCTAGTCCAAGTACATTTCCTTTGTGTACTCTGCTCAGTTCTGGGCGGGATGCTCGTGGCAGGCGGCCCCTCCGACGGTTAGCAAGAATCCTAGGGCATGCRCACCATCTCCATTCGGTTAGMRTTCCAAGATTCCTTCCTCCTTCCTTCCCGACCAGTCGTMGCGCCCCCTCTCTTGCTTTTRGATCCAGAAGGTGTTAGCGTYTGTTCGYGTTCCCGCTCGCGGACTCAGCGAACCCGATCTCGCCTGTTCGTTTCCYGGGGCGAGCCCCARCTCCTGGCTTATTGAGCTCTGGCCTGCGCCCGCCCGTCTTCTTCCTTTTTTTTTTTTTGCCTCTTGGTAACGCCTGTACCTGGCCTAGCTCTGATCCTGATGCGTTCTTAACCCCTCTCCCACGTCTTCTTTGACGTCGGTTGCCAAGAAGTGGTCTTGGCAGATCCTCTTCTGCTCATCCGCCTGGTGTCAATATCGCCATTTGGATTTCCCCTTCCCAATTCCTGTAATTTCCCGGTTACCGGCTTCGCTCGGCCGCCCTGGTTAGATTCACCTATAGTTGTCGGTCTACCTTTTCGCTTTTTCCGCCCCCTTGATAACGCTGGCCTCGCAACGTGGTTAAGTTGCCCTGCTCTCCAAGCCCGTCGAGGGCGGAACTTATCATGGCACTTGCAAAAGCTAGTAGCACATCGCATCAGGCCGATCTTGCTGCGCCCCGACTTCTTCGCGCCGGAAACCTCTCCCGGTCCCCTGACGATTCAAAGCGGATCCTTGGAACTTATCGACACGGTGCCTGCCAACGACCTCATGTGCATCGAGACCCATTCAAATGTACTCCTTCCAATGTCACGCGTCCTTGGTTAAGACTGTGTAGCTCAACAGCTCCCAATGGTCCGTCTCTGATCCTCCCAGGCCCTCTTGAGGTTTTTTGTGGCCCTCCACCAAGTCAACCACCACCCTTATGATTTCTGCCTTAGTCACCGAAAACCTCGATCTTTAGGAACCCACCTGAGCCCGCTTACGACCTTGGTTCGAACCACCGTTTCCACCCATTGAGGGTTAGTACGAAGACCGGAACTCAGACTCACCCACAGACCTCAAAACCACACGCAGACAGACATCAAAACCATGCAAATGCAATAAAGAAATGGTTTGAAAACTCCCTGTTTCCGGAAAGAAAAGGGCTTCAGTTGATAGGCCGCCGCCCGACAACCAGCCCACACCCCAGTTCTCGCCGTCCCCGGCGAGCCTTTCCTTTTAACCCCTGTGTTGACCCAGGAAGTCTATTCCCCCCCTTTTTCCTGGTCAGGTCTCATACCCCTCCCCCCAAGGTCTTAGCGTGTCACCCATTTTTGAGACTAAGTTATTCGTCTTTTGTTTCCTTCTTTTTCCCCCTCTCCCTACCTATTATACCACAGCCCCCCCTTATTTCCTTTTTGGGCCGAAACTTCGTTATTCACCCATCCTAAAAGAGGTACATCTCCCCTTTTGAGTTTTTCAGTTATGGTACTGTCCTTCCTTATGACGCACGTTCCTCTAGCTATGGTACATAACTCCCTATCCTCCCAAGGGATCCTACACCTGTCTTCGCCTCCTCATCCTCTTCTCTCGCCTCTCTCTTTCCCGTTTCCTCTTCTCTCTCTCGCGTTTGAGCCTAAAGGTCTTGCTCAAAGCGTCTCTCCTTTCCTTCAACCTGCGTTTCTGAACCCGGTCAGAGCCCGAGTCATTCTCTCTAGGTCGTTTCCTCTTCCTAGGGGTCTTTGGTAGCGAAGGCTTTCGGGCTGTGTATCCCTTCTTTGACAGTCGAGATGGGGCCCCTTGTTTGGAGGTCTCCCCCATTTCGCGGGTAGCGGACCCTCCATCGTCCATTGCTTCTTTCCCCTTACGCTTCGGCTCTTCCACGAGGGTCCCCCTAGGTCGGAAGAGTTTGAGGCGAGCCCCCGCGATAGGGTCCCGGAGCCTAGTCCCATATAATTCGGTGAGTATATACGCTCCCCCATCCAATCTCCTCAGAACTTTGTAAGGCCCCATCCATCGGTTAGCTAATTTTCGGCTCCAGGTCTTTTTTAGGGACGAGTCGTACATCAGGACCAGGTCGTTGACCCCTATCGGCGTTTTCCGGACTCGCATATTCTGATCCCACCTGTCCTCCCCTTTCACTCTCTCCTTCTCAACCTTCTCCCCTGCCTCGGTTACTTCGGCGTCCAAATTCTCGGCGATTTGCCGTATCCTTGCCTCCAACAGTTCTCCTCGGGTCATGTCAGTCTTCCATGAGACACTTGTCCAAGTGTCCACGTGGAACTCGGCTGGCAGGGGACAATGCCTACCGAACCAGAGGGTGTAAGGAGGGTACCCTGTACTGGATTTGACCGTGATGTTATCAGCCCAAACCGCATACCGTAAGTACCTTGGTCATTGCTCGGCGCGGCTTTTGCACCATTTTGCTAGGGCGTCCACCAGTGTTTGGTGCCCCCTTTCTGCTGGCGCATTGCTTTGGGGGTGGTAGGCGGTGGTATAGGCCGCCTTGATCCCTGCTTTCTCCAATAGCACCTGGACCTTTTGACTCAGGAACTCGGACCCCCTATCCATCACTATCTTCCCGACGCACCCGTACCTTGTGATATATTCAAGGAGGAAGTCACTCACCTCCTCGGTCGTCTTCTTAATGGCCTTGGCCTCCACAAATCCGGTAAGGTCGTCCCGGGCATTGATCATGTATCTAAGCCCTCCGACTCCCTTTGGCATGGTTACCAAATCGATATGAACCTTGTCGCCAGGGGCAGAGGGTAGCGACGACACTAAGGGTTCCTTATACCGAACGGTCGCCCTCTTTTGGCAGGTCTCGCTGGTTGAACAGTATTTCTCGACCTCCACGTACTGTCCATCCCACCAGTAGAGCCTACGAACTTTGTCAAAGGTCCCTTTGACCCCTCTATGACCCCCGACAATCCCGTCGTGTAACTCCTCTATGACTGCCTTCCTTTCTTCTGGATCGCAGAGTACTCGCATGGGAATTGCAAACTTCGTAGGCCTCTTAAAGAGGTGTCCCACTCGTAAGCAATACCCGAGTGCTTCCTTCTTGATTGCTTCAGTGCCTTCTTCCCTACCGGTCAGGTACAGTCCTATGTCACGATACTTACCGTCATAGAGATTGGCTAGGAATATCTCACGCCTCTCCCTAACCTCTCGGATGATCACCCCCGCTCGCGCCCTATTGGAAGCCACGCGGATAGTCTCTCCTTTGGCCACGGCCGCTTCCGCCTCTTCCAATCTCGGATAATCCTCTTCTCTTATCGGCAGCTGAGCTAGCCCGTCAGCGACCTGGTTCTTGGTCCCGGAGATCCTCTCGACCCTGTAATCGTACAGCCTAATGTGGATCATCCACCGGGCTATAGTCGGATCGGTCATGTGATCTGCCACGAACTTTCTCACCCCGGGCAAGACCTCCGTTTCGTCACGCTCAATCGGCCTCTTTATAGGAAAGTCGTACAGAAAGACTTCCACCTTGTCCGGTATGAATTTTTTAAGGACCGTGATCATGGATCTTTGGAAGACGGCCACCCCGTTGGTCCATCCCATCGGCATGACCATCATTTGGACCAGCCCTAGTGGCGTATGCATGGCGGTCATGTGCCTGTCTCGATAGTCCAAGGGGATCTCGTCGTATCCCGAGAATAGGTCACAGATCGAATATATTGATCGGCCTGCCGACCCCTCGGCAAGCAAATCGGCCTCGGGTATCGAACCTACGTCCCTTATCGTGACCGCGTTGGTTCTCTGGAGGTCTTGGATCCATCTTAACTTGTTACTGCCCCCTTTTCTCAGGAAGAACCACTTGTTCGAGTAGGCACTCTCACAAGGCTCCACAACAAAAGTCCGGATCTTTTCCTTGAGAAAGGCCACAATCTCCTCCTTCTCCTTTTGAGCATATTTCCATCGAGGCCTATCTTTCCAGGGTACGTGCGGGATCGTATGGATCCGGGCTGGCTTGGCATATCGAGGGTCAATCCTACCCCTTTTCGACTCGTCAAAGGCTATTGCCTTGTCGCAGTCCCTCAAGGTCATGGCCACATACTCTCTTTCCTTGTCCGTGAGGTTCCCATCTCCTATATCCATCTTAGCCAGCCTATCCGTTGTGATTCTTTGTCCTTCAGTCTCCTTCCTTTTTCGGATGATATCGGCTATTTCTTCTTCCGATATCGTTGCTTCCCCCGTTCTATCCCGGCTGACCGCGGCGGGTTTTACTTTTTCCGCCACGGTTTTATGCTTCTTAGTTCCACCGGCTAGGGGGATCCCTCCAAAAAAGACAGCCTGATGCACCCACCAAACTCCTCCTCATCGTCCTCTTTGCCATACCCTACTCCGTCGATTATGATCCTACTTCCCAAATCTTCAATTTCTAGTCGGTCCCCCGGTGGTTCCTTCAAGGTAAAGGGAGGGTCCTCCAAACGGACTTGGCACACTCTCGTTAGGGTCTCCCCGCGTCTAGGGATATGGGTCCTATTCCTCTTGTCTTGCGCGTCCACCGTCTTCAGGATCCCGTCAGGGCTCAGGATTGAGAGGGTTTGGCTCCCATCCGGAAGATCGACGGTGGTGGCGTGTACGGCACTCAACCAGGTTCTTCCAAGAATCAACTCGGAGGAACATTCTTTCACAGAAAATATAGGGACGGTGGCCTCCACGCCCGCGACTTCGATGATGGGGCTGTGACACACCCCCTCAGCGGGCTGCAACTTGTTGTCTGCGACCACCATGGACATGTACACACCCCGATCCACGTCCAAGCCCAGTTCTTTTGCGATTGAATCCCTACACACGGTAGATTCGGACCCGTTGTCCACCAAGGCCTTCATCCTTTTCCCACTCACTATGGCCTCGAGCTGACCACTCCCGAGCACATAGAACTTTTTGGAACCATCTTCCTCGAAGACGTTCGTCGGCAGCTCTTCCGTGGTGATCCGTGACGATTGCGCCCCCTCTTTAGCGGGCTCTTCCGTCGGCACCGTAGGTCCGCCGGTGAGGGGAATCCTCACTTTCTTCGTGATGCTCAGGAGTTCGTCCCTCGCATTCTTACTGGCCGCCAGATACTCCAGGAGGGTGCATTGCATTGGCTGCATCAGGGTCCTCCTTAAGGGGGCTACGGTGTCTATCTTGTCCAAGGCGCATTTCATCTCGAATTTCTTTACCCCCTTTTTCCAAGGAGATTTTGGAGAGGTGGGTTCCTTCCCCCCTTCTCTCCTCCGCGCCCTTGGCGTCTAACATGGGCTGGTCGTTGTCGCTATTTTTGGTTGCTACTTCTGCCATCTTCCCCTTGGAAGGCCCGGCTCCAGCCTGTGTCCTTACCCTCAAACATGGTTCCTCATCCTCGGGCCGGGTCTCGATGAAACTGATACTAGATATTTGGTGTTCCCGTATGGCAATTCCTCCAGATGTCTCCGCCATTTGGATCCGAGAGGTGCTCGAGGTACCCCCTACCTCGGGCTTCTTGCCTTCCCTGGCCTCTCTTAAGGCTATCCTCTTATCCACGTTGACTTTGAGCGACGGGTAGAAGGACACTGCCTCACCGTTGTCCTCCCAGACCACCCATTTGTTTTCATTCAACTTAACCACTCCCAATCACAAGGCCTCTGTAAGGTACGAACGGTCCCTTTTTACGTGACCTTCCTCATTGCAGTAGACACATCCGCTACGTGGTGGAGGATTCCCCAACCGAGGGGTGCCTTGCGCAGGGGCATTCGCCGTTGTTGGGGGTCCGGGAGGTGGTGTCCGCCTCGGAGGTCGTGCCTCTTGGCGGACCCCTGTGGGTCGAGGTGGAGGCGGATCGCCCCACCTACCATCCTTGGTGTCTTTCCAGCGGGAGTTCCCCCATTCCGAATTCTGACTCCCTTGGTTCTCTCGTTCGTTCCTCCAATTCCCCTGGTTTCCAGACTCATTCCCCCAATTTTTCTGGTTCCCCGGCTCACTTCTCCAGTTAGCGGGACCGCTCCCCCATCGTGGGTCCGGTGGCGCAGGCGGTGGCCTCTCATTTCCGCGAAACCCGTCCCCCTTTTGGCCCTTCATGCTACGAAGTGCCATGTCCAAACTCTCTTTCATATATTCCCTCACATCTACCCCTCCTCCGGTAAAGACAACTTCCGCTACCCTATCGAAGTTGGCCGAGTCTCTAGGCGCCTTCTCCAAGACCTCTTTCCTCTTCTATTCGGGTAGGTGCAACATGAACATCACGCACCTGTCGACTTCAGAGAGCATGCCCCTATCCACCAGGGCCTGAGACAGTCGCTTGAACCTTCGGGTGAAGGCCGCCAGGCTCTCTTGCTCCCCCCTCGTGACCCGACGCAACCCCTCTATCGTAGGGATCATGTCGTCACAAGCGAAGATCCTTAGCAGGCTGCTCATGAAAGTCCTTCATCGTCCGTCCGCGGGGTAGAGTGCCCTGATGGCTTGGTCCAGCTCGGGGTCCGAATGTTGAATGAAGTGGTCTATCCATTCCTTTTCCGAGAATTTTTTACGGTATGCGTAGCTTTCCCATTTCTCGATGAACCCGGTTACGTCCCGACCGTTGAAATAGAGGGATTCCAATCCCATGTTCACATCGTAATATGGGACCCTCCTATCATCATATCGGCGGAAGTACGGCCCTTCGGCAGACCCATCAGTAGCAGGGTCATATAGCTTATACCAAGATAGGTCAAAATCCCCCATTCGAGGACAAGCCCGTGGAGGTCCCCAAGGCCCCCGAAACCTGTCATCCGGCTCGGCATAGTCCCAAGGCCCGGCTTCTCGCATCCTGCCCCCTCTCCAAGGGTCCTCCAATCTCCTTTCACCTCTACCCGCGGCCTCTCCTGCCATCCACCCGGAAACGTTTTCTCTCTCGACCCATCTCTGCGGACCCCTCCGAGCTCCGTCACCCGCACTTCCCCCTGTTCTCTTCTTCTCGGGCTGCCTTCCTCACCTCGCCTAGGTGGCCGGACCCCGAGCCTATCTCGTGGCAGATCTCTTCCTTCGTTAATCCTCTCCTCTAGGTCCATCTGTTCCGCCCATCGAGTTTCTACAGGGAGGACCCTAGGGCCAGCCGTCACTAGTTCCCTGGCGAGTACTCTAGGCTCCACCTCCCGGTGTGATCGCTCCTCCAGGCCCCCTCGCTGTCCCGACGCTCTCTCTTCATGATTTTCTTCCATATCCCTGATGCCACTCCCTAAGACACCCATCCCCTCAGTCATTGCATCGACTGACTTACTCAATCTCGCCCCTAAGTCCGTATCTTCTTCGGCTCGCCCCATGGCTGTTCCCCCCCGGCGATCGAGTCACCTCGTGATCAACGTAACTTTCCATACACCGTCTCCTAGTCACTCCCGTCCTCGGATTCACTCTCCGAATTCCCTGACTCTTCGCTCATCACAGTCCACCAAGAGTCCCTCACCCTCTTTTCCTCACAGGCGGCTATGGCCAGGTCGGCGACTTCTAGATCGGTGAGACCCCTGACTCCTTCTTGAGCACACCGTCTAATTAAGTCTCTATCTACCTCGCCGGCCTGCCCTGAGAACAGGGGCCTAATGAACTCCCCCAGTAAGGCCCACCACTCGAAGTCCGTAAGTTCCAAGGACTCCCAACACAGGGTGAACAGGTCGTGGCCTTTCTCTTCTCCCAACGGAAACTTCTCGATCACTTGCCCTCGAATCTGCAGCTTCCTCACCGCGGCGGCGTCCGGATAGAGTCTCCTATAGACCCACGTGGGAACTTCACAACCCTTGCTACTCGCGGCTCTCGGAATTTCTAAAGGGCCTCGGTATTCTATTTTCTCCGTCACCTATCCTTCAGTCGAACCACCCCTCAGTCTCCCGAGGCAGCTCCCAATCCTCTCTGCGATACCCAAGGGGTCCTTACCTTTCGCCAACTCGGTGGCAAAGAACTGTCTATCGTCTGGGGACAAAAAGATATCGGCTTTCTTAGCGCAGGAACCGTCTATCATCCTAGCCGAGAAACGGACTAGTGTTTCCCGATCGTAAATCTTGAAGAATTCCGAGGTAACTTCCCCTTCCTCTTCAATCCTGGGGAGAGTCACCCCATACCTGTCGCGACACTTCCAAGATCTTTCCAAGGTCCCAACGGGGTCCCCTCTCTCGTACCGAATCATCAGCTATCTCTACCTCACCCTACTTAGCCTCTCGGCGACCCGGATTAAGGAATCTTCACACCTCCTCTGGCTCCTCAAGTCTTGATTCGCTTGCCTCAAGGCCTCCTCATACTCGCCAGACCTGTCCCACAATCGAGCCTCCACCAAGTGAATCCTAGATTCAACTTCTCTTCCTAGCCACCGTGCGTCTCTCTCGAACCTCCTCTCGACTTCTATAAGGGTCTCCCTCCAGGCTCTATAGAACCGGACTCCACCGGCGCTTCTAATATGGATTTCGAACTTTGCCAAGGAGGTCTCGACCCTTCTTTTCTACAAGGCTAACCGCCGGGCTTCCAAGAAAAACCCTTTCTCTGCTT
Source organism: Chara braunii (assembly GCA_003427395.1). Lineage (NCBI taxonomy): Eukaryota > Viridiplantae > Streptophyta > Charophyceae > Charales > Characeae > Chara > Chara braunii. The sequence goes on from BFEA01000291.1 coordinate 816,867, forward strand.
GCGTCGCCAAATCTAACTCTAACCCCGGGCTAAGCTCGGCCCCCTCTTCAATCTCTACTTCGCCACCCCTTACGTATACTTGGAGTTCCCAGCTCACAGTTCCGGAGGTAAACCTAGCCCTCATGCCTCACTTCCCTCAGAACGGAGCTCTTCCGCGGCCTCATCGAGTATCCTTACCGTGGCGACCTCGATTATCTTGATTCCACCTAAAGCCCCCGCTCCACCTCTTCTTTCCTCCTCCCAACACAGGGTCAAGACCCTACTTAGTTCCTCTCTTACCCTTTCTATCCCTGCCAAAGGCCTATCGTCTCTCTCGCTCATCTCTAAGGGCCCTTCTCTTACAGGCGATGGCTATCCGCATAAGCTCAGTGGGGTTCAACCCCCTCAGACCGATCTCGGATATGGCCCCGAAATACCTCCAGGTCACGGTAGATGTCTTTATATGCTGAGTCCAGCCTTCGAAATTATACTCCAACCCTTCCAAGGAGGCCCAACTGTCCTCGTAGGGGCGAAGAAGGCACCACGTCAACAGCGAATGGAGGTCGGTCCTAGTGAGCCTGAACTGCCTTAGGACTGAGATCCTCTGTTCGACCGCCTCTTTGACAGCCTCGGAGGGGTAGACCCTCTCGAAGATAAATCGGGGAACCCTTACGGGGTCACTGTCGAAGAAGAAGGGGAGCTCCTCCCAATCAGCGTAAACTATCCGTTGGACCTTAGAACACCCCTCGTGGGGCACGAAGTCCTCTATAAGCCTTTCTAGCTGATCTTCTAAGGGCCTGACGTCCGCGAAGGCCTCCTCCTTCAACCTCAAGCTCCTGACCAGTTCAATGAAACCCTCTCTGGAGAGGAAAACCTTGGCTTCTCCAGTCACTACCCCTTTCTCAACGCTAACTGTCAGCCGTACAAAGGCCTTTCCGCCCAGAATCTTCGACTCCTCCCTCTGAACAACTCTAGGAGACCCCCTTGGGTTTTCTCTAGGGAGAGATATCGAGATGAACTCTCCCCCTTTTCTAACTGGTTCTATCGACGCCCAGAGACCCCCGGGAATCCCCCGGATCATCGAGGCTCGTACCCTCGCCGGTTCGCCACTTGGGCTTCTCCGAAGAGGCGTGCGTACGGGACGTCGGCGACGTGTGATCTAATCGCTTCGAACTCCTTCAACCTCTCGAATATCGAGGTCCACTCTTCTCTCGGAGGCACACCTGCATCCACGCAACGGGTGTACAACCAAAAGAGCCCTCTGGTCCGCACCCCGGCTCCTTGCGCGGCTCCGAGAGCCTCTACTATGGCCTCCTCGGGATCGCGCAAGAAGGTCCTTGTCAAAAACTCGGGCAGGTCCGCGTGAAGCACCCCAGATGCACGCGGGACTTCGTCGGGCTGAGCGAAGGACACCAGGGACCACGACTCAAAAGTCCCTTCCTCGTAGTCGGAGATCACTAACTCGTTAGCGACCAACCTGGCGCCTCTCGGATCCCAAAATGAGTTTCTCGCCCTGTCACTAGGCCTCTCCAGACCTCGGTCCACCTCTCCTCGTCTAAGAACACTGTGGCCTCGATTTCTAGGAATCGGCCGATGTCCGGTGGGCCCCCTCTTTGCAACTCCTCTTTCCAAGTAATCCTCCGGGCACGAACCCACACGTATACGCCTTCTCTGACTATACTCCCTTTTTCCACACTCATCCAATAGGGGGTCACGCGGGGATCCCCGGGGACCAAGGTCTTCCTAGGGTTGCCTGCCTCAATACCCTCTACCACACCGTCTCCGTTGAGTACAAACTTAACCATCTACTCAAGACCTCCCGAAGACCCAATCACTGTAGTCCTCGGGTAGAAGGGTAAAAGCTCTCCCTATGTCCCCCAATCTCCTCAAGACGCCCCAAATCTTCCTTCGAAGAGGAATCCCTTGGTTGACGCAATGTGAGTACAGCACCCACAAGGCCCGAGAGGTTAGGCTGGCTATCCGCCCCCTATTCAAAAGCTTTACTATCCTATCTTCCTCGGCTCTAAGGGGTACAAGATCCGGAACCCAAGCGGTCACAGGGTAACTCGCCCTGGCGAGTTCACCGGCCCGCGCGAACCTCTCGGTCTCCACAGCCACGAACTCGACCTTCTTACGGGCCCGCTCGATCCACCTTTCTCTGATAGCCTTTGCTTCCTCAAGCAGGCACGCCAGCCCACCCCCCTGTCTCAAAACCAGGGGTACCACAATCTCTGCCCAACTCTCGGATCTCACGAAGATCACCGAAGTAACCCGGAGACGAAGCACCTCCGCTCCCCCTTTTTCCTCTTCCGACTCTACCCATACGAAGTCCCCTTTTTCCGTGAATTCCCCCCCTTCTACCCTTCTCCAGTCGGGAGTACGATTACTTTTAGGGATCCAACTGCAAACCTGCCCGTCGACCAGAGAGCTCTTGACGAACTTATGAGAAACCTCGTCAAATTGCACCATTCATTCTAGATGCCTTTTTGTCGGACTCCGAACACCCTTTGGTAACGGTAGTCACCTTCCCCCCCTTGATCGCGTCCCGACTCCAAGGCTATCCTTTCTCGGATACGGTCAGCCCGGGCACCGTACGGTACGGGGTGGTCCACACAGTACGAATAGAACCAATGGAGGGACCGAAAGGACAACCCCCTACTTCTCTCCCTTCTTATAGCCCTCACTACCTTATCGTAGGCGGCACCCTCCGTGCACACCCTTCTAAAGACGTATGAAGGGAAGATCGCCTGCACGCAACCGGACGCTCGAGGGTATTCCTAGTCCCGGGCGCAGGTCACGTGTACGCGAAAGGGAAGGCTATATCGGACGGGGACCTCCTCAAAGATCTTCCGCAAAATAGGCCCAGCTCGCAATTCCCAGTGATCCACCCTATACCACCCCGGGACCCAATGGGTCACGTACTCCACCCACGCTTCCTGGCTTAGATAGATTGTCCCCTCGACGCGGATTTCTGCACGGCGGGCCCTTCCCCCGCTCCTAGGCCTGTTTTTGGACCACCTTCCCCCTTCCCAAATACCCACAGCGAATCGCGTCCAAAGAAAAACTCCCTTTTCAAGCTCTACTCCCTTCTCGCGTCCGGCTAGGTACCGCTCGGTTCGGTGATCTAACGGAACGCTAAAGCATTCCCGGTCTCGGAGAAGGTCGCCCTTCTCAACCTTTATCCTATTGTCTTCACCGACTTCTATAATCCTGACCATAACCTTCTCAAATCTCCACGACCTTCTCGACGATCTTCACTAGTACTCTCCAGCCGTCTTACCCGTCTAGGTAAGCCTCGGGTATGATCGGCGCAGGCCGCTCGCCCCTTCGGAACACCCGACACCCCAAGGTAAAGAAGTACCTAATCTCGTACTGACCCAATAGCTCTCTCTCCAATTGTGCGTGCCCTACCGCTTCTTCCAAGCTATCTAAGAACGACTCCCCTCGTTCGGTCCCCTCCTCTACACAAAGGGCTATGTCAAAGTCTTCCGTCCATAGGTAGAAGTTAAAGCACCATACGTCGACCCCTCCGGCGTCACCCACACTAATCCCTGAAGGCTCGTACTCGAGAATTTCTAAGCTCATCCCCTTTTTTCAATTTTGATTTTTCTAAGTTATCAGATAATCAAAGGAAAATTCACCCTCCTAATTTTCATCACACAAGAGACCACCCCTACCCTGCAAGAAGAAGGGGCCTGTGAGCCCGGCAGGATCAAATGGACCAGAGAAGGATCGCCACCTCACTTGGCTGCCTTCCTGTCCTCCCCCGCCGAGAGGTCCTCCCACTTCCAGGTATAGGGACTAGCCGCGAACCCGAGTTATCCCCGAGGAAGGGTGGCAACCCCTCCCCCAGAGTCGGACCGAAGCCACACACTCGGGCCCTATGTCTCCCACCGAACCGATTCTAAATCCTAAGTTAGCCTACCCGGCACCACGCCCCTACTCGGCCCACCTCGAGCGTGGAATTACCCGGGCCCCGGGACTCACATCCACCTATTAATCAATGATCACTAGCCTGTCTAATCCCACCCCTCCTCCATATCGTGAACCCTTCGCACTCCGTTCCCTTCGTCCTTTTTCGCCTCCGACTTTCTCTCTTCTCTCTTGGAATCACGGATTTATATCGGGGTTTTTCAAGAAAAATGGGGTAGGAAAGCAAAGAAAGAAGGGGGACACTCAGGTTGGGTAGTCGAAAGGCTCGTACCTCAAGGCTCGCGGAGTTCTTCAATATTCGTTATCATAGTCCCAATAATCCCCCAAATCCGAGTCCGAGAAATCGGCAAGGCACCGGTTTGCCCAAGACTCGGCCTCCGATTCCTCGCCCAAGGATCCCCAAGTATCTCTCGACCCCTCTCCCTGAGGTAACCCCCTCTCTTCCTCAAAAGCGGCGGAATCCCCCCTCTCTCTAGGACCCGACAGCCTAAGAACCTCCCTTCTCAACCGTGTGTGTCGTTCGACCCTCGCTAGAGGACCCGGCTCCCTTCCGGAAGTGGCGCCTCGGGCGGGACCCGACCACAACCCGTGTGGATCAAGAACCGATATCCGAACCCCCTCTCGATCGCCCCTCACCGGAGGGCGGGGCTTCGGCACGATCAACCCGTGAGGGTCGAGAACGCTTGGCACCCCCCTTGGCACCCAAGTAGGTAATGCCCCGGTTTCCCCCCGAGAAGCGGCCCTTGCTGTTGGCGTAATCAAACCGTGAGGGTCGAGGACGCTCGGCACCCCCCTGTTTTGGCCCTGCGACCAGTGCACCTAGCCCAAGACCGTTGTGGGCCTGTTCCCCGGTCATCAGCGACTCGTGGAACCTGCTGGTTTATTCCCGCAGTTCGGGGGCCCGACCGCGCCGCCCTGAGCAAGTCACCATCACCGACAGAGTTCCACCCCTAGCTGCCCTTGTGAGTACCCCCTCCCCCAGCCTTTCTCCTCCTCCCTCGAAACCACCCGAGGGTACACGACCCCACCCCGAGGGCTTTAGGAAGATCTCTACGGCGCCAAAATTTTTGGAGTGGCCTTGCCCCTAAACCCTTGGCTTGTCCGCCGCCCACAGCACCCGCGAATGGTGCCCGCTCTGAGGCCCTCCGAAGACCAGCGGGTTCGACAATGGCCCTTTTCCGGAAAGGGAATCAGGCTCAGAACCCTATTGGGGCTCAACCATGCTGCGTTCAAACGGGAGAAATGCTGAGGCCGGCCCAGTTCGCCGCCCACCCGAGCTCTTTTTCGAGGCACAAGCAAGCTCGACCTCGCGGCTCGAGACAGGCGAAGCTCTCATGGCTCAGAAACCAGACCGACCCCGAGGGGGTCAGGACCACAAATTCTCGAGGCTTCCGGCGCAGGAGCACTGCCGAGGCCCGGACCCTCCAGGGCTCGATCCCTCCTCCGATGGACACGGGTTCGCAGATCAGAATTCGCCGTTGCACCTAGCCCGAACCCGTAACTGCGAGGGCACGCCGCGACCCAACTCAAGAGTGGTCCAGGACTTGCCAAAGCGAGTGGACGAGGTCACGAAGCTCAAAGCTATCTTCACGGTGCGTCCAAGCTCGGGGGCGGTGAACGCAAGAACGAACATACCAAGTCATCAAGCTCAACAGCGACCTACAACTTGCCAGAAGGAACTCACAATATTGTCAAGCCCGACCGCGAGAAGGGACACACTCTAGTATCAAGAACCGGAGAGAGCGAGAACACGTAAGCTCTCGAGCACAGAGACCTACGACCTGCGAGAAGGAACTCACAATGTTGTCAAGCTCAGTCAGCAAAATTGAACACACACGGGAATCGAGATCCAAGGAGAGTGCGAACGCACAGGCGCCGAAGCGCAAGCACTCACAAAGTTATCGAGCTCAGCCCTCAAGAATGCACACACACACTCGTATCGAGATCCAAGGAGAGAGCGACCGCACAGACTCCCAGTCACAGGAACTCAACAATGTTATCTAGCTCTGCCTTCAAGAATGAACACACCCACTCGTAACAAGTTCTAAGGAGAGCGCGAGCGCACAGGCTCCCGAGCCCAGGGACTCGCAATGTTATCAAGTTCTGCCCTCAAGAGTGAACACACACACACTCGTAACAAGATCCAAGGAGAGTGCGCACGCCGCACTCTCTCTCTCTCTCTCTCTCTCTCTCTCTCTCTCTCTCTCTCTCTCTCTCTCTCTCTCTCTCTCTCTCTCTCTCTC
>BFEA01000291.1:830283-840283 GCA_003427395.1 Chara braunii
CTCTCTCTCTCTCTCTCTCTCTCTCTCTGTCTCTCTCTCACACACACACAAAAAAAAGAAGAAGTAGTAGAAGAAGAAGAAGAACTTAAAGAAGAAGAAGAAGTAGAAGAAATACTAGAAAAAGTAGTAGTAGAAGAAGAAAAAGTACTACGAGAAGAAGAAGAACAAATAGTAGAAGAAGAAGAGGAAGAAATAGTTGAAGAAGAAGAAATAGTAAAAGTAGAAGAAGAATAAGAAGAAGAAGAAGAAGAAGAAAAAATTCAAAAAATCGTTGTGAAAAAAAAAAATCATGGGAAAAAAAAAAAGAAATAACAAGAAGAAGAAAAAATCCAAGAAAAAAAAAAAAGTAGAAGGAGAAGAAGAAGAAGAAGAAGAACAGGAAGATGAATAAGAAGGAAGGATGAGAAAAGGTGGTGGAAGGAAAAGAAGAAGATGATGAACTCACCTCCTGCCAGTCTCTCAAACTCTCTCTCTCTCTCTCTCTCTGCGATTGCCACCGTTTCCCGCCAAAAACCGCGCGACCGCCGAACTTAGGCGTACACCGCGTACATACGCGGGGTAGCCTTACGTACGACCGTATGTACGAGGGGCAGCCGTACGTCCGCGCCGTCTCGCGAACGCGTCGTGCGCGTCGCTCTCTCTCTCTCTCTCTCTCTCTCTCTCTCTCTCTCTCTCTCTCTCTCTCTCTCTCTCTCCACGTGTGTGTCGCAGCCAACGTCCTGCACGTGCGCTGTTGCGTGGGCCACAACAGGGGCGCCAACACAAAACTGAGGGTGTTGACGCCCACCACCTGCCTTATATGCAGAGGCCCTTGGCCCTTGGCCTTTGCCTCCCCGAAGGGCCGCCCAGTGAAGTTTTTTTTTCCCTTTTTTTGGTCTTTTTCTTTCAGATAGAAAAAATAAAAAATAAAAAGACGGCTGCCTGCGTCCCCGCGGGCCTCAGCCTGGCACACATAGCTGCTGGCCAGGGCAGTTTTCGAGGCCCGGAGGGCACGCCCTCAGAAACTGCCCAGGGCTGCATCAACGTGTGCCAGGCAGAGGGCAGTGGGGACGCAGGCAGCCGTTTTTTTTTTTTTTTGGCTTTCAAACCAAAAAGAAAAAATTTTAAATTTTCTTTGACTGCACCCCTGTGCCGCCACTGACCTCCCCCCACGTCTCACGGCCTCCAACCTACCCCCCCCCCCCCCCCCCCCCCCCCCCCCCCCCCCCCCCCCCCCCCCCCCCCCCCCCCCCCCCCCCCCCCCCCCCCCCCCCCGCCCCCCCCCCCCCCCCCCCCCCCCCCACAGGCCTGTGGCACCCTCGTACGGGGAGCGTCCGTACGCCCGTACGGGCGTCTGTACGTCCGTCTGTACGACCCGTACGGGGACCCCCCGTACGACGTACGGGAGACGACACAGATGTGGCCGCGTCGCCAACTGAGTGCGGCGTTGAACGCGGAGACGAACTTGGCTTGTAATGCCAGTTGAGTGCCCAGAAGCCGACCGAGCGCTGAGCTCGAACGTAAGCGGGTTAGCGGGTTGCGAACGCGATATGATTCTGTCACTCCGAATAGGATGTCCTGTGTGTGGGAGGGCCCGCTCCCTTCCTTCTAGCCCGAATGCACGCAGGGAACCAGTGGCTGCTCTTCCCCAGCGCTCAAGGACCGCTTCGTCCCTCTCAGGGTGTCGCCGTCCGCCCGGCACTGTACCGCCTCGACAGTCCTTTGGCGCGTGGGAGGACCCCGCGCGTGCGACCCCGGGACTCCTTTTATTCCTCCCTCTCTCTCTTTCTCTCTCCCCCCCCTCTCTCTCTTCCTCTCGAGCGTGTAGATGTTGCCTTCGCCAGCTCTCCCCCCCTCTCTCTCTCTTCTCTCTCTCTCTCTCTCTCTCTCTCTCTCTCTCTCTCTCTCTCTCTCTCTCTCTCTCTCTCTCTCTCTCTCAACTCTCGATTTCTCTCTCTCTCTCCCTCTCTCTCGATGGCCCGCCGCCCCGAGCGCAGGTCTTCAATCTCTCTCTCTCTCCCTCTCGGTCGCCCCCGCCGCTCCGAGCGCAGGTCTTCAATCTCTCCCTCTCTCTCGCGGTCGCCCGTAGCCCTTGCCCTTACGAGCGCAGCTCAGCCTCCTTCCCGAACGACTCCCTGACGAACCCTCAACGGAGCATTGGCTCGGCGGCACTGGAGCGGCCACTCGTGCGCTCATACGTACGCCGTTCTCGTGCACGTCCCCCCCCTTTTCCTCCTCCTTTCTTATATACTTTTTTTTTCCCTTCGCATCGATCCTCCCCTCTTCCCTTTCTTCCAATCAGCACTCTCTTTCCTTCGTGCATTTCTCCCGCCAACCATACGTTACGTTTTTCAATCCCCCCCGGCCGTATTTCGTCAAAATATCAACCTCCCGCCTTCCTTCGAAGGAACCTACCCGCTTCCCAAGGTCGCATCCTCCTTCTTCGCAATCAGCTAGTCGTGGAGCTCCCCGCCCTGATAGGATTTGTCCCTTCCTCTGTTGTATGATGACCGGGAATAAGAGTCACACCCCCGAGTCCGACATCTCGCTTTGGTTAGCCTGTAGACCGCCTTGCTCGGGTACATCCCTGCGCGCGTTCCTCGCTCCTCGAACTCCACCCTATGSTGCTTCCTTCGCTTCCYTCTCTTRGGAGGTTAGCAAGAACTTCTAGGCGCGCAAAATTTGAATCTCCCCAAGCTCTGCTCACGCCTTGCCATCCAATAGGACTCAACCTTCCTTCGGTAGTCGGATCGACCACTAGTGGCTGGCCGGCGCGATCTCGATCCTCTTCTTAGACTTCTTTGATCGATCACCCGCRGCSTCTGGCCTAGTCCAAGTACATTTCCTTTGTGTACTCTGCTCAGTTCTGGGCGGGATGCTCGTGGCAGGCGGCCCCTCCGACGGTTAGCAAGAATCCTAGGGCATGCRCACCATCTCCATTCGGTTAGMRTTCCAAGATTCCTTCCTCCTTCCTTCCCGACCAGTCGTMGCGCCCCCTCTCTTGCTTTTRGATCCAGAAGGTGTTAGCGTYTGTTCGYGTTCCCGCTCGCGGACTCAGCGAACCCGATCTCGCCTGTTCGTTTCCYGGGGCGAGCCCCARCTCCTGGCTTATTGAGCTCTGGCCTGCGCCCGCCCGTCTTCTTCCTTTTTTTTTTTTTGCCTCTTGGTAACGCCTGTACCTGGCCTAGCTCTGATCCTGATGCGTTCTTAACCCCTCTCCCACGTCTTCTTTGACGTCGGTTGCCAAGAAGTGGTCTTGGCAGATCCTCTTCTGCTCATCCGCCTGGTGTCAATATCGCCATTTGGATTTCCCCTTCCCGATTCTTGTAATTTCCCGGTTGCCGGCTTCGCTCGGCCGCCCTGGTTAGATTCACCTATAGTTGTCGGTCTACCTTCTCGCTTTTTCCGCCCCCTTGATAACGCTGGCCTCGCAACGTGGTTAAGTTGCCCTGCTCTCCAAGCCCGTCGAGGGCGGAACTAATCATGGCACTTGCAAAAGCTAGTAGCACATCGCATCAGGCCGATCTTGTTGCGCCCCGACTTCTTCGCGCCGGAAACCTCTCCCGGTCCCCTGACGATTCAAAGCGGATCCCTGGAACTTATAAACACGGCGCCTGCCAACGACCACATGCGCATCGAGACCCATTCAAACGTACTCCTTCCAATGTCACGCGTCCTTGGTTAAGACTGTGTAGCTCAACAGATCCCAATGGTCCGTCTCCGATCCTCCCAGGCCCTCTTGAGGTTTTCTGTGGCCCTCCACCAAGTCAACCACCAACCTCTTGATTTCTGCCTTAGTCACCGAAAACCTCGATCTTTAGGAACCCGCCTGAGCCCGCTTACGACCTTGGTTCGAACCACCGTTTCCGCCCATTGAGGGTTAGTACGAAGACTGGATTTCAGACTCACCCATAGACCTCAAAACCACACGCAGACAGACATCAAAACCATGCAAAGGCAATAAAGGAATGGTTTGAAAACTCCCTGTTTCCGGAAAGAAAAGGGCTTCGGCTGATAGGCAGCCGCCCGACACCGTGCCTTGAGAACTGCAAGTCCGAAACATCTGAACCGACAAAAATAGGACAGCACATCACATAATATTTGGCTCTAATGGCTCGAGCCAGAGCTTCCATTGCATCTTGATAACTACGTCCTCAAGCTGGCCTAAATCCATAAGAGTGAGGTTCAAAACGGGCTTCCCATTCGGGTTCTAGAACCATTTTAGCTAATGGCTGTAATAAATAAATAAGTGAGTGCTGCCTCACCCTATACCTGCAGCCTGGAGGGGCTGCCGTGGGCCTCCAGGGCACGGGCTGGATGGCGTGCGGCCTGCGGGCCCCTCAACAACCATCGGGTCCTGTAACTGTGGCCCGTGTGCAGGTGCAGCATGTAACACCCCCTCTTCCTTATGAAGTCAAGCCAGGGCCAAGCTGACGATCTGAAGGTGGAACCTGGACGCGGATGCAACATGGAGCCGAAGATGCCGGCTTGCCTTGCAACTTGTGTCCGTAGAGTGCGAAAACATTTGGAGTTGTTGCTTGAGGTTCCGCACGGGTCAACCAACGGTCAGCTTCGTGGGTGCCGTACACAAAATGTACCCTGTTGTCGTAGCGTCGCTGGGAGATGATGTCACCGACCTCTTGAAAACCGTCACTTGAGGCTGGGTCTTGCGATTGTCACCCGAGAAAGTTGTCATCTTCCGCTAGCGTGTAAAGAGCCAACTTGGAGGAGTGAAAGACCGGGTTGACGGGCAAGTGGGAAGGCACCTGAACGACAAATGAAGGTGCTTTGGGTGCATTCTCAAAGGGTGCCACGATCGGCCAGGGCGCCATCCATTTCGGAAGGAGCTTGCGAGAGATATCTTGTTCGATGCTGAATTCCGCGGCGGAAACCCATAAGAGGTCGGCTCAGGTCGCCGATGCGGAATGGAGGAGGGACACGCTGGTGAATGGCTTGTTGGCTCATGAGTTGCTGCGTCCTTGCCATCTGGCCACGTGCCTTGACAAGTAGCTCTTGCATCCGAATCAAGAAAAGAAGGTGGTCGTCAATCCCGACCGCGCGTGGGATGATTGTATCCAATGGAGAGGTGACCGGTGAACCGTGCTTGAACTCAAATGGCGACATCCCGATAACTGGATGGATGGACGAGTTGTATGCCGACTCGACATCCGGCAGCCGCTCAACCCAATCCTTTTGGTCGGGACAAATGAGAGTGCGAAGGAGAACCTGTGCGGTATGATGCGCCTTCTCCGTTTGGCCATCGGTTTGGGGGTGGCGAGCCGAACTCAGCTTGAGAAATGAGCCCCATCGTTTTATGAGCGCCAACCAAAAATCGGACATGAACCGGGTGTCGTGGTCGCAGACGATTTCCTTGGGGTAACCCTTGGTTCGAATCCAACCGGTGTTAAGAACTTCGGCCAACTCCAGTGCCTTGGCATGATAGCGGTAAGGCAAAAACACTTCAAACTTGGTGAGTCAGTCGACCACCGTCAGAATCCCATCCATACCGGTCTTGTGCTTAGGGAACGGTCCGGTAATATCAATGGCAATCGCTTCGGATCCCTTTGGCACAAGGGGACCGGTAATGGTCGCAACTCGTCGTACGAACGATGATTGCGGGATTTGCAGCGTCGGCAAACCTCGTATGACCTGTGTTGCCGCACGTTCAATGAACGCGCGCTTCGTGTTCATGTTTTGAACTCGTTGAATGCGCGTTCATAGAACGCGGATAAACGCGTTTGACGCGTTTGCGCAGGGCACAAGTGTGTGGGCTGGGGGCCGTGTGTGTGTGTGTGTGTGTGAGAGAGAGAGTGAGAGAGAGAGAGAGAAATAGAAAGAGAGAGAGAGTATGTAAATTTCCAATATCGTGGCTGGCCTCTTCGTACTTCAACCGAGAGGAGGAGCAAAATCGAATGACTCTTCCTCTACAACATGGAAATATACACCACCACTGGCGCCCGCCCCTATGTAACCGTTTGAACGTCGTGACGCACGTTCACGTTCAAGTGTGCGTTTGAACGCGGATTTAAATTTGCGTTCAAAATTGAACGACGTTCAATTATTTTTTTATTTTTTATTTTAAAAAAAACATTTTGATGCCTATAAATAACTTATTTTTTATGATTTGTTTTTTATGAGTTTTGTATGATGTGGGGTACATGCGTGTCAATTTTGGAGTCATTTTGCTAAGGAGAAAGAAATGAAAAATCGCCAAAGATGGCGATGTCAAATCGTGTTCGCCCACTCATTTTTTTACTTTTTATTTTCTAGTTTCACTTTACTTCGCCACCTTAAACAATTTATTATTTTTTGATATTTTTTTCATGAGTTTTGTATAATGTGATGTACATATCAGTAAATTTTTAGGGCATTTGGCTCTGCCAAAAAACAATAAAAAATCAACAAAATGGCGGTGTCACAAAGGTACTCGCGCACTCACTAATTTCAATTCTCTTTTTATTTTTTTCTATTTTCTGTTTTCTATTTTTATTTCCAATTTGGTAACGAATTTAGATGTAATGCTCCGATAAATGTTGTTTATTTTATCTGTCTTCATAACTTCTTTTTTTTTGTATTTTTAAAGGTTTTTTTTTTCCTCGCGGAATTGAACTCTGTGTTCGGTCGCGCTCATTGCACGAGCGTGAAGTCCGAGAACAAAAATTCTGCAAAAAAATCTGAAACTCAGCATTCGTACCACAATTAATCCATGTACCTCATGATTCCAGGGTACATCCCGGAAAGGGTAACTTCCCAGGGACACCCGGAAAGTTCAGCAAATTTTGCTAGTAAAGAAGCGAGATAGACCTCCGGGGGGTAACCCCGGAGGCGTGCTTCGATCATTACTGCGGATAAGGCGGCCAATGTAGCTTCATCAGATGTGGAGACCCGATGTAGCATCAGCATACTAGCGAACAGTGTCGCTTTCTTTACAGATTTCTTCGAGAACGACGAGAACGAGAAGTAATCCTGCATGGAGTGGATCTTCAGACAACCGGACGCCGTGAGATGTCGTTGATTCTTCGTTCTTGGAAAGATGTGGATGCGGACAGGTGATGATTCGATAATCATGCGAGCCCCTAAGAAATCGAAGGCAATCTCCCTTTCGTCCTTCCTGACCAAATGCGGGCTCCTATCGTTGCACTCTTCAAAACGTCCGAGAATTTGTGTTGTGTTTTGTTTCGATCCCTTATCTGAACCGTCGTACCCCACAAATACGGCAATGTCATCAATCATTCTCATACCTGTCACCAGCTGGCAGTCTCTTCCTAGTGATCCGAGGAATAAAGCTTCGGATTTTGCACACACTAAGCATGCCAAAGCGTCGTCGGAATTCCTCCCTATGGGAATTCCAAACACTTGCTTTAACATCTCTCCGAAACTCTTCAGGTACGAATTTTCCAGCTCGAATCTCACCGCATTCACAATTAAATCCAAATCGAGAAGCACAAAGTCATCACTCTTCCTCATGTTCCTTGCCATCATACATATCGTTCCCATAATACTTACTCGACGGTGGAAATCCGTCACCCATCAAACAACACTCTCAGTACTCCTGTGTGAAAGCCTTGCAAACATGTCTTTACGTCATAGCTCCTCGGAGTCCTCACCACTACTCTGTTTGTGATCCCCCCTAGATCATTCTGAATCAGTTCGGATTGCTTCCGCAGATCGTCCATGGATCGGATATCAAAATGTCTACCATCCCCAATACCAAACAACATGAATCTAATGGCTCGTCCTAACCTTACCCCTGCCAACCATACAGGATCGTTAGTTGCCGGAGCGATCGCCCGCCATCTGTCTAGATCTTTATCCTTCGGTATTACATATGCCTACCCCACCTCTCCTCCCTTGCCCCAAGCGGCTATCTTTTTCAATCCCCCCGTTCGTAGTCGGCCTTCATCCCTCTGATGATATGTGCTTCCTCCTTGCGCACCGGATGATAGCTTGGATTGGCATTAAGTGTCAATTCACATGCATGATGATAAAGTACAGGGCACACCACAAGAGTAGCTCCCGGATTTCGGTCGATCAATACCGCGATCAGATGTTCGATCGTACGGAACCAAAATCATACTTCCTCCCTAGACCTGTAGCTGGTCGAAACTTCAGGCACGCCATCAGATTGTTCAGATCAATCTTCACATATCTCCCCTGACTCCAAGGCTTCACCGCGGTTAAAACACACTCCACAAGTTTATCTGCTGTTACGTCATCACCACATGTGACATTCCTAGAATTCTTCACAAGGATAGGAGCACCGAGGATATCATCGACCCTTACCTTCACGTGACCCTGTGACCTTGATAGGTCGGTACCTTCACAGGTGCAAACAACCCCGCTAGCCGCTGTGCATAACCTCTGGTTATATATCACTTGACCCACCGTCCATCTTTGGCTGAACACTACTTGAATCCTTGCAGCAACATACTTCTGGGGATGGTGGTCACCAATCACTTGCCCCAAGATTTTGGCGGTTACTTCCCTGACGCTTCTTGGACTAATACCCGTAGAAAATGTTATATTGACATGCGGTTTATTCCTTACCTCTGTCCCATGGATTCTCCTAATCACACGCGTAATTATAATCTTCAACTAATTCCTGGTGCATTTCCTTCCGAAAGTGCTAGCAGTCTTATATAACGCTAGTAATTTCGTTGGTTGCTTCCGATACAGGTTTCTTATTCTCCCTGGTTGCCTAATCAAATCACAGAGAACATATCTTTTGTGTTCCACCGCGGATGATACGATTTTGATTTTAGTAACGGAGAACAAGCCACCGACCTCCATGTCCCGTCGGCACACCTTCAACGGCCGATTCTTCCCACAAACTTCCAGGATGCTCTCTCCTATCTTACTTCTCATTACCTTCCATCTATCAGCCCATATCAAGCCTCCAATAGATCAGATCGCGAGGTGTCACGCGCTACCAACCATACCTTTCAGTAGATCAATCAAGGAAGATGTTCCGTTTAATGTAATCACCCTAGCTTGTGTACCGCATACTCCTCGTTTCCCCCTCTCTCTCTTCCCTTTCCTCCTTCTCGATTTCTTCCCATCAAAACTCCGTCCGTGAGTGTTCAGAGGAGGTGAGTTTTTTTTAATCATCAACTTCTCAACTACCAAGGGATCCGTGATATCGACCACGATTGGTAGTACGAGATACTTCTCCCACCCGAATACCCTTACCCATGCATGAAGTTTTGGAGCGTTTCCTATCTTACCCATGATCGCAAACTTCACGTGTGCTGACCATCTAAGGAAAAAACTCTTGGTGGTGCACCCAACGTACGTGTGCCAGCAGCACGGACTCTCTAGGATGTACACGCCTGATCCTGCTGTGGTGAGGTCCACCACGTTCTCAGTCAGCATACCGACCCACTTCTTTGCCCACGGGCAAAACCAACGAATAACTAACATTAGGAACATCGGAACAATCTCGTCCTCCTCCCTAATTCTCAGAGTATCATGGTGCCGCGATACCCTCCTCCCTCTTTCCGCATCACAGATTTGAGGGTTCCCATGTCAGTACTTACCTACCCGATAGTGGAGATAAACGTGTTGAATCATCCACTTCACCATAGGCAAGCCTGGCTCTGCACTTCACAATCTCACTAACCGCTTTATCTTTCCTGGTTCATTCGATTCCTTCCTCGTTGCAAATCTTCTGCAGCTCTGCTGCCTTCTTAGCGGATAGCAAACGGCGCATCTCAATAACGAAGTCTAACATTTTCCCGTCGGAAGCTCCGTTATTAACTCCCTTCTTCTTTATCGGGGGGGTTCATACGTCGTCTGGCGCGTCCTCAATGACAATGGGCGATGCTCTCGTGGTCTTAGCTTTTACTGCAGATAGCGTCCTTCCTTCCTCAAATCTCCGCTTCCCTTTCCTCCTTTCAATCGCATCTACTAACCTCCTGGCTTCCTCCCTTACTTCGTCACTCTCATCTTTGAATTCGTCAATGTAGCTACAGATTTTCCGAAGCATACGAGCTTTCGCTTTCGGAGATTTCTTCCAACTTAC
>BFEA01000291.1:847483-891481 GCA_003427395.1 Chara braunii
GGGGTCGCCCCACCCCGCCTTTGATTGATTGATTGATTCATTCATTCATTCATTCATTTAATATTCGATTTTTTTTTTTTCTTGATTAATTGATTGATTGATTGATTGATTGATTGATTGGTGGGGGAGGGGTCGCCCCGCCCCCCCGCCACCCGCCACGCAAGGGCGCACACACACACACACGCACACACACACACACACACACACACACACACACACACACATACACACACTCACGTGGCACAGTAGTACTGAATATTTCGACGTTCTAGCTGAAGATTTGATCAATTTTGCTCATCCTTTCAAAGGAAGTTGTGCGAGGCGAGCCGCGGCCTTGGAGACTTACCTGTTGTTGGGTACGTTGCGCAAGAAATCGATCGAAGTACTCACTCTCTCTCTCTCTCTCACACACACACACACACACACAAACATACACACACACACACGCACACACACACACGCACACACACACACGCACACACACACACTCACTGACAATCAATCAATCAATCAATCAATCAATCAATCAATCAAACCCTTTTTTCTTTATTTATTTTCAAATTCTGCACCTGCGTTTTTTTAAAACACCTCATACCCTTGCAAAAAATAGAAATTCATTTCTAAAAAAAATACATGTTAACTCAAGGACTACATATCTCATGATAAAAAATGACAAACAAAAGTCCTGGTTTTCTGTATATATTTTTTTAATTTTTTTAAAATTTAATTTAGTTTTTATTTAATTTTTTTAATTCTAAACAAAGTCGGATTCCAAAAAAAAAAAAGGGGTTATAGGGATAAAAATTCCCTGTAACCCCATTTTTTATTTTTTTTTCTCCTATTAATAAATGAAGGAAAAATCCTGCAAAATCGGGTCCGCAACGCGGACCAGGCCAGCCACTGAGGCAGCCGCATATGCGTCCGCCATCCGAGATTAGCCCTGCGGACGCGTCCACGGGTATTTCATAGCGGACCGCGGCCGCTAGGGATACTTAGCTGATATCCCGACTTCAAATCCAGTTTTTAAAAAAACATTGTGTCGCCCAAACGCTCCAGAAGGTCGTCACTACAAAAAAGAAGTCCCACGTTCTTGCCGGTTTGTGCATTGAGCTTGCGGTAATCGATGCAGAGGCAAAGATCCTTGTCCTTCTTCCTCACGAAGAGAATTGCCGCACCATATGGTGAGCTACCAGGGCGGATACAACCTATGTCCAACGAGTCATCGAGCCGGGGGAGGAGTACTGTAAGTTCCTCCCTTTCGAAGGCACGACACCGGCCTCGAGAATAAACCTCATGAGAGATCGGTCAATCCGGCACGACACCGATAGGTGACTCGAAGATGTCAGTGAACTCGTCAAGCAACCGTACCACATAAGGGTCTGAAGACAAATCCATGGGTGGAGATTCGTCTACCGCGACGGTTCGAAGAAAAGATAGGTCTATCCCGTCAGGTCGCTCATAAGCGCAAGTAGCCTGGAATGACTTGGCTGTCTTAACTTGGCACCTGATTGAAGGGTGCGGAAGAGGGTTGGTACACGACACTTCGGCGCCAAAGGCATCCGGGACCGTAAGTGTTCGCCGATGGAAGTTGACCGTGTGATCCTCACGTTCAAGCTAAGGCATTCCCAAAATGATGTTGAAGTCTGTGTCCAAGACGTGAAACGTCACCGGTACGCATGCATGAGGTGCGAAATAGACCGGTACAACCTCGATGTAGCGGTCAAGGAGTCGTTGCATCCGACCGTCTGCCAACTTGATAGTCGTAGGGTGTGTCTTCCTTCAAACTTGTGCGTCAAGGCCGACCCTTTGGATAAAGGAATGGCTAATCAAATTGTGAGTCGCCCCGCTATCCAGCAAAGTGTTGCTGTACGCTTGCCCAACTTGGATGCAGACATAAAGGACCGGTGCGTTGTTGTCATCGTACCGCTCTGTGCGAAACTTGCGCATCACCTTGGTAACATACTCAAGGAGATACCCAACCCCGACTTAGTCATCCATTGGCGAAGCCGGTGGTGCATAGAAGGGTCCGCGTCCTCTATGTTGAACGCTCGCACTGAATCTCGTGAAGGTCCACTTGAAGACGACTCAAGCCTTTGAGCGGAGAAGAAACGCACATACATTTATCCTTCGGCTCGTGAATTCAACGAAGGCATCGAGAGTGTCGTTGCATTATTCTCGGTGGTGCTCACTTTCCCGACTGGGAAGTGCCCTTGGCTTTCGTAGGGCAGCTTGCGGTGTCATGCACTGCGCTGTTGCACCACAAACAACATCGGTACTTGATGCGGATGTGGTAAACGCTTTCCGAAACGTCGGAATGTGTCCAAGGGTCTTGAGATGGGTACAGGTCGGTGTTACCGCCAATTGGGTACAAGTTGGTGTTACCGCGCGATGATTGAGCGTGGGGTCGCAGCTTAAATTTTTTAGCGTCGTTCAATCCCACGCTCAAAAGCGTTTGAGCGCGGTTTCAGCGGGTGAGGGAATATTTTTTTTCCCTGGGAAAGAATAAGCAAAAAAAAGAACAAAAAAAAAGGTTGTAGATTTATTTGAGATATACAACCCAATGCTTTTTATTTTATTTTTTAAATATTTTCAATATTAAAAAAATCAAGAACATACAAAAAAATAAAATAATAATAATGATATCGCTGGGTTTTTCTTTTTTTTCAAAGGGGTTTTTTTGCAAGGAAACAATAACCAAAAAATCTAGGCTACCAGAGTGGCCCGAGGTCACTTGCCCGACCGGGCCAAAAAAATAAAAAATATATATATATTTTTAAATTTTATTTTTTATTTTCAATCTTGTGAAGACTTTGGATGTGACCCTAAGGCAAAAGTTGTTCAGTTTATTTTTCTGCATAACATAGCTTTTTTTTGGATTTTTTTTTTCCTGGAACCTTCCTTGGTCCCCACACGGGCTGGCCACCGGGGACCCGGGCGGCCCGGATGGTATCCTAGCAAAAAATAAAATAAAAAAAAGAGGCTTGTAGATCTTTTGGAGACCTATGAACCCATGTTAAAAAAAAAAAACTCATATGTATTTTTGAAAAATAAAAAACATAAAACCGAGGAAAATAAAGCCACAACCCCTCCCAACCCTAACACACACAGGCACATGCACAGTGCACACACACACACACACACGCACACACGCCCACACGCCCACATGCACACACACACACATATATATACATATATAGATAGATAGATAGATAGATAGATAGATAGATAGATACAGAGAGAGAGAAAGAGAGAGAGAGAGAGAGACACCACCTCCCCCACCCAGGTCCCACCCTCCCCCCCCACCTCAGCCACCAAACCCCCAAAACAACCCTTTGACCCCCTCCACCGCCCACCTATGTGAAACGGCCGCGGGCATTTCGGCCGCTGCGGCCGAGAACCCCGACCGCGGCCGTGGCCGATGTGGCCCAGTTCGCGGCCTGGTTTAATTTTTTTTTTTTTACCACTAAAATTACTATAAAAAAAAAAAGGGGTGTAGGGCTTTGAAAACCCTACACCCCTATATTTGTTTTTTTTTTGGAATCCGACTTTGTTTACGATTTTAAAAAACTCAAAAAATAAAATCTATTTAAACATAATTTAAAAAATGTATATAAAAAAAAGCAGGATTGTTTTTTCATATTTTTTTATCATGAGATATATGGTCCCTCAGTACCCTGTATTTTTTTTACAATTGGATTTATTTTTTTTTTGCAAAGAAATGAGGTGTTTAGAAAAAAAAGATGCAAAAATTAAAAATAAATAACCAAGAAACTTAAAAAAGGTTTTTGATTGATTGATTGATTGATTGATTGATTGATTGATTGATTGATTGTGAGTGAGTAAGTGAGTGAGTGAGTGAGTGTGTACGTGTGTGTGTGCGTGTGTGTGTGTGTGTGTGTGTGTGAGAAAGAGAGAGAGAGAGAGAGAGATTTTGCTCATCCTTTCGATAAAAGTTGTGCGAGGCCGCAGCGCAACTTCCATCGGAAGGATGAGCAAAATCAATCGAAAGCTCGGCTAGAACGTCACAATATTCACTACTACACGTGTGTGTGTGTGTGTGTGTGTATGTTTGTGTGTGTGTGTATGTTTGTGTGTGTGTGTGTGTGTGTGTGAGAGAGAGAGAGAGAGATTGCTCATCCTTTCGATGGAAGTTGTGCGAGGCCGAGACGGCCTCGCGCAACTTCTATCGAAAGGATGAGCAAAATCGATCGAAGCTTCCTCTAGAACGTTGAAATATTCACTACTTCTACATACACACACAATCAATCAATGAATCAATCAACGAATCAATCAATCAATCAATCAATCAAATCAATCAATCAATCAATCAATCAATCAATCAATCAATTGATTGATTGATTGATTGATTGTGTGTGTGTGTGTGTGCGTGTGTCTGTGTGTGTGCCGGGGGGAAGGGAGGGAGGACCCCTCCCCCCCAATCAATCAATCAATCAATCAATCAATCAATCAATCAATCAATCAATCAACGAAAAAAATTCCCAGAATTAAATAATCATTCTGTAGTGAAATTACATTCTAAATTTTAAATTTTCATTCCACCTTAAAAAATGTCGTTCCAATTTTAAAATTTTCCGTCCTACTTGAAAACTTTCCTTCCAAGAATGAGGTATCCCTTCTTGTTTGAACTGCATGCTAGAGATGGAATGAAAGTGTGGACGAGTTCATGAAATATTTTAATTGGACTGCCATTCTAAGTAAGGATTTTCAGTCATAAATAGGTTAATCTAATCTAAATTAGAAGATATTTCTTGTAGTAGAATTAAGACATTTCATAAAATCATCCAGACTTCCATTCCATCTTGAACAAATAGATGTAGTTGGAAGGGAAAGCTCATATTTAGACGAGAATTTATCAAATAAAACTGAAAAATTTAGAATTAGACAAACATTGGAATGATTATTTATAAATATGAAGGATTTTTCTTTTATGAAATGTTTTTCAACTTTCATTTTTTGTGGGAATTTTTCTGTTGATCAATCAATCAATCAATCAATCAATCGATTTATTTATTTTTTTATTTTTTAAATTTGTTTTTAACATATAAAAAATCACCCCCCCCGAATTTTTGATTTTTTTTTGTTTTTTTTTTTGCACAGGCCTATAGTGGCCAACGTGCGCAGGCCGACCGAGCGCGCGGATTTTGAGCGCGCACCCCCACCTGCGCGTGGCGTGTCCGCGCGGGCTCGACCGCGGGCCTGCGTGGGCCTGCGGCCTTGGATCCTGGCCGCGGACTAGGATCCTACGACCTCGGCCGAGGGTGCCACGTATCCGCCCACCCAACCCCATCAAAAACCACCGCCCCACCCATTTTTGCTTTTTCAGTGCAAACACCCCCACGCGGTCACCTTCACATCCGGGCCCTCACCAGGTGCACGCGCTTATGTTTTGGTGTGCGCGTGTGCTCGAAAAACGATTGGGGGCTTTTTAGCGCACATTGGGGGTCTTTAAGCCCGCCACCCGCGTGCTCGCACTTAAGCGCGCTCAAACGGTTTCATAGGTACAAAAAGACAATATAAGGCCTCAACAATGTTCGACGATCTGTTTGCTCTTTCCACTAACTCGAGAGCCTCGCTTGGGGCCCTTAAGAAAATTTAATGCTTGGATTTGTATTCGTTATTCTCTGAGGCTCTGGTTAACTGGCCCAAATAAGTGGTCATCACACAGTGACAATCATCTATGTATGGATTGGGGTTTAAAGTGTTTACCTGTGTAAGAAAGTGAGAGATTCTTGGGATTGCAAGTTGGAATGAGAAATGTAAAGAAGAAAGCAAGCAACTTAATTGAAGTTGAGATGCTCGTCAAATTCGATAAAATTTCGAAGGTCCTAGGGGTGTCAATCCAAGGGCATGCCTTGGTCCTTAACAATGTTGTTTTTGCTAATGGATGGTTCCCACGAAGGAATGGGATCTAGCCAGAATAGAGGATGTAGGGGTCTGCTTACTCGCGAAAGCTTTTGTTAAAAGAAACCTGAAATCTTACATCTGGATCGGACATTTTAAAAGTCTGGCCAAGGTGTTCGTTGGATGAAATCCTTTAAGAACATATTAAAGTTTTTGAAAATCGTTGGATTTGTTTGGAATTCTACGAGGGGATGACTTTGTCAACAGAAGAAGTCCCACGCGCATTCAGATCCTTATGGATCCAGAAGGGGGTCTCACGATTGAAGTACGTGTGAAACACAGATACTGCAAATTGGCGTTCGACAACCGAAATCGGATCAAAGTTCAAACACCTAAAGTTTTTAGATAACAGATTAACGTATGTCATTGAAAACATACCCGCCGAGTGAAAGACCATACTGGCTAAGCCGAGCTCGTCCTACGAAGGTCAGTGGATCGTGGAGGGGGAGGAGAGTCAAACGAATTGACTTAGGAAAGTCGAGCAGGTAACGGGTTATGAGGAAGTACAGGTGGTCCGTGGTCGACTAGTAGAGAATCAAGTAGGAAATTCTTTGATCGTCGAGGAGGAGGGTCAAGAGGTGATCTTACAGGATGTAAGCAAGTGACAGTACTCAAGGAAATAAAGGGCAGGAAGAGAAGGTTGAGACTTTTATTACCGTTGGGTCCCTTGGTAGTGACAAAGATGAGGGCACGTCCTCTTCAATGG
This sequence comes from Chara braunii, assembly GCA_003427395.1. NCBI lineage: Eukaryota > Viridiplantae > Streptophyta > Charophyceae > Charales > Characeae > Chara > Chara braunii. The sequence goes on from BFEA01000291.1 coordinate 854,112, forward strand.
GGTTGGGGGCCTCACAAATCTTAAGGGCTAACAACACTATTTGAGGACAAGCCTAGACTTGGGTATAGAATGCAGGTCAAGGGGTGGAAAACTCCGATGTCAGCTAAGAGCAAATGGAATGCGGAGAAGTCAACCAATGGTCAAAATCGAAGTGCAGTGTTGTTAGAAGATTCCATCATAGTTTAGGAATCCCTGTAGAAGATTCCCTCAGTTAAGTTTGTTCGTCAAACCTAGCTGCACTCACACAGAGTTGTTGCAACTGCAGTATGGCTGAAAGAGAGGAACATGTCAGTGGAGGAGAGGTGCACTTGGTGTAAAAAGGTACCAGAGTCATCTGTGATACTGTGGTGGAGATGCATTGAGTGTCACAGAATCTGGAGCTGGTGGAGTTATCACTGGGAAAAGTTTGGCAAGGGAAATATTGTATGGGATAAGGATTTTGTAATGACTAGGCTCCTGCCCCCGAAGACCTCCTTCAAGAAGGGTTGGGGTTATGTCGTCATAGCTGCTAGAGCTGCAATCATGAATGTGATATAGAAATTAAGAAATGACAGGTTGTTTAAGGTTAAGCACTATTCATACATTTTTATCTTCCAAGATATCCTAGACAGCATTAATAGGTCGATGATCTGGGTGGCCAGGAGGAAGAGAAGAAACACACGAAAGCAGGCACCGTGGCTCTGGGATGGGGATACTGTAGGTAGGGGTCCCAACTTTAAATGGAGTCTGACAAGACTAGCAAGTTTAAACCTAGGTTTTCCTGAAGATTGTAAATGTTGACAAAAAAAAAGGCACAGTGATAACAATGAAAGCAGGTAAGGAGAAACATTAGTTATGAGAACCGGCTGATAAGCAAGCGTTTTCAGACATATCTGGTGCTTGTTTTATCCGCTGAAGAGACATATTGTTTCGATATTTGGCTGCATCACAAAGAATTCACGAAGTTTCTTTTTGTATTGGACGCTGGCTCCGGTTCCTAGCATATGCAGCTCCTCACAAATAGATCGGATCCCTCGAATTATCGGTACTAACGTGGTGGTGCTCGTATCACCCGAGGTTAGTGGCGGTATCGTTGTTGAAACACCCCCTCCCCATAATTACAGACTTTTACACTCCTTCCACTCGTCGAATTCATCTTATTCCTCTGCCCGACTGCCCGCCCCATGTGGCTACCGAGGAACGGAGTGTTCATTTAACTATTGTTATTCCTACCTTAACCAACTGCAAAACTCTAACTGACCATTTGAGTTCATTGTCACGAACGAGTTTGTGACTTTGCTTTTGCACCACATCCTCATAAACCATCCTAACCCTTGGAGGCAACGCTAATGCAGATACGACTGGAGGGATGATGGGAAAGCAAAGACAATCACAATGCCCAGCTACCACTGGCTCGAACCGTAGCAAAAAGAAACTTGGATCCCACATCATGGGGATGGAGGGGATAGGGAAAAAACGAAGATTTTTTGTACTTGGACAAGGTACTGAAAGCAGTTGAAGTACTCCAACCAGCTAAGCTACTAGTCTCAACGGAAGCAGACTGTTGGGATATCGCTTATTAGATGACAATTGGCTACATTTAGTTTAAAATGTCGTTGCCTTTAACGAATTTTAATGACTTTCGAACTTTCTATTAAACATTTCTTATTCACTAATGATTATATTTTGAAATGCATGACATTCTTCAACTATCGTCCTAGCAATGATTTTGCTTTCTTTTGTTGTTATGATTTTTAGTTATCTTTGGCATGCTCACTGCTAGTCTGGTGTCATGTGTGGACCTACGTAGCACCGTATTCCCGTTCGGAGGAGAACGCGAACATGTTCACCCGAACGCGAACAAACGTCCAAAACCCTCCGAACGCGAACATAAAAAATATTTATAAAAAAAAAAAGTTCTAAAAAACTTCTGAAAATAATATATGTTATGTAAAGTAATAAAACAAGCAACTTTTACCTTGGAGTCATGTTCAAATTCTCAGCCAATCATGAGTTAAAAATCAAAAACCGAAAAAATAAAATAAAAAATATATATATATATATAACAACAAAAATATGTTCGCGACCTGTTCGCTCGAACCCGCGAACATGGACGGGTGCGAACACGTTCGCCGTGCTACGCAAGTGTGGACTTTATAATGTCTGTCACAAGTTTTTCATTTTGCATGTGGCGGAACAAGTTTGCATTGTGTTCCATGTTTCAAATTTTTTGCATCTCTCGATCCTTGATAAACCTCCCTTTTGAATCTCATCTAAGTCCTTAACTCGTTCTACTACTCCAAACTCAGACAAAGCAGAAGGTAAGAATGCAAGGTTATTCAAAAACAATTTTGACATCCCATGCGCATACACCACTAAGCAATATAAGAATGTATCACAAAGATTGTGATCTATAGGCGAGCAGATCAAATTCTCAAAATGTTGTTGTATGACAACAAGTTCTTCGATAGAATAATAGGTAGAAAGGTCGTCGGACGAAGTAAAGCATTTCCTTAAGTCGGAGGACGATAAAAAATCAATATCGAGATTACAAGAACAACTATATACATTAAAAAAGTAAGTGATCTGTTTTCTCATGAATAACATTAAGTTAGACATGAAAGGACGAAGAACATTATGGGAATTGTGAATCCACTTGGGAAACAAGTCGACATCTCTCATTTAAAAAGCAACATGTAAATTAACACTAGGAAACAGAGACTTTGAGGTACGACATCTACACCGAAGATCCTCGTGTTTAGAGGCACCATGCAAATTGTGTAAAATATCCCTGATAGATTGATAATTGCACCACACGATCCGGATCTGACGCACTATCATCTGCTTCCAGTCATCATGGATCCTGAGCGAGTACATCAACTTTGCACACAGCCTTGGCGACTCTGATTTACATAAACAATTATCAAACCGAATTCGGACAACAAGTCTCCTTCGCACTGAGAGATCAAACTTGGATAAGCTAGTCTTAGACAAAATATTTATCAACCTACTTTCTGACCTATTTTTTTGAAAAACCCGAACGTTAGAAAATGCATAGAAAAAAGTTTCCAGCTCCTATATCTTAAGATTTTTACGAGATGACGCATAGCTTAATAAGCTAGCCAAAACAGGTTTCAGTTTAAAATTCTTCTAACAATAAGAGACAATGGACGAGAAAATCAAGACGAATCCATTGTTCGACCATCCTTTGAAAAAACGCAACTGATTAGTATATGAACAGGCAATGGCAACACACGTACCAAAACATCATTTCAAAATCTTCCAACAATCTTCCCTTAGTCGACCTCCTCTATAGACAATTGAACAGTTAGATATCTCATTATTAACTTTATAATTCAAGACGCATAACAAACTAGTCGAGACAATACCAACAAAGGAATGAAATTACAACAAAGATGTGAAACTGGCAGTGAAAGAAAAACGATCATGAAAAAAATGCCGCGTCACTCTTCTTCTTTCTTCTGCATTCTATTTTACTAAAGCGTTGGCATCGGTTATTCTTCTTCCTATCTCTCGAATTTAAGGAGGCTTGTACAACTTGATAAAAAAAATTATCGGTTCTTAATAAATCCTCTTCTGGATAGAAACATATTGGAATAATAGCATACAGATACGGCTCAAAACGTCTTAGCCACATATATAAACGGTCATTCCTACTACCTTGATCGATAATATAACTAACACAAGATCTATAAACATGCACACACCATCTTGCATCAGTACATCGACGAGAGCTCCCACGTATATGACCACTGAGCTTACATGCTCATGGGACACGGACATAGATAATTAACAAGATCATAATGAATTAAAACAGTTCACTCAATGCCTTATTTTGCAACCACTAGACAAAAGAAGAGCGTAGCTTAAAGGAAGACACAACAAGTGGCCATAAAGTGAGAGTGCTCGAGGGAGAACTTACGACTTTTATCGTGTTACTCGACCGACGTTTCTTTCTTAGAAGGACCTCCACATGAATCATCAAAAACCTCTTATACTGCTTTACCATCTTCCGAAAATGCTTTCATCACTCGTTACGTAATAATATCATTCACCTCATCCTTCAATGTTTTATACTTCACACTCTTCTCTTGATACATTTTCGTAATGTCATCCTTCTTCTTATTACTGAGATCCTTTCTTTGATCTTTAATAACCTTTTGCTTCTCGACAACCTTCGAAGTTGTCGGATCTATCATCGTCTTCATCTTCTCTTTTCATGTTGATCGTGAAGCCATTTCGTTATTTCTATGTTGCATATTAGTACATGAAACTCTCTAAGTTGCTTCCAAGTCCGCGAGAGCAACTTTGAGCCGCCCATTTTCAAGCTCCTTCTCACGACCTACGTAGCACCGTGTTCGCGTTCGGAGGCGAACACGAACATATTCGCCCAAACGCGAATACGAGTCCAAAACCCTCCGAATGCAAACATAAAAAATATTTTTTAGAAAAAGTACTCCAAAAAATCTTTAAAAATATATGTTATGTAAAATAACAATAGAAGCAAGTTTTACCTTGGAGTCATGTTCACATCCATAGTCAATCATGAGTCAAAAATCAAAAGCCGATTTGTTTTCTTTCTTTTACGAAAAAATTATATTTGTGCGAACATGTTCGCGACCTGTCCGCGCGAACACGCGAACATGGTCGCGCGAATATGAAAGGATAAGAACATGTTCGCCGTGCTGCTCAGCTCATTACGAATATTACCATCTTCCGCCATCACGGCCTGTAAATGCTCTTTTCTTTGCTCTTTTTCTCGTCTGGCATTCAGATCAATCAATCGAAGATTCTTCAAAGTCTCGACTTCCAGAGAATACGGGTGCATCAACCCTGCATTACTAATCATGTTTTCGGGAGGCTTATGTGGAGTGGCCCTTGCACATGCGCGACCAACTTGAGTAGGCGCGACCGCCATAAGACCCCGTTTATTGTCGAGATGTTACACTTCACTCATGCACGTCTCAACCTTATTCAATGCCTCATCCCACATCATTCTCATTGGTGACATCTACTTCTTAAGGGATTTCACCTCCTGTGTGTTGCGATAAATTCCTTAAGTTTCTTCTTCATCATCTCTTGCTCAGGTAATAGTTGTCAAATCAATTCCTCTCATTCAACGGTCGCTTTCGCAGTTGGCGAAGAAGTCGTCGCACCCTGATTACGCGCCTTCAATCAATCAATTACCTTTTTCATTGCTTCAATCTTAGGATTATAGTCCACCTCATTCTTCTTTTCATTCATCACCTCACACACCTTCTCTCACTTCTTATTCATATCATCCACCATCGTTCGAAGAAAATCTTTTATCTCTTTCCCATCACGTTCTCTTCGATCTCGTTTTTCAACGTCCTTTTGCTTTTGTTCTTGATCCTCTCTTTTGTTCTTCTCTCTCTTCACTTCAGCATTATTCCGAATCTTCATGTCAACCACATTGTTTTTCAAGACAATGAGACGTTGCTTAGCTTCATACCAACTTGAATGTTGCGCTGACGGGTAACCATCAAGGTAGATAAATTGGGGAAAAAAGTAGTATTGGACGGTGAAGTAAGCAAAGGTTCATTGACAACATAAGAATTATTATTAGAACGATGAGGAGCATTGAGGACACCACCTCGCTAAATGTCCAGGGTCACCACAATTAAATTATGTGCGAACTATAGAGGACGTCAGCAAGTTAGAAGCAATGGGGAATCGACGAAAGACAAATCGAAGCCACAGAGATAGCAATATGATCCCTAAGTTGGTTACTTCAGAAAAACAAGTAGTTGGAAGTGTAATTAAAAAAATCGTCAACTATCACATAACGAAGCACCAAAGTAATCGAAACCACAAAAAGGAATAAAGGGCAAAAGAAGAAGGAAAATGAAGAAGGAAGAGAACGCCAGTCTGAACCATAATCCCCGAATGCAGCTTTAAAAATATCAATAATAGCACATGCCGGCTTGACCCAACTAGTTTCGAATTTTCCACCTTATAGAACTGTACGACCAAGTGAAAGCACAGTTGCCTCACAACACTATTCACTGCATCAACCGTTAATCTCTCTCTCTCTCTCTCTCTCGCTCACTCGCTCGTTGTGTGTGTGTGTGTGTCTAGTTGATTCATTTGCATATATTGATGTGCAATTGAATATCAAATAAAATAATAGAATAGAATACAAGAAAATAGAAAAAATAAACAATTACTAACGAATAATAGAATAAAATACATAAGCTAAGTATAAACATAGAAGCATGCACAAACACATGCACACGCACACACACACACGGGCACACACACACACCGACACGTAAGCACACACCCGAGCACGTGCGCACACGTGTGCGCTCGGTAGCACACTAGTGTGCGCACGTGCGGTGGTGTATGTGTAAGTGTCTGTGTGTGTGTGCGTGTTTGTGTGTGTGTGTGTGTGTGTGTATGTGAGTGTGTGGCCAACTCAAACCACAAAAGGCAAGAAACAACTGCACACATCCATTGACAACTATGAGATTGGGGTTCACAAACTGCATGTCATGGGAGTAGCGCTCCCGATGTCCTCCATACACTTTGTGTCTTGTTAACGGGGAACGCGAGAATTAAACTCCTGTTGAATCCCGTTAAACGTGAAAAAATCCCGTTGAATTCTCGTTAAATGTGAAAATGGGCCACTCAAGCGCTTTTCGGAAAAACGGAATTGATGTAAGGGCCCCGGAATACGTGAGCCTAACCACCTGTGCACTCAACCCCCCCCCCTTAAAAAAAAAAAAAAACATTCCCCCAACCCCTAAAGCACCTCTTATACCACCAAATTAGACGAACACCGACTCACCTGCCACCCACCACTAACCAACCCCCCGGCACCAGTCCCCAACCCTACCGAAAACCCTCTAAGCCATCCGCCCCCACATCCCCCAACCCCCAAGCCCCCAGTTAGTTATGTGCAAGTGTGTTGTGTGTGCACGTTGTCGGGGTAAATACCCTGACAAGGGTATTTGCCGGGGTTTTCAACGTCGGACGCTGTCTGACTTTTTCATCGAATTGAAGGACTTGACGAGACTGACGTTGCCAAAGTTGTTCAGACAAACCTATGTCCGGTAGGCTCAAACTTTCTTTTTAAGCTAGACGTCGCTAACGTCCGACTGAAATTATAGTGGTAATCAGTGGTGTGACCACTAATCACGGCATCTGACGGAGCTATGGAATAGTTTGGCCGAGGGACTACTAGGATTATACCTACCCTACCTAAGAAGGTGGCGCGTGGCGGTAGGCCGCACGATTCAGGGCCTAAGTGCGTTCAAAGTAGCGACCTTACCAGAGGCCGCGACGAGAGGTGAGTAGGAAGTTATTATTATTATTATTTTTTTTTCTTAGGACCACGGGCGTCCGCACCAAGGGCTGAAATGGATGGCATGGTAGCCGCAGGGTGCGGCAAGCGTAGGGCTGGCCAACCAGCCACCCAGTGTGCAGCCAGCCTGCCAGCAACCAGCCTGCGCCCAGTCGGCCAGCAATCAGCCAGCCACCCAGCCTGCAGCCACCCAGCCTGCAGCCACCCAGCGTGCAGCCAGCCGGCCAGCGACCAGCCTGCAGCCAGTCGGCCAGCAATCAGCCAGCCACCCAGTCTGCAGCCACCCAGCGGGAACGGCCGCCTGGATGCAGCTTGACCGCTGAGCAAGGACAACACGCATAAATCGAGAAATAGTCCAAAATCCCGGTAGGGATTTGAACCCGGGTCTGTACCACGATGGGACATGACCATTGGCAAAACCGACGTAAATAATCATAATAAAAAAAAAAAGAGGAAAACAGTCTTTGCAAACTGTGGGAGCACAAAGGCTCCCACTTCGTCTTGGAGACTGTGTGGGAGCACAAAGACTCCCACTTCGTTTTGGACAGATGATTGTGGCCGCGAGATCTTGAAATCTCGCGGCCAACAGTTCACACACGGAAAGCAAGAGGGGGTTGGAGTTGAGTGGAGAGTGGGAGAGAGAGAAAAATGGGAGGATGGGGAGAGGAGGACCTGCTCCTCCCGACCTGCCAGCTGCCTCCCCGTTGTTAGGGGGGGTAAGAAGAAAAAAGAAAAGAAAAGAAGAAAAAGAAAAGAAAAAGAAAACGAAAAACGGGATTTGAGTTTTTTTGAAAAGTTGTATTTTTCGGTTTGCGCCACTATTTTTTTGGTGGCGTAAAACAATTTTGTTGACCTTGAATTTTTTTCTGTAGGTAGTCAGGCACCTAGGTCAGCTGTGTGAATATTTTTCCACAATTCATCAAAGTCGGGGTACTTTTTGCACCCCGTTCTGAGCCTGTCAGGATTTGAACTCGTGAATTTTCACGAGTTCTTTCCCTACTCCTCCCAACCTGACAACTGTACTCCCCGTTTTCAGGGGAGGGCAGCAGAGGGAAAGAGCAGCTGTTGGCAGAAAACTGCATGCTCCCGGCTCAAATCGCGGCCATAAGCATTGCAGTTGAGGGGGTTGGAGTTTTTTATTTTTTCTTCTTTATTTCTTTTTCTTTTTCTTCTCTTTTCATGAGGACACTTGTCCTCACGAGGTGCTACCTCTGGCAGGAGCTGCCAGAGGTAACTGTCAGGCTCCCGTTTTTAGAGGGAACCTAAAATCTGAGGGGAGAAAAAGGAATAGTCACGACTGCGAATGTGGTCGCGGCCGTGCACCATGTTCAAGCAATATTGGCCTGAATGCAGTCATTCAGGCCTGAGCTGTGAACTGGAGGGTCAGTGAAGGGAACTTGGCTGGAAACAGCCATTTTCCTGCTGAACCTGCACTCGGTGTGGGGCTGAGTGCAGGGAAAAGGGAGAAAAAGAGGGGGCAGTTGAGTACAACTGCCACCCTAAGTGTGTCGCTGAGGTGAGACATCCTCAGTCCGTTGATCTGGCTCATATCAATGGCCCCAGGCAAGTGACGAATTTTGCCTGGGGGCAGCTGAGGTTGTTGCTGCCCTCCTCAGCCGCTACAAAAGAGGCAGCTGTCCCCCAGCTGCCTCACACTTGCCTCCGGCTGCCAGTGTGCGACAACACACTTGCCTCATTGCTGGAGTGTTGAAGAGGAAGCAGGAGTGCTGCCGGCGGAGCTATAGGACTGCAGAGGGGCGGAGCGACGAAGGAGGAGACAACCATAGCCTTGGCTGGAGCACTCTGCTCCACACCTTGGCAAGCTGGTCTCTGGTGGGACTCTGCGACAGCATGGTGAGGAGCGGCAGCGGAGCGTGGCAAGGAGCAGCGGGGAGCACGACAACTGGTGGAGGTGTGCCGGCCGATATTTTCGGCAACCATAACCCATTTTTGTGGGGTTATGCTGCCGAAATACCACGGCGTCGGCACGACACCTTTATTTTGAGGGGTGACGCTGCCGTTTTGACGGCACGTCGGCGACACTTTGTTTTGAAGAGTGACGCTGCCAATTTCACAGCACAGTAGTATAACGCGGCGAAGCGCCGCCGTCTTTGTGCGGTGGTACGGCACGGCGAAGGGCCACCGTCTTTTTACGGTGGTATGGCACAGCGAAGCGCTGCCGTCTTTTTTGCGGTGGTATGGCACAGCGAAGCGCCGCAGTCTTTTTGCGGTGGTACGGCACGGCGAAGCGCTGCAATTTTTTTTCGGCGGCAGTTCTGGTTTTTACTGTGCTGGTGCGGAAGCGCTGCCGAATTTTTACGGCGGCGACTCTGGTTTCAACAACGGTGGTGTGGAAGCGCTGCGAGATTTTTTTGCAGCAACGACAATAAAATTGTGGCACTACGGTGGGACGTGCGGCATGCCGTCTGCTTTTTCATGGTGACGTTCTGCTACCATTGGTGTGTACGGCAGTAGCAACGTGACATGGTGGTGGTTAACGGCATGCGACGGTACGAAATCTTAGCGCGATGGGCGGGTTTATTTTTTTTGCGGCATATGCGATAAATGTTTTGTAGTTGGGACTACCCAACACTTGCGGCAGTGGGGCTGGACTACTTGGGACTGCCTGAGTTCAGTTGGGACTGATGTGGGACGTGGGCGGTCAATTGTGGCAGACTCGACACATGCAGTCGACACCGGTTTTATTTTTTTGAGAAGTATGGCGGAAACGGTTTTGACTCAATAGCCATTCAACAAAGTGTTTGACCGAGTGGCACCATCTGGGACCAGTTGGGATTGACGTGGTACCAGACTGATTCTTTTTCTAGGATGCAAGCGGCTCGCCGTCTTCACGCCTGAGTTACTGACATGCGAGTGAGAGGTGGTTTAATCAGGATTTTCGCTGAGACTACAGTTTTCGGCGGCACACACGGCATGGTGGTTGGCTTCTTGAGTGAGCCAGAACGCTTCTTCGGCACCACTTCACTCAAGGTTGGTAGAAGAATGTTTGCTATGAAGATTGACTTTGCCTGTTGGAGAAAAGAAAAGGATTGTCTCCCTTTACTTCTCACCTGCCTGCATGTCAAAATGATTCATTTTGTTTTGAGAAACGTTAAATTAGTGTGCAATGTAAAACGAATTTGATTGAAGTAAAGCAGATGAAGTCAAATGGACTTAGCATTTTCCCGAGGATTGCCCGCCTCTATTTCGAATGAATTTATTTGCCTATACCTGTCGAAATGATTCTCATTCTCTATCTCCTGCTGTTCTCTTTATTTAAGTTACCCTGAACTTAGGAGAAATGAGAACACTTGAAGGTTATTTGTAGTGGACACATGTTTTTTTTCCTCTTTTTGTCCAAATTATCTTGAGTTTAGAAAACGAGAGCAGTTAAAACCTACTTGAGGTAAACACATTCTCTTTCTCCAGGAAGCATCTCGGGCGGGGGTTCGTTGCTTTAGGAGCCGGCCCTGTTATCGACCCAGAGTGGACCGTTTCTACGGGGGGGTACTTTGCCGGTTCGGTGGAGACGGCCCGACTTTTGAGATCCGAGTCTTGTACTCGGGCGAGGAGGATGAGTACCCCAGACCACTTCCTAGAGGGAGAGACACCTAACTCTTCAAGCAATGCACCTGATCAAGAATCATTTCTCATCGAAGAAAATTGAGAATGAGTGAAGATGGGAATGTGTGCCTAGTCTTAGGTCGGCGGTAGGTCAGAATGAATGACGTTGGCGGCAAGTCTCATCACGTCAAAACTAAAGCGACCGACTACCTTGTCGGTTGTATTGAGGTTATTATCAGTAGTCAACTCGTTGTTGGCGGTTGTTTGATTATTTTATGGTGTGTGACCCGCGGTGGTCGGATTTTATTCTGATCTTGCGTTATTGAATGATGAATTGTTTCTTTCAATTATCATTTTAGATGGGATATATATTCTTGTCGACTACGGTCGATTTCTTCTGATGTAATTGTCTGTGAATGTTATAATTATTTTTGGCTATATGTCTAAGTGACTAGGATAACTATTTGGGTTTCACCTTTGGTTGAGACCGTCCTAATCGAACGGCGTACGCTTCGTACTTAGGAGATCAGCGCCCTAGAAACGGACGACGTTCGGGTCCGCTTGGCGTTAACCAAGCGTATCTATACTACAGCGAACGAGCAAACGCCCTCGGCAGACCTACCTCTGCGACTGCATTTAAAAGCTTTTGCATGTGGGTCAGTAGCTCGGTAGGGATACGACCCTAAGGGTGGTGACAGCCCCTTAGGGAAGCAGCTTATGCCGCGCGGGAACCTATCCTGTCGTAGGGGACCGCGGGATGTACAGCTGGCGCACCCGGCCAGAGCGGCGAAGGAGCGATGCAACCACGTCCGTCTCGGCGGCTCGCGTAATGTTATGCTTCGTTTCCCAAGTTGTCTCTTGGTTATTGGTTTACGTCTTAACTCCTGCGTGACATGGCCGGGAGGGCCCTCGCTCGTGCGAGGGCCGATGCGCTCGACAACGTTTATGTGTGTGTATGCCTGCTTGTGAGATAATGTCTGTGCATGAATATGTATGTTTGGGCGTGTGTATGTGCGTTTGTATATGCGTGTGTTTGTAAGTGTGTGTGTGTGTGTGCACGCATGGTCGTTGGTGTGTGTGTGTGTGTGTGTGACACTGTCTGTGTTTATGTGTGTTTGTGTGTGTTGTATGTCTGTGTGTGTGCGTGCATGTATGTTTTTTTTTTTTTTTTTTTTTTTTTTTTTTAATACTCAAACGGATTTCACCTTTGCAGTAGCCGATGTAGACCCCAGGGCTCAATCCCTAGACTTTACCTTACTTATGTACAGTATTTGTGTAGACCCTGAGAGTTGAACCCATGACCTGAGTTTTTTCCCACAGCTGGTAGGTCGTCACAGGTTCGTAGGTTATAGGGGTTCAATCAGTAGACCTGTCGGATAGGAGTCTTAGCGAGTTCTAGAAGTCATAGTTGTAGCCTGTCCGAAGGGTCAAGGTCGTAGCTGCTACAGTCCTGAAGCGTCAAGGTCGTAGCTGCTACAGTCTTGAAGGGTCAAGGTGGTCCCTGCTACAGTATCGAAAGGTCAAGTCCACGGCCTTCAGAAAGGTCCGGAAGTGGCCTTTCGGATGTTGCCTACAGCAGACCGAGGCAAGTGGGCAAGTGGCGACGTCCACCTGTGCGGAGTCAGCGGTACCCAGTCCCACTCTCACCAAGTCCAGTCAGCAAGTACCATATAGGACTGTAAGCACTCAGGGCCCGAAGGAAAGGGGCAGGCCGGTATCGAACAAAAGTATAAATCAAGATGCAGCGCCCAGCCATTCATTCATTCCTGCGTAAGCCATGCGGAAGCGCTGCTTGAGCGACTTGTGCGACGTGGTCTGTACTGAGCCCGAAAGACGAAGTGGGCGAGAAGGAGTAGCCATAGCGTAGTGGTAGTTGGGGCCATAGCCGCCATAGCTGTAGGTGTAGTGCAGAGTGTGTGTGTGTGCGGGTATGCTGAGTGTTGCGTGTGGGGTATCCAATGTGATCTAGAGTTGCGAGTGAGTGAACAGGGGTTGAGTACAGTGTCGAACTGAGAGTTGTGGGCGTTCGCCATAGCCATCTAATGTGAACTTGTATTCGAACTGTGTTCTAAGTTGCCATATCTTCGAGCTCTGAGTTTGGGCGCTTGTCGCTTGTTTGGTGTGCCTCTTGTTTGCATGCATGCGAGCTAAGTAAGAAAGCGAGTTTGATTGCACTGGTATCAGAGTTAGTACCCGCTATCCCACGCGCTGTAGGGCGCCATAGTGGAGGAGCGCCGTCAAGAAGGAAGTCCGCCATAGCTGCCATGCGGAGAAGTGACGAGTACCCACACACAGAAGACAACCACGAAGAGAAAGAAAGAGAGAAGGAGAGAAAGGGAGAGAGAGTTGAGTGTTACAAGATTGGTTGTGCAGTTCGACGAAGGAGGAAGTGGCGGCCATAGTGGCGTGTTCGGACACGCGGTTGACGAAGAGAAGTGAAGTGGAGAAGGAAGGAGAAGCTAAGGAAGGAAGAAGAAGAGAAACTTAGGGCAGTAGAAGAGGAGGAATAAGTTGATGAGCAGCCGCTGGAAAGGAGAAAGAGATCGTAGAGAGGGCAGACCAGTGGTACAAAAGAAGATGAGATGGAGAGGAAGATTACTGAATGAGTTGCTAATTTGTCTTTGGGGGAAGCAGAGGAGGCATTGATGTATGTGCCTAAGGCAGAGCAGGAGGCAGCAATGAGAGAGTGGGACGCAGAAGAGGACCGACTAAAGCGGCAAGCAATGGAGGATGAATAAAGGTTGGAGTGGAAATTGCGACTGATAAGGGAAAGAAAAAGAAGGGTGGATGAGGCAAGTGAGCTGGGGGAGGTAAGAAAACAGAAGGAGCAGATGGACGCGCAGATGGACGCGCAGATGGACCTTCTAGGGAAGATGGAGGTCATGGCAAGAAATATAGAGTGCATGGCACTGGCCCAGGAAGAGCACTATGAGTTTAGTAGGGGTCAGGATTTCTCTGTGCGTTCGATGCGCATGGGGTTCAGGGACTTCGCACATGAGTTAATTCTGCAAGTGGGCTCAAAGGTAAAGACCAAGTTAGAAAACTCAGAGCATTACTGTACGGTCGCCATTGAAGGCGCGAGACTGGCCGCACCAAGGAAGGAGGAACTACGTCCTCGTAGAAAGCCTGTTAAAGTCAAATTCCCTGACTCCTACAGTGGAAAGGAGGAAAATTTTGATAACTGGGAGACCAGTATCAAAACTTACGTACAACTGATGAAAGTCTCCCTAGAGGAGCACGTTCTGCTAGCTATTCATGCTCTGAGGGAGGAGGCAGCTAGTTTTGCCAGATCCCTCTGTCGCACTGCCAACTATAATTACAATTTAGTTGCTTATTCCACATTCACACCCCTTGCTGACTTCCTTAAGTTATTGCGTGAACGATTTGCAGACGTTACGCGCAGCATCAAAACCTCCGATAGACTGCAAATATCCATCACGATAGTGGAAGAGGGAGAGGGCACTCTAGGGCGTAATGGACGAGTTAGTTGCAGTCCCTGACCATGGGGTCACTGAGACCGAGCTGGTCAACCTCTTCTATAGTGCTATGCTCGAACAGCTGCGCGGGTATTTCTTTGAGAAAAGTCAACAGCCCTACTGTCACAGGTTAAGACCATGGAAAGGTCACACCATCTCAGGACAGGTTAAGACCAAGGATCGCTTGATCCTTACTTTAGATGAGGCTGGTGTAAACGAAATCCCCTACGAGCAGATCGAATGGGGGCTAGAGGAGGAGGACAGTAGTGTTAGCTAGGGGAGGACCTACACTACTGTCGTGGCTAGAGGGAGGCTGCAAGGAGGAGGTAGAGGCCAGGGCCAAGGGGGCCGGGCCTCAGGGGGCCATTCTCAGGGCGATCAAGGGGTCGGTGGTAGAGGAGGAAACCACCAAGCGGGAGGAAGGGGTCAAGGTCCCCCGCAAAACCGTTCGGGGAATAGGTTGCCTAATAAGGGTAACAGATCACCCTATAAGAAAGGAGGATGGCACCCAGGGCTGCCACAGGGCAGGCCTTGGGAAGACTTGGGCAATGGCAAAAACGTGTGGAACAGGGGCAGTGCGTATATTGTGGTGACCCTGCCCACATTATAAAATATTGTCCAAAGTATAAAGAGGCCCGTTCGGCTGCCCAAGGGTCAAAAGGCAGCCGCCGGTAGGGGTAGCAACTGCCCCTACCATAAGGTCATGTGGGGAAGCGAACGCGAGCCGACAAGAAACTCCCACGCCACATGTGCCTGCGATAGAGGTTGCAGGCCGGTGTCTAGATAGTTGTTCAGAGACTGCTTGTGTCAGAGTCTCTCTAGGCACTTCCCTCACAGGCATGACCGATGAGCTGAAGGAGAGGATGTTTGTCTGGGACAAGATGAAGAAAGAGAGCATGAGAGTAGTCTAAGAGATCTTTAGAGGCAGAGAACGGGCCCTCATAGATATTGGGGCCTCATGCAACTATATTAGTAGGAAGGCGCTGCAGAAGTTAAAGTTGGGAGTCAAAGTTGAGAAGTTAGCAGACCCCGTAGTAAGTATTCTCGCAGACAACCGCACGATGCGAGTAAAGGATTACGTAGAGGGAGTCCAGACATATATACGCCTAGAGAAAGATGGGAAGGTGGAGAAAGGTCACTATTCCCTGACTTTCTTCGTAGAGGATAGCCTCCCTTTTGACATAGTCCTAGGTATAGACTGGGGAGAGGCAGTCGGGGCCACACTCCATTTGAGAGAGCACGAGTGTAGGCTCCCTAAATATCAGGCGGGATCAAAACTGCCTGTCTGTTTCATGTGTCAGGAGTAGATAACTCCCTAACACATTGATGCCTTAGCGCTCCTACATTTGCAAGGTTAGTGAAGAAGGAGCAGCTAGAGGAACAGGTTTTCGTAGCCTAATGTGAGGCCAATAACTCAGACTAAAAAGAAGAAGCCCATAGACCCTTCTATTGCCAAGCTGCTGGAAGAGTTCACAGACTTAGCAAAGCCACCAACAGGAGTAGTACCGCGGTCGATGTAGCACCGTTTTGAGATAGAGTCTGGCAGTAGGCCTCCTAAGGGAGCAGTGTATAGGATGTCCCCGCGGGAGTTGGAGGAGTTGCGTAAGAAGTTAGACAAACTCTTAGAGAAGGGTTTGATTAGGCCAAGTTTGTCTTCATTTGGGGCACCTGTTCTGTTTGTACCCAAGAAGGAGGGAGAGCTTAGGATGAGCATTGACTATAGGGGTCTTAATACTATCACAATGAAGAACGCGGAGCGACTGCCCCGTATAGATGATCTTTCAGATAGGGTGTAAGGTTGCAAGTATTTTTCAAAGATAGACTTGAAGTCCGGATGTCATCAGATAAAGGTGCATCCTAATGATCAGTATAAGACCGCGTTCCATAGTAGATATGGGCACTACGAGTTTATAGTTATGCCCTTTGAACTAACCAACGCACCAAGAACTTTTCAGCGCTGTATGAATGACTTATTTAGACCGTGGTTAGATAGATTCATAGTGGTTTATTTAGATGATATTCTAATCTTCAGTAGGACCCTCTAGGAGCGTGAGGGTCATCTGAGGCAAGTTTTAGAAAAGTTGAGAGAGACTTATTTCAAAATCAACGTAAAGAAGTGCAAATGGGTAAAGACCCAAGTGTTATATCTAGGGCATGTCTTAGACGGAGATGGCATCAAACCAGAAGACAGCTAGATCGCAGCGATTAGAGATTGGCCTACACCCCGCACGTTAACAGAGTTGCAGCCGTTCTTAGGCCTAGCGAACTACTATAGGAAGTTTGTGCAAAACTTCTCCACCATCACTGCACCTCTTCGCAGGTTGCTGAAGAAAGAAGCGATCTGGAAGTGGGACAAGGACTGCACATTTCCCATGAAGAAGTTAAAGCAGGCGTTGATAGAGTACCTAATCCTTAAGGTAGTCGATCCGTTATCACCCTTCGTCATCACCACTGACGCGAGCCAATATGGGACAAGCGTTGTATCGCAACACGACGATGGCAATGGGTATAGGCCCGTAGAGTTCATGTCTGCTAGGATGCCTTCAAGTTCAGAGAAGGTCGCGACATCTACCTATGAAAGGGAACTCTATGCTCTCAGGCAAGCATTAGAACACTTGAAGTACTACTTGCTTGGGAGACATTTTAAAGTTTGTTTAGACCACGAGACGTTAAGGTGGTTGAGACGCAGGCCAAGATGACATTCGCACAGTTAGACAACCATGATTTCGAGCTCAAGCCAATAAAAGGAAACTACAATGTAGTTGCGGATGCTCTAAGTAGGAAAGTTGACTACTTTGAAGCAATAGTTCATTATCTGGATATAGGGAGAGACCTGCAACAGAAAGTTAGAGAGTCTTAGTGCAAGAACCTATTTATAGTGACCTCCTCACGACGGTTAGGGAGACCCCAAAGACCGAACCAGATTACCGCACTATAGAGGGGTTGTTATTCGAGAAGACTAATGTAGTAGACCACCTGTGCGTTCCCAACAGTGAGAAAATTCATAGTTTGATTCTAAGGGAATGCCACGGTACAAAGGGACACTTCGGTTGGCAAAAGACTTTAGCCAATCTCATGCGCACGTACACTTGGCCAAGGATGAAAAATGACTGCATAGAGTATGTTCGCAGTTGTAAAATGTGCCAGAAGAACAAAACTACTACGCGTGCCCCTCTAGGTCTTCTCAGACCCCTGCCTATTCCTGAACAGCCCGAAGATTCAGTGTTCATTGACTTTACGGATACTAGCATCAAGAGTAGGCATGGTAAGAGCCAAGTCATGGAGATAGTTGACAGGTTTAGTAAGTACGTTGTTTTCATTCCTTTACCTTCAAAAGCTCGTACTGAGCTAGTGATTCAGAAGTTTTTTTTATTTTTGAGTTAGTGAACATGACATCCCGTTGTCCATAGTTAGTGATAGAGACACCCGGTTTACGAGTCAGAATTAGCAGCAACTAATGAAACGTATACAGATCAAAGTTGTTGATGTTATCTGAACGCCATCCAAAGACTTACGACCAGACTGAACAGATGAATAAGATCCTGCAGCAAGTTCTGTGTATGCACATTAGACCGAGCCAAGTCAATTAGGATGAGATGTTGCCCGAGGTTGCCAACGCATAAAACAACAACGTGCACTTGTCCACCTGTCGCACTCCCAACAAGTTGCACAAGTCTTTTAGACCACGTTGACCGTTTGAGGGACTTAACCGCGACCAGATTCAGAGGCTACCGCTTGGTACTACGGAGTTCGCGATACAACACGGGCGTCTGTTGTTGAGAACCTCAAGAAGGCCCAACATAGAATGATAGAGCTAGCAAATAAGCATCGTCGCCCGTCACAGTTTCAAGTAGGCGACTTAGTCTAGGTCAAGGCCAAACAGTTTGCACTTGAGGAAAACATCTTGCAGAAGTTACTGTCAGCATACAGGGGTCCGTGGCCAGTTTTAGAAGTCAAACAACAGAAAAATTCCCAAGAGAAATGAAAGTTAAAAAAACATTCCATAAAAAAAAATCCTTCATATTTATAAATTATCATTCATGAAGCAACGTTCGTCCAATTCTAAAATTTTCCATTTTATTTGATAAGTTTCTGTCTAAATATGAGTTTTCCCTTCCAATTACATCTATTTGTTTAAGTTGGAATGAAAGTCTTGACGAGTTTATGAAATGTAACAGTTTTAATTAAACTTTTAGTCTACTACAACAAATATCTTCTAATTTAGATTGGATTAACCTATTTATGACTAAAAATCCTTCCTTAGAATGACAATCCAATTAAAATATTTCGTGAACTCATCCAGGATTTCATTCCATCTCTAGCATGCAGTTCAAATAAGAAAGGATACCCCTTTGTTACCGCGCGTTCAAACGTGGATTCCGCATTCATTTTTTGAACGTGTTGAACGAGCGTTCAAAGTACACGGGTGAACGCTCTGAACGCGCAGAGCGCCACCTATGCTCAGGAGGCCCGTCAGGGGTGCTGGGGAGCGGCGACGGTGCTTGGGGGGGACTGTGGGCAGTGTGGGAAGCGGCGGCAGTGCTTGGGGGGGCTGTGGGCCAATGCCCCAGGCGAAACGGGCAAAAACTTGAAAAAAGGGGAAAAAAAAAAGAAAAAAAAGTGTATGTTTGAATTTGTGTGTGTGTGTGTGTGTGAACGTGTGTGTGAACGTGTGTGTGTGCGTGTGCAAGGTCTTTTTTTCTTTTGGGAGGGTGGTGGAGAAATCCCCCTAACATGGCTCAAATGGCCCATGCAGGCAATCTGGAGGGTCCTCGCAGCACTAAAGTGCAGATCCTCCACCAAAATCGAGGCATGCCGTGAGTATGAAGTGGAGCACAAGCTGGCCGAATGTGTCTTTTGGATTCAAGTTCAGGTCTGTGTTTCAGGCTTTCAACAGTTATGGGTTGCTCACGTAGCTAGGCCGTGTTGATCTCTGCACGTGATTCTCAGAGCTTGGTTGCACTACTCACCAAATGTGCAAAACTAGAATGAATCTTCTTCAGAACATGGAATAATACGCCCCCATATGTTTTGTCTTTTATGCTAGGTTACCAGCCCGGACGTCCGGGACCCTTTTTTGTTCCGGGTTGTCCGATCGGACAACTCCCCCGGTCGTCCGGGAGAGGCCCATTGTCCGGGCTGGTTAAAAATTGGGATTGGGGTCCGATCAGGTTTTTGGGCCTGCAGGGGTGCAGTTTGGGGTACGTAGTACCCCTGCTTAGATTGGGCGATTTTTGTGAGGCCAGTAGGGCCTCCGAAAAAAAAAAAAAAAATGGCCCGATCTGGGCCGTCAGATCTTAAGAAATCTCCGGCCCAGATCAGGCCAAATTTGAATTCGAATTGCGCCTCTGACTGTCGTCTGGCCGCGCACGGCTTAGGCACGTCGCAGGAGTTGGACGTTGCCCTTGACTGTCGTGCGTGTTGTTAAACCGCCAGTCCATCACCCCCTGTACTGTTCATTTTTCTTGTCGACAAGTACCGTACCAAAATCCACAGTGTTCAGGCATGGAGGAGGCTTGGTGAGGGTGGGGCTGGCGGGCCCACAATTGAAAGAGTGTCACTGTGCGACAGTCGCACCGCACTAGGCACACTGCACAAATGCACACTGCCCATAAAGCGTCCAACTGCATGTACTGTGTTATGTAGTAGAACGGTGCCCACGCAGTTACAGTGTCTCGTGGTTTCTCGTGAAAACCGCCCTCCCAGCTCAGCAGAGCGGACTGCTGTTACTCAGTATACCCAAGAACTGTTGAAATACAGACCGGAGTTCGAGTCCAACTGACATAAGATTACTTCTTTACTTTCTCGGCATTTTGGCTAGGGAAGTGCAATCATAACACCTCAAGACCATGGCCATTTCTAAAGAAAAGGAAGGGAAAAAAATCAAGAGAAAAAGAAAACAAAACGAACTGCATGCCAACTCAGCAGCAGAGCGGACAACTGCACTCGAAACAAAGCAAACGAAAGAGATCAGGGCATACTCACAGCAGGAATGTATCTAACTGAAATTTCGGTATAACCTGGATGAATCTCACTGCAATCACGTCCAGAGCTTAGTAGAACAAGTCCTAGTTCTAGTATGCCCTTAGTTGGTACACCCACGAACTTTTGAAATACAGCTCTAAATTCGAATCCAGTTCCCATAGACATAATTCGGAAATACCTGTTGCTCTCACTGATGATACCTCCTTTTTTTACTTTCTTTTTTTTCTAATGATATACCTCTATCAAACCAAAGAAAAAGAAATGCAACCGCCCCCCAAAAAAGCAGACAAAGACAAAAATCGCAAATGGACAGACAAGCTGCAATGATGAGGGTTGTCTGCCTGTCTTTCCTTTCTGTCGCACATGTTGTTGGTACTGGTACCATGTCCCGCCTGGTTGAATTTGCGGTCACTATAGAGTTCCCTCTCATAGGTGGACTTTGCCAACTTCTTTGATGGCATCATTTTGCTCATATACTTGATCGGTCTCAACTTTTTCCCTTCCTGCTGAGCCAGCACTACGCCAATGCCATATTGGTTTGCGTCAGTGGTAACAACGAATGGCCTCTGCGGGCCAGGCACCATGAGAACTTCATGGTGTGTGAGAGCATGCTTCAAACGCTTGAAAGTTGCCTCGCACTCGTCGGTCCAGTCCCATGGTGTGTCAAGTCGAGTTAGATCAGTCAAGGGAGATGTGATCGTGCTATAATTCTTCACGAAATTGCGGTAATAACCACACATCCCCAAGAATGATCTGACCTCAGTCACAGACTGGGGTCGTGGCCAGTCACGTATGCTAGCCACCTTTGCATCTTCGGGCCTAATCCCATCCGTGGATACTTCATGACCCAAGTACAAGATTCGAGTGCGACCGAACTCACATTTTTCTGCGGTTACATTATACTTGTGTTGTCGAAGGAGGGATAATACTTTGTGTACATGCTGAGCATGCTCCTCGACAGTTCTACTAAAGATGAGTATGTCGTCGAGGTATACGACAACGAACTTATCTAAGTAGTCATGGAAGATCTTATTCATGGCGTGTTGGAATGTACCCGGCGCGTTGCAAAGGCCAAAGGGCATCACCACAAACTCGTACAGACCATACCTGGTCTAAAATGCGGTTTTGTGTTGGTCCTCTGGTCTTATGGCAATCTGATGGCAGTCGGATTTTAAATCTATCTTTGTATACTTACACCCCTGCACCCTATCCAATAGATCGTCGATGCATGGTAGAGGCTCTGTGTTCTTAACGGTGATAGCATTGAGGCCTTTATAATCAATGCACATCCTTAGTGTCCCCCCTTTCTTTGGAAGAAATAATACTGGTGAGCCAAAGGATCCAATAGGCCGTCGATGCATGATAGAGGCTCTGTGTTCTTAACGGTGATGGCATTGAGGCCTCTATAATCAATGCACATCCTTAGTGTCCCCCCTTTCTTTGGAACAAATAAGACTGGTGAGCCAAAGGGGGAGGTGCTAGGCTGAATCCACCCCTTCTCTGTGAGCTCTTTCAGTTATCGCTGAAGCCCGTCCAACTCAGTCGGAGCCATCCTATAGATTCTTCCCTTAGGTGTCTTGCTACCAGGGATGATCTCTATGGCATGGACAACCTCCCTGTCCCCGACTCCTGTAGGCTCCTCAAACAGATCGGGGTACTTAGCGACGATGGTCTCTATCTCTAGGGGTGTTTTGACGGCCTCCCCTTTCGCAGAGACATAGACTAAGTACATTCCTTCCTCTTGGTTCTGTTTATAATAATTATAAAAGGCAAATGCGCATAAGCACTCATAGGAGTGTATTAATCTACTGGTTTTATACTTAGCCAGTCTAACGGTCCTCCCATTAGGCAACACATGCTTCAACACCTTCTTGTCCCAGTCAAACTGGGGCTTGGCAACCTCGAGGTAGTACATGCCCAACAACATGTCAAAGGGCAAATCGTCGCTCACCAGGAATGATATCTTATGGATTATCTCTCCTCTTGGGTAGGAGAACGTGCAGACCACGTCTTTAACGTAGTCCTCCACCATCATGCGCTCTTTGTTGGCCAAAGTAGATGTCACCGGTCTACTCAGGCGCTGCACCCGGTCCTTTAGGCGCAGTCTATCAACGCAGTCGCGAATTATGAAGTTTCGCGTGGAGCCAATGTCTACGAAGGCGCCGCACTTGCGACCACCCACACCAACTTCCACAACGAAATGCTCCCCTCTAGGACCTCTACTTAGTGTCACCCAGGACTCACAAGGATCCCTTGCTGACCACTCACCTTGAAGGTCCCCTAAGGCTTCAGACACATCCAACGTACAAAGTATAGTTGGGTCCGGATGCGTCTGCGGGGTGACTGAGGAGTCGATAGCTTCGGCCAACTCTTGAAACGGGAAGGGTACATCACCCGCTTCAACGAGAGTAGAAGCAGCTACAACTTCTACCGACCCTAAGTGTTTCCCGAGTTGGAGCTCGTAGAGGCCCCAGACTGGGAAAAAGGATACCACCCTTAGGAGGGATCTTCTGCGAGACCTTTGGGTTCTTGCACTTAAACTGTGTATGGCTGTACTCGCCGCAATTTATGCAAGCTCCCCTTGACCAACGGTCCCGCCACACTTCCTGATCCAAACCAGCCCTTACCCAAACAGCTATTTTGTTTGGGTTGGCGGCTTGCCCCTGACTCGTTTGTTGACCGCCCTTCCCGCGACCAACTGCCTTAGTCTTGACTACAGCGGCGAGGTTTCTACCCGCAACACTCTCCTCGTCGTCTAACTCTGTTCCCTCCACAAGTTCAGAAACATCACCGATCTCAGTTTGATTCCCATCTGAATCAACCATCATCAATCAACTACCCTCTTTCTTCCACTCTTGTGGAGTCTTCTTTTTTCTCCCATCCGTAGAAGGGGTCTAAGCACCACCCAACGTAGCCTCTAAATTTAGGGCCTTCTTACTGAATGTCTTAAAAGTGTGATACTCACGCCGGCCTCGCTGGCCAGTAAGTTCTTGATGTATGTGGGAAAACGTCTTAAGAATGTAGTCAATAAGACTTGTGGATTGTATTCCACTCCTGGGACTACAATCAGGCGCTCTACGGTAGTGGTAAGCTCTCGCACTGACTTGTACTTCCTAGCATCAAGCTTTAATAGCCCATCAGTGGTGATATGTGCCTGCTGAGGGTTGTGCCATCGAGCCTCCACCAAGTCCATAAAGCTCTAGTGTGGGTCTGCGCCCAATCACCCATGTTCCTGCCGAACCCCTTTGAAGCTACTAATCCATTAAGCCAGCGAGTTGCTGAACCCTCTAAGTAGGATGCAACAGTAATCACTTTCTCCTCTACCAATATCCTCTGTGCCCTCACCCACACTGGAACCGTTCTCAACCACATGTCGAGAGCCTCATCCTTCTTGTCTCCTAAGAAGGTTGGAGGTGGTTTCAGGGGGGGGTTGGGGTACCAAGGTAATTGTTGTCCCGCTGGCGGGATAGGTGGCGACTGTGGTGTAGCTCCAGTCGCTGGACCAGAAGATGAAGAAGCAACAGTCTGTGACATGGCTGCTGCTGATGTACTACTTGGTGATGGTCTGGACTGAGCGGCATAGGGGCCTGTCATCGCTGAGAATGATAGCGACGACAAAGCTGCTGGCCGGATTCCTGTCCTCTGCAAGGCTTGAAGAATTTGGTCCAGGGTGTCCTACATGGCGTCCATTTTGCTCTCCATGTACGCCTGTATGGACAGGATGCTCGCCTTAAGAATCTTCTCAGTATTACTAAGGGTCGAGTCATCTAACCCCTGTAGTGCAGCTCTGTCTGCCTCCCTACCCTCTAGTCTGACGCTCTGATCTCTAATCTCTTTCTCTCTTTTAGTAGCCTGTTTAAGTTCCTCCTCTAGCCTCAAGCGAATCCTTTCTACTTGCTGGAGCTTCATTTGCTCCCGGGTGAGTGGAGGCGGCGAGTTGTACTGCAAACCCCCCATCCACACAGCAAGGGAATTTAGGGTCTAAGACCAGGGTCCTATATGGACCTGTGCAGTTCAGGAGAGGGTTGGATTCCCGGCCTCCGACTCTGCTTTAGGCGGGGAGCAGTACCCCGGCTCCAAACACCTGGCACGAGCTGGAAAGTTGCAGCTACTTCCACAACCAGCCAGGAGGCCCAAGCCAATTATCTCCACATTTGAACCCGAAGTGTGTCACAGGGGGCTGCAGGGATTGAATGGAGGACGTGGGTAATCAACCGACGACCTCCTGAATAGCACTTACGTGCTCAACCAACTGAGTTAGCCCGCTTGGGCAGTCTTTTTGTTTTTCTCTTGCTTCTGCATAGAGCTTTTCTTTTCGTCGGGATTGCTACTTCAAACAAATGGGGTTATTTCAGATTTGACAGTAACCCTAATTAGGCCCCTGTGGACGAATAAGCATACCTCGCTCGTTGGACGCTCCCTAGTAATTAACAATGTGGTGCTGGCCTCACTTTGGTACAAATCAGCTATCTGGTCAGTGGATAATTAACAATGTGGTGCTGGCCTCACTTTGGTACAAATCAGCTATCTGGTCAGTGGATAATTAACAATGTGGTGCTGGCCTCACTTTGGTACAAATCAGCTATCTGGTCAGTGGATAATTAACAATGTGGTGCTGGCCTCACTTTGGTACAAATCAGCTATCTGGTCAGTGGATAATTAACAATGTGGTGCTGGCCTCACTTTGGTACAAATCAGCTATCTGGTCAGTGGATAAAGAAGCACGACGGCCCCATCAGCGCCAGGTAGCAGCATTTCTTTTTTTTTTTTTTTTTTTTTTTTTTTTTTTTTTTTGGCTAGGAAGATTCTCACGCCCGGCCGGTCCTACCCGGCTGGGCACCCGGGCGTGCAAAAAAATTATATAGATATATATTATTTTATTTTATTTTATTGGTTTTATGCGCTCTCCTAGACGACCCCAAATCCGGGCTCATTTCTTTTTTTGCGAATTGGCTGTCAAGGGGGGATGAGAGGGGTATAAATTGGTTTGAAAGGGGCTAAAGGGGTTTAAAAGGGGGTGTCTTCATGTGATTCTGTTATTTTCTTTGTTATCTCCGATTCTGTGAAGAATTTTAATGTGACCCTCAGCCAAAAGTCGTTTGTATTGCAATTCTACAACATTTTTTTTTTCAGATTTTTTTTTTTTTTTTTTTTTTTTTTTTTGGCGTTGGGGCTGCCCTGAACCCTGCCCGGGGGTCATGCCCGACCGGGCACTCGGGCGTGTACCCGGGCATATGTTGGGTGCCCGGGCGCCCGGAAAAACAGCCTAGTAATTTGGACCATTTCTCGATTTATGTGTGTCATCCTTGCGCAGGGGCCATGCTAATCTTCTCTGTACCGTTCCAATTTTAACGGATGTCCCGAAGGACAGATAGCAGCACATAGGAATCATTAAAAAATCAACGCAGTCAATAGGGTGGTGTGGCAATTAGTAATCCAACCCAAAATGAAAGGGGTCTGGGCATTATTAACCTGAATACGCAGACATTGGCACTAGCCTTGCAATGGCTGAAGCGTCTGCTTTTCTGCCCGCAGACCTCGTGGAGAGTCTTGGCCTTAGAACGGATAACCAGGTTAGCCCCCCAGTCCACACATGAAGTGGACTCCCTGACGTGGTTGGAAAACAGGGAATGGCCAATCCCGAAGCGTAGACCTCACCAACAAACCCCTGCTCAAGACGCAGATTTTCGGCAGGCGGCTAGAAGGGATCTCCAAAACGACCCCTTCCGGCCGACACTCCTCAAAACATGGCGTAGTTTGCCCTTACCAGATAAAATACCCCCCTTGCGATGGGAGGAGGTTGCACGACAAGCCCTCTTCGGGAATAGGTGGATCACAGACTCCGGAGGAAGAATACTACACTCCGAAGATACACCTTGGTTTGGATGGGTTTGGCGAGGGGTGGTTAGGATAAGAGATATTTGGGACCAGGACAGCAAAAACTGGATCGCTCTAGACGATGTACGAAACAAACCACGATACAGGCACAATCCAAGCCAGGCACTGAACACGCTAATAGACCTCATTCCGCAGGACAGGTTGAGGATCCTGAAGAAAGGCCCCTCACTTGAAGAAGCGGACTGGGTGGCATGCAAGAGCTGCTCGGGAGTGATAGGCAATGTGATAAGTTGATAACCCGCCTTCCTGGGAAAATGGTAGCAATGAATCTGTTTAACCTGCAGAGGGATAACATCATAACACCCTTTGCAGAACCGATCCAGAGGTAACGAAATCACAAGGGAGCTGTTTAGGTTCAGGGTGGTTCAAGATAGGCACAATGGGTGGCATTTCTCCCAAACACATCCATAACACATCGAAAAATGGAAATGGTCAGTCCCCATGAGACAAGGCAAAACATGGACCAGATCCCTACACAGCCTGACACTTAAGGGCGCGTGCCGGCTACTTAGGCCCAGAAGGAACCTGAAGGACCAAGTAGAGGAGAGGTGGATGAAGCACCTTAATGTAGGTAAAGAGAGTCTCAGATCAATACCCTGGTTTTGAGCCACAAAAATAAGGCCGGCACGAATGGCATCCCTCAAATGGCAGATAGAGCACCGCCGCCTCCCAACCAACAACTGGCTAATAAACATAACAAAATTAGAGCACAAGGGACTGGCTCTGCCCTGGTGCAGTTTGCTCACAAGTGCATTCCCAATTTCCCATCCATGACACGACAAGAAACAATTGAACACATATTCCTCAAGTGCCCCGGCCCAGTATGGGTTTGGAGGTGGTGGGACAGGGTCTAGAGCCACTTGGAAATGCCGGAAACCTGGCCATGGGAATGGAGAGCACTATTATGTGCAGTAAGGGTCCCGAACACGGCAGCTGAATTCACAATTCACCTTTTCAAAATAACCAGGAAGGCTATTCTCTAGTCTCTTTGACAACGACGTTGCACCTTTGAAATGAAAGGTGTAAGGTTAGACGACCCAAAATTCACTGATACTATTTGGCAACAAGTGCAAACTTAGCAGAAGGGACTGACCCTGCCCTAGTGCAGGTTGTGCACAAGTACATTCCCAATTTCTCATCGAGGAGACGATCAGAAAAAATTGAACACATATTCCTCTAGTGCCCCGGCCCAATATGGCTTTGGAGGTGGTGGGACAAGGCCTGGAGCCACTTAGAAATGCCAAAAACATGGCCATGGGCATGGAGAGCACAATAAGGTGCAGTATGGAGCCCGAACCAGGCAGCCGAATTCACAATTAACCTTTTCAAAAAAGCCAGGAAGGCTATTCTCTGGGCTCTGTGACAACGACGCTGTACCTTTGAAATAGGTGTAAGGTTAGAGGGCCCAGAATTCAACGATCCTATTCGGCAACAAGTGTAAATTGAGCAGAAAGGATTCGCCCTACCCTAGTGCAGGCTCGACACAAGTGCATTCCCAACTTCTCATCGAGGAGACGACCAGAAACAATTGAACACATATTCCTCCAATGCCCCGGGCAGCATGGCTTTGGAGGTGGTAGGACAGGGTATGGAGCCACTTGGAAATGTCGGAAACCAGGCCATGGGAATGGAGGGCACTATAAGGTGCAGTATGGAGCCCGAATCAGGCAGTCGAATTCCCAATTAACCTTTTCAAAATAGCCAGGAAGGCTCTTCTCTGGGCTCTGTGACAACGACGCTGCACCTTTGAAATGGAAGGTGTAAGGTTAGAGGGCCCTAAATTCACCGATGTTATTCGGCAACAAGTGCAAACTGAGCAGAAGGGACTCGCCCTGCCCTAGTGCAAGTTGTGCACTAGTGCATTCCCAATTTCTCATCGAGGAGACTATCAGAAACAATGGAACACATATTCCTCCAGTGCCACGACCCAGTATGGCTTTGGAGGTGGTGGGATAGGGTCTGGAGCCACTTGGAAATGCCAGAAACCAGGCCATGGGAATGGAGAGCCCTATTATGTGCATTATGGAGCCCGAACCAGGCAGCTGAATTCCCAATTAACCTTTTCAAAATAGCAAGGAAGGCTATTCTCTGGGCTACGTGACAACGATGCTGCACCTTTGAAATGGAAGGTGTAATGTTACATGGCCCAAAATTCACCAATACTATTCGTCAACAAGTGCAAACTGAGCAGAAGGGACTGCCCCTTCCCTAGTGCAGGCTGTCCACAAGTGCATTCCCAATTTCTCATCCAAGAGACGACCAGAAACAATTGAACACATATTCCTCCAGTGCCCCGGCCCAGTACGGCTTTGGAGGTGGTGGGACAGGGTCTGGAGCCAATTGGAAAAGCCAAAAACCTGGTAGGGAATGGAGAGCACTATTATGTGCAGTATGGAGCCCGAACCAGGCAACCGAATTCACAATTAACCTTTTCAAAATAGCTTCGAAGGCTATTCTCTAGGCTTTGTGACAACGGCGCTGCACCTTTGAAATAGAAGGTGTAAGGTTAGAGGGCCCATAATTCACCGATACTATTCGGCAACAAGGGCAAACTAAGCAGAAAGGACTGGCCCTGCCCTAGTGCAGGCTGTGCAAAAGTGCATTCCCAATTTCTCATCGAGGAGACGACCAAAAACAATTGAACACATATTCCTCTAGTGCCCCGGACCAGTATGGCTTTGGAAGTGGTGGGACGGGGTCTGGAGCCACTTGGAAATGCCGAAAACCTAACCATGAGAATGGAGAGTACTATTATGTGCAGTATGGAGTCCAAACCAAGCAGCCAAATTCACAATTAACCTTTTCAAAATAGCCAGGAAGGCTATTCTCCGGGCTATGTGGCAACAACGTTGCACCTTTGAAATGGAAGGTGTAAGGTTAGAGGGCCTAGAATTCACCGCCCATTGTGGCTTTGAAGGTGGTGGGAGAGGGTGTGGAGCCAATTTGAAATGCCAGAGACCTGGCCATGGGAATGGAGAGGACTATTATGTGAAGTATGGAACCCGAACCAGGCAGTCCAATCCAAAATTAACCTTTTCAAAATAGCCAGGAGAGCTATTCTCTGGGCTCTGTGACAACGACGCTGCACCTGTGAAATGGAAGGTGTAAGTTTAGTGGGCCCAGTTCCCAGCACGTGCTGCTCCCCACGAACAGACCAAAGGATTTGTTGGAAAAAAAAAAAAAAAAAAAAAAAAAAAAGTTTAGAGGGCCCAAAATTCACCGATGTTACTCGGCAACAAGTGCAAGCTAAGCAGAAGGGACTTGCCCTGCACTAGTGCAAGCTGTGCACAAGTGCATTCCCAAATTCTCATTGAGGAGACGACCGTAAACAATGGAAAACATATTCCTCCATTGCCCCGACCGAGTATGGCTTTGGAGGTGGTGGGACAGGGTCTGGAGCCACTTGCAAATGCCGGAAACCCGCCCATGGAAATGGAGAGC
Organism: Chara braunii; assembly: GCA_003427395.1. Lineage (NCBI taxonomy): Eukaryota > Viridiplantae > Streptophyta > Charophyceae > Charales > Characeae > Chara > Chara braunii. The sequence continues at coordinate 883,803 of BFEA01000291.1, forward strand.
ACTATTAGTGAAGTATGGAGCCCGAACTAGGCAGCCGAATCCCCAATTAACCTTTTCAAAATAGCCAGGAAGGCTATTCTCCAGGCTCTGTGACAACGACGCTGCACCTTTGAAATGGAAGTTGTAAGGTTAGAGGGCCAATAAATTCACCGCTACTGTTCGACAACAAGTGCAAACTGAGCAGAAGGTATTGGCACTGCCCTAGTGCAGGCTGTGCACAAGTGCATTCCCAATTTCTCATCGAGGAAACGACCGGAAAAAATTCAACACATATTCTTGTAGTGCCCCGGCCTAGTATGGCTTTGGAGGTGGTGGGACGGGGTCTGGACCCACGCGAAAATGCAAGAAACCTGGCCATGGGAATGGAGGGCACTATTATGTGCAGTATGGAGCCCAAACCAGGCAGCCGAATTCAAAATTAGCCTTTTCAAAATAGCGAGGAAGGCTATTCTCTGGGTTCTGTGACAACGACGCTGCACCTTTGAAATGGAAGGTGTGAAGTTAGAGGGTCCAGAATTCACTGCTACTATTCGGCAAACTGAGCAGAAGGGATTGGCCCTACTCTAGTGCACGTTGTGCACAAGTCCATTCCCAATTTCTCATCGAGAGGATGACCAGAAATAATTGAACACATATTCCTCCAGTGTCGGGGCCTAGTATGGCTTTGGAGGTGGTGGGATAGGGTCAGGGGCCACGTGGAAATGTCGGAATCCTGGCCATGGGAATGGAGAGCACTACTATGTGCAGTATGGAGCCCGAACCAGGCACCCGAATTCACAATTAACCTTTTCAAAATAGCCAGGAAGGCTATTCTCTGGGCTTTCTGACAACAACGCTGCACCTTTGAAATGGAAGGTGTAAGGTACGAGGGTCTTGAATTCATTGATACTATTTAGCAACAAGTGCCAACTGAGCAGAAGGGACCAGCCCTGTTCTAGTGCAGGCTGTGCACAAGTGCATTCCCAATTTCTCATCGAGGAGACGACCAGAAACAGTTGAACACATCCTCCAGTGCCACGACCGAGTATGGCTTTGGAGGTGGTCAGACGGGGTCTCGAGCCACGTGGAAATGTCGGAAACCGGGCCATGGGAATGGAGAGCACTATTATGTGCAGTATGAAACCCGAACCTGGCAGCCGAATTCACAATTAACATTTTCAAAATAGCCAGGAAGGCTATTCTTTGGGCTCTGTGACAACGACTCTGCACCTTTAAAATGGAAGGTGTAAGGTTAGAGGGCCCAAAATTCATCGATGCTACTCGGCAACAAGTGCAAACCGAGAGAGAAGGGACTGGCCCTGCCTTAGTGCAGGTTGTGCACATGTGCAATCCCAATTTCTCATCGAGGAGACGACCAGAAACAATTGAACACATATTCCTCCAGTTCCCCGACCCAGTATGGCATTGGAGGTGGTGGGACAAGGTCTGGAGCCACTTCGAAATACCAGAAACCTGGCCATGGGAATGGAGAGCACTCTTATGTGCAGTATGGAGCCCGAACTAGTCAGCCGAATTCACAATTAACCTTTTCAAAATAATCAGGAAGGTTGTTCTCTGGGCTCTGTGATAACGACACTGCACCTTTGAAATGGAATGTGTAAGGTTAGAGGGCCCAAAATCCACCACTACTATTCAGCAACAAGTGCAAACTGAGCCGAAGTGACTGGCCCTGCCCTAGTGCAGGTGATGCACAAGTGCATTCCCAATTTCTCATCGAGGAGATGACCAGAAACAATTGAACACATATTCCTCCAGTGCCGCGGCCCAGTATGGCTTTGGAGGTGGTGGGACGAGGTCTGGAGCCACGCGGAAATGCCGGAAACCTGGCCATGGGAATCGAGAGCACTATTATGTGCAGTATCAAGCCCAAACCAGGCAGCCAAATTCACAATTAACCTTTTTCGCAATACCCAGGAAGGCTATTCTCTGGGCTCTATGACAACGACGCTGCACCTTTGAAATGGAAGGTGTAAGGTTAGAGGGCCCATAATTCACCGCTACTGTTCGGCAAACTGAGGAGAAGGGACTGACCCTACCCTAGTGCAGGCTGTGCACAAGTGCATTCCCAATTTCTCATCGAGGAGACGACCAGAAACAATCGGAGCCACTTGGAAATAGCGGAAACCTGGCCATGGGAATGGAGAGCACTATTATGTGCAGTATGGAGCCCGAACCAGGGAGCCGAATTCACAATTAACCTTTTCAAAATAGCTTGGAAGGCTATTCTCTTGGCTCTGTGACAACGGCGCTGCACCTTTGAAATGGAAGGTGGAAGGTTAGAGGGCCCAGAATTCACCGATACTATTCGGCAACAAGAGCAAACTAAGCAGAAGGGACGGACCCTGCCCTAGTGCAGGCTGTGCAAAAGTGCATTCCCAATTTCTCATCGAGAACACGACCAAAAACAATTGAACACATATTCCTCTAGTGCCCCGGACCATTATGGCTTTGGAGGTGGTGGGACGGGGTCTGGAGCCACTTAGAAATGCCGGAAACTTGGCCATGGGAATGGAGAGCAATATTATGTGCAGTATGGAGTCCAAACCAGGCAGCCGAATTCACAATTAACCTTTTCAAAATAGCGTGGACCGCTATTCTCTGGGCTCTGTGACAACGACGCTGCACCTTTGAAATGGGAGGTGTAAGGTAAGAGGGTCAAAAATTCATCGATGCTACTCGGCAATAAGTGTAAACCGAGCAGAAGGGACTGGCCCAGTCTGGCCCTGCCCTAGTGCAGGTTGTGCACAAGTGCATTCGCGATTTCTCATTGAGGATACGACCAAAAACAATTCAACATATATTCCTCCAGTGCCTCGGCCCAGTATGGCTTTGGAGGTGGTGGGATAGGGTCGGGGGCCACATGGATATGCCGGAAACCTGGCCATGGGAATGGAGAGCACTATTATGTGCAGTGTGGAGCCCGAACCAGGCGGCCGAATTCACAATTAACCTTTTCAAAATAGCCAAGAAGGCTATTCTCGGGGCTTTATGACAATGACGCTGCACCTTTCAAACGGAAGGTATAAGGTTCGAGGGCCCAAAATTCACCGATACTATTCGGCAACAAGTGCAAACTGAGCAGAAGGGACTGACCCTGCCTTAGTGCGAGTTGTGCATAAGTGCATTCCCAATTTCTCAGCGAGGAGATGATGAGAAACAATTGAACACATCCTCTAGTGCCCCAACCAAGTATCGCTTCGGAGGTGGTGGGACGGGGTCTCGAGCCACGTGGAAATGTCGGAAACCGGGCCATGGGAATGAAGAGCACTATTATGTGGAGTATGGAGCCCGAACCAGGCAGCCAAATTCACAATTAACCTTTTCAAAATAGCCAGGAAGGCTATTCTCTGGTCTATATGACAACGACGCTGCACGTTTAAAATGGAAGGCGTAAGGTTAGAGGGCCCAAAATTCACTGATGCTATTCGGCAACAAGTGCAAACCAAGCAGAAGGGACTGGCCCTGGCTTAGTGCAGGTTGTGCACATGTGCAATCCCAATTTCTCATCAAGGAGACGACCAGAAACAATTGAACACATACTCCTCCAGTTTCCCGGCCCAGTATGACTTTGGAGGTGGTGGGACAAGGTCTGGAGCCACTTGGAAATGCCACAAACCTGGCCATGGGAATGGAGAGCACTGTTATGTGCAGTATGGTACCCGAACTTGGCAGCCGAATTCACAATTAACCTTTCCAAAATAGTCAGAAAGGCTATTCTCTGGGCTCTGTGACAACGACGCTGCACCTTTGAAATGGAATGTGTAAGGTTAGAGGGCCCAGAATTCCCGCTACTATTCGGCAACAAGTGCAAACTGAGCTGAAGGGACTGGCCCTGCCCTAGTGCAGGTTGTGCACAAGTGCATTCCCAAATTTTCAACGAGGAGATAACCAAAAATAATTGAACACATATTCCTCCAGTGCCCCGGCCCAGTATGGCTTTGGAGGTGGTGGGACGGGGCTTAGAGCCACGAGGAAATGCCAGAAACGTGCCCATGGGAATAGAGGGCACTATTACGTGCAGTATGGAGCCCAAACCAGGCAGCCGCATTCACAATTAACCTTTTTCAAAATAGCCAGGAAGGTTATTCTCTGGGCTCTGTGACAACGTCGCTGCACCTTTGAAATGGAAGGTGTAAGGTTAGAGGGTCCAGAACTCACCGCTACTATTCGGCAAACTGAGCAGAAGGGACTGGCCCTGCCCTAGTGTATGCTGTGCACAAATACATTCTCAATTTCTCATCGAGGAGACGACCAGAAACAATTGGAGCCACTTAGAAATGCCAAAATCCTGGCCATGGGAATGGAGACCACTATTATGTGCAGTATGGAGCCCTAACCAGGCAGCCGAATTCACAATTAACCTTTTCAAAATAGCTTGGAAGGCTATTCTCTGGGCTCTATGACAACGACGCTGCACCTTTGAAATGGAAGGTGTAAGCTTAGAGGGCCCTGAATTCACCGATACTATTCGGCAACAAGGGCAAACTAAGCAGAAAGGACTGACCCTACCCTAGTGCAGGCTGTGCAAAAGTGCATTCCCAATTTCTCATCGAGCAGACGACCAAAAATAATTAAACACATACTCCTCTAGTGCCCCAGACCAGTATGTCTTTGGAGGTGGTGGGACGGGGTCTGGAGCCACTTGGAAATGCCGGAAACCTGGCCATGGGAATGAAGAACACTATTATGTGCAGTATGGAGTCTAAACCAGGCAGCCGAATTAACAATTAACCTTTTCAAAATAGTCAGGAAGGCTATTCTCTGGGCTCTGTGACAACGACGCTGCACCTTTGAAATGGAAGGTGTAAGGTTAGAGGGCCCAAAATTCATCGATGCTACTCGGCAAGAAGTGCAAACCGAGCAGAAGGGAGTGACCTAGTTTGACCGTGCCCTAGTGCAGGCTGTGCACAACTGCATTCGCGATTTCTCATCGAGGATACGACCAGAAACAATTCAATACATATTCCTTCACTGCCATGGCCCAGTATGGCTTTGGAGGTGGTGGGACAAGGTCTGGAGCCACTTGGAAATGTCGGAAACCTAGCCATGGGAATGGAGGGCACTATTATGTGCAGTATAGAGCCCAAACTAGGCAGCCGAATTCACAATTAACCTTTTCAAAATAGCCAGGAAGGCTATTCTTTGGGGTCTGTGATAACGACGCTGCACCTTTGAAATGAAAGGTGTAAGGTTAGAGGGACCAAAATTCACCGATACGATTCGGCAACAAGTGCAAACGGAGCAGAAGGGACTGGCCTTGGCCTAGTGCAGGCTGTGCACAAGTGCATTCCCAATTTCTCATCGAGGAGACGACCAGAAATAATTGAACACATATTCCTCCAGTGCCCCGGCCCAGTATGGCTTTGGAGGTGGTTGTCTGGAGCCACTAGGAAATGCCAGAAACCTGGCCATGGGAATTGAGAGCACTATTGTGTGCAGTATGGAGCCCGAACTAGGCAGCTGAATTCACAATTAACCTTTTCAAAATAGCCAGGAAGGCTATGCTCTGGGCTCTGTGACAACGACGCTACACCTTTGAAATGGAATGTGTAAGGTTAGAGGGGTCAGAATTCACCGCTACTATTCGGCAACAAGTGCAAACTGAGCTGAGGGGACTGACCCTGCCCTAGTGCAAGTTGTGCACAAGTGCATTCCCAATTTCTCATCGAGGAGATGACCAGAAACAATTGAACACATATTCCTCCAGTGCCCCGGCCCAGTATGGCTTTGGAGGTGGTGGGACAGGGTATGGGGCCACTTGGATATGCCGGAAACCTGGCCATGGGAATGGAGAGCACTATTATGTGCAGTATGGAGCCCGAACCAGGCAGCCGAATTCACAATTAACCTTTTAAGAATAGCCAGGAAGGCTATTCTCTGGGCTCTGTGACAACGGCCCTGCACCTTTGAAATTGAAGGTGTAAGGTTAGAGGGCGCAAAATTCACTGATAATATTCGGCAACAAGTGCAAACCGAGCAGAAGGGACTGGCCATGCCCTAGTGCAGGTTGTGCACAAGTGCATTCCCAATTTCTCATCGAGGAGACGACCAGAAACAATTGAACACATATTCCTCCAGTGCCCCGGCCCAGAATGGCTTTGAAGGTGGTGGGACAGGGTCTGGAGCCAGTTGGAAATGCCGAAAACCTGGCCATGGGAATGGAGAGCACTATTATGTGCAGTATGGAGCCCAGACCGGGCAGGCGAATTCACAATTAACCTATTCAAAATAGCAAGGAGAAGGCTATTCTCTTGGCTCTATGACAACGACGCTGCACCTTTTGAAATGGAAGGTGTAAGGTTAGAGGGCTCAGAATTCACCGATACTATTCAGCAACAAGTGCAAACTGAAATAAGAGTCCAATGGGGGGGAAGGAGTGATCATCAGAGACTACTGCCTGAGTTTAAATGAATGGACCAAGCTGGGCGTTTCTATCCCTCTAAGACCTCCGGGAGACTTTCCAGATATGTTCCCACCCCCGGCACATTCTCTGGTGGAACTGGAGTGGTATGGAATATATTGAAAAAGGGGGGAGTTCGGAGACAGGTATGAGGGGCAAGGGTCAGGGCTCAGGGTTCAGGGTCTAGGTTTAAAGTTTTAACCCACAGTAAGGGGTACAACCAGCAGCAACCACAGTCAGTCTCAGTTGAGAATGCAGAACACTCGCACTCAACAAGGAAGGGTAGGACACGGGGGTTAGGGTCCAGGATTAAAGGATTACTAGCAGAAAAAATGCAACGCAGAGCACTTGTACTCAATAGGATACATGGCGCCCCACCGGAAGGGCGAAGAGGTGCAGAAGAAGTTTCAAGGATTCCCTCGAACTCAGTCAAAAAAAAAAAAGAAGTAGCCACGGGACCTGCGGTTTCTACCTCTTCCCCTCCGCTACCATGCAGCCAATAAACTTTAGGTCGCTGCGTAGTTCTGCCTGACAAACTCTTTTCTTGCTAGGTACGCACTGCAGCTTGCTGTCATTTCGGTCATTTCAGTCATTTCAGTCATTCACTTGTGTGCTTGTATACAACCAAACAATTTCAATGTTCAGGGACTCTGGACCCGCTTTCCAGGAGGTGCTGCTTCCCAACAATAGATGGAGCCTCCCCGATAGTGCTACTTGGTGGTGCCTGCTCTTACCAGCACCCCTAGCATGAGCCCGGGCTGTTTCTTCTTCTTCAAAAAAAAACAAAGGAAATCCATATGGAATGTATGGTGAAAATCAGGCGTTGTTGGCCCTGGCTCCATTGGATTCTTTTTTTTCTTTTTTTTTTCAGTGGAATTTTTAGGTGGCTCATTCCTGAAGTGTTACACTTTTGGCAGGGTTTTCTTTTTCGATCTTTCTTGGGATCTTTTGGCTCTAGCTTATACTGAGAGGTTTTCGCGACTAGAGGTAGAAGCTGACATACGTGTTTCAGGTTCTTTAAACGTCTTTTTCTTTTCTATTTGCTCCTTTCCACAGGGAAGGAGCTCCGCCTGCTGAGTGAGGCTGGAGACCTTACGGCCCCTGAATCCGTAACTCTTTCAAGTTTCAAGCTATCTTGTATATTTTGCCTTGGGCACTGGGGGAGGGGAGGGGGGGGGGGGGGGACACATCTAGATGTGTATAAGAGACAGCCCTATAGGAGAAGTGGTTGGCACCCAGATCGGGTGCAGGGCTGCAAGTATTTTTCAAAGATAGATTT
>BFEA01000291.1:905361-942850 GCA_003427395.1 Chara braunii
GGAGATCTTCGTTCCCCTCCCCCTCTCCTTAACACCTGTCTCTTATACACATCTAGATGTGTATAAGAGACAGGTGTGTGTGTGTGTGTATGTGTGTGTTATAAAACATCACCACAACTTCCCCTATTCCACCCAGATGAGTAGATCGAAAGTCATAGCAATTTTACCTGTATTGCAGACAATGAAGCATTCTCGAGATGAGCCAATCCACCAATGAAACAGTTTTGCTTGTGAAGTCAATATCTATTGAGAACCTTACCTTTAAACAAGGAAGGAATGTCACCTTTACATGTGTGTGTGTGTGTGTTGTCATATTCGCTATACACTCAAAAAAAGCATGACTGTACCAGACTGTTTCGTCGGACTTTCCCCGACTCATCAGGAGGTTGAACCCCGACAGTCTGCCCAGGATGCATTTGACTGATGGATAAGGACTCACCACATCACCCAGAGTTAGTGATACCCCTAAGAGAGAAAAGTGGTCGACTTTACTCACACCAACCTTGCAATCCTAGCAGGTCTGAACCTGGTCCAAATCCCTGACAAGAACGGTAGCAAGTCTGAGAAACCAATCTGACACAGTCATAAAACCCACTGAGGTGTGTGTGTGTGTGTGTGTGTGTGTGTGTGTGTGTGTGTGTGTGTGTGTGTGTGTGTGTGTGTGTGTGTGCGCGCGCGCTACCAGACCCATTATTCAGATTCCAATGTTATGGCGAAGAACGCAGGGACCTTTGCATCTTGAGGAATCAGTCCTTCTCCTCACTGAAATCTCCAACTAACCCACAGCCTGGTTATGAAAGAGTGTATAATACTAGAATAGTATATACACAACTAATTTGAAATTTTGAACAAAAGATAACTCTACATCTTCCCAAATTATCTCTTCCCCTCCCTCAGCTCTTTCACCCTGACTGCAACTTAACTTCACATGATGAATAAGTGAGGAAGATGGGTGGGTAGGTAGGTGAATCCATGAGTGAGTGAGTGAGCGAGATAGCGAGTGAGTGAACGAACAAATGAATGAATGTGTGCATGAATAATGTCCATCATACGTATGCTGACATCCGTATTTGTACATCTGTAGGTGTACAATCCGTATTGTGCAGCAATTAATTGTACGATACAGCCTTGGCTCATCCTCCGCCTCCGCGTTCCACTTCTCCTGCTTCCTCCTGAGGCCCCCCAATCTGCTCCTCCTGCCGTTCGTCGTCCTTCCCCTCTGCCTCCTCTGCTGCACCGTCCTCCTTCTCCCGCTCGTCGTTCTGCCCCTCCTCCCATTCCTCCTCGTACTTGTCCTGCTCACCCTCTTCCTCAGCCCGTTCCTCCTCCTCCTCCTCCTCCTCCTCCCACTCGCCGTCTTCCCCCTCCTCATTGCGCTCCTCCTCCTGCCACTCCTCGCGCTCGTCTCTGGACTCTTCCAGTCACCAGAAAATACTTTATGAGAGTACAGTCGATGCTCATTGTTCCAGCGCTCGTCTATGGGAGTACTGCCACTCCAGTGCTCGTCTATGGGAGTACTGCCACTCCTCCTAGCGCTCGTCTCTAGGATGGCATCCAGCGCTGGCCAGTCATTCTTAGATGAAATAATTCAATGGTAAGTTGGTGACCCCCACAAGCACAGACTAAACTCCCATAGCCTAACCCCTCTTCTTCCTTCTTTCTTTCTTTTTTTTTTTTCTTTTTTTTTTTCTTTTTTTTTTTTTTTAATTTGGACCATTTCTCGATTTATGCGTGCCATCCTTGCGCAGGGGCCATGCTAATCTTCTCTGTATCGTTCCTATTTTAACGGATAACGGAAACAGGGCCTCATGGTCCTGGCTCCAATCTATTCTGGGAACAAATCGCCTTCCTCTTTTCGTGTTGTCGGCAAGTAGCGCTCATCACTTTCAGTTCTTAATAACTTCTTCTTCTAGATGGCCTCAGAAATGTCCTCTACTACTTAACGCATTGTGTCTCTTCCACCCCCCCCCCCCCCCCCCCCCCCCCCCCCCCCCCCCGGCTCCTCTCTCTTTATGACCCTCACTGCAGGCTGTAGACATAGCTCCAGCTTCACAGAGTGAAACGCTAAACAGGAAAATGAGGAAAACAATAAAGCAGGCCAGCCCCGCCTACTTCCCGAACGAATGACGACGTTGGCCACTTCTACTACTTAGCTGAAACTTCAGTCAGAGTTCGGCGAGAGTTCGCCCCTCACCATCTTCGGACTTGGCGCAGTAAGGGTTACCGTTAGTGGTTTCCTTTTTGGGAAACAGTCCATGTCCATCTCCGGACTTGGCGCAGTAAGGGTTAGTGAGTGGTTTCCTTTCTGGGAAACAGTCCATGTCCAATCCACTGTCCTCTTTCCAGCTCAGAAATGGAGGCCACATTCCAGGACGCGCCACATGTGAAAATGGTAAACGTATCTTGCCACCTTCGAGGGCAAGATAAATTCGTTTTATTTGATTTTCCTCTCGATTTATGCATGTCATCCTTGTGCAGGGGCCAGGCTAATCTTCTCTGTATCATTCTAATTTTAACGGATGCCCCGATTGACTTTAAACTTTAAAGTTTAAATTCATTATGTTAACAGTTTTCACCGGTGGAAAAAGGCCTAATTTACTACTGCAGTGAATCAGAGTACTGAGGATAGGGCCTTTGCACTCTTCCCGTTATTGCGCAGTGAGTGGCTGCGACAGGCAACAACTTGTGCAATAATAATACGAAAGGAAAAGAATTTAAAGAAACCAAAACAGCGACGCTGGACCCGGTTTCCAGCCTTGAGCCGAATCTGGGTAATCTCACTCCAGCATTCCGGGTCGAGATGTGGAGGGAATCCCGGTCTCCTTGATTTGCGTTACAAAGCAAACTCTCCACTGCCGGGTCAGGCATGGGATGCCATGGAAGTGCTGAATCCGGTAGCTGTCACGCCCGCCCACGTCCACAATGGGCCGCCTTTCCAGCCTTCAAGAGAGGTGCAATCCCCCCTGATGCCCGCCCAAATGTCGCCCCCCGCACAGTCGGCCTCTTCCCCGGGTACACGGTCCCCCCCTCCCCCACTGCCGTCATGCCCCTCGCCTCTTACCCCACATCCGCCGCCTTTGTCCCCGCCGAGAGTCTCTCTCCGGCCCACCTCTTCCTCCTGTCCCCGCTGCTTGACCGCTTCGGGTACACTGCAATCCTCCCTGCCACCTTCGCCTCCGCTCGATTCCCCACCCCTGACACCATCTCCACCTCCTCCGCTTCCTCCACGTTCTCCACCCGATATCCYCCCCCCCCCCCCCCCCCCCCACCCTGAATATTTGACAGCACCTATTGCGACGTGCCTAGGATTACAATGACGCCTGCAACGCCTTCAGGCAGACAGCAGCTTATTACGCAATGGGGGGGAAAGGAAGGACCTGAAAGTACAAAGGGGGGCAGAAGATCGCGGGGAAGGGACCAAGTTGGCATACAGGAGAGACAAAGAAGTCCGCACAGACAGAAAGCTTCATACCGTACGCCGGACTACTACACAGCAACGACCTCGGTGTGGCACTGCACTGTCGGAAAGTACCTCTGCCCGGCAGCGGGGGCGAGGAAGGGGATACAACAGAATGTAACACATGGACTACAGCTGGGGAACTGGTTCTGGCCGTACAGCGGGTGCGACAAAGGGGATAAACAGAGTCTAACAGAAGGAGTACTGCTGAGGAACTGGCTATGCTCCTACAGTGCGTGCGAGGAAGGGGATAAAATGAAGTGTAACGTTGGATGTGGTGAAGGGGGCCAAAGGAGGCTAATGTATATGGCGTTGGGGTACACTGGTCCTCCAGCAGCACGGAGGCCAACTGCTGTGTACTTTACTGCCAAAAACGGATGGTGTTCGCTCGTGTGTAAAGCATGGTAGACACGTGGCATGAGAAGTTTCTGCTAGTATGCTGTCTTCATCACAATTTTGCCTGGGTAATCAATAATGACTGCCCAGACTGATGTATGGTGGGACGCTGGACTGCTCAGTCAATCCTCTGGTCTCCAGAGTAATCAATGCTGGCAGGACTCTAACATAACCCTTTCTCTAACACATTTCAATTTCAATCTGTATTTGGGACGCTGGACCCGTTTTCCAGCAGGTGTTGCTCCCCACCAATAGATGGAGCCTCCCCTCAGGTGTTAGCGGTGTCTGTTCTAACCAGCACCACTAACACTGAAAGGGGCGTTTTCCGGAAAAAAAAAAAAAAAAAAAAAAAAAAAAAAAAAAAAAACAAACCCCCCCCCCCCCCCCCCCCCCCCCAAAAAAAAAAAAAAAGTTCAAAGAACAGAACACAAAGAGCAGCGCACGACAAAGACATCGAACACAGAACTGCTTACGGTGAACAAGATAGAGTAGGCTGCGCATGTCGATCGTGTGATTCATCTTCGCATTATTTGGCCTTCAGAGCTCTCCTACCAAGTTCCTTGATATTTGAGTTTTCGCTTTCCCCCTCCTAAGGACCCCTTTGCTCTCCCTGCTTTATACTGAATCACACATCACTCTCGCATTGCTTGGGCTTCTGAGCTCTTTTCTACCAAGTTCCTTGAGGTTTGAGCTCTTGCATTCCCCCCTGTGCTCTCCCTACTCTATCCTGAATCACTCATGTTGCTCCAGCGACCTCATCGCTCAAGTTGATTGGCCTTCTGAGCTCTCCTACCAAGCTGCTGCATCATACTGCCATGCCTTTCTTGGCCTCGCCTGCTTTGGTGCTACCCTAAACCCTAAACCCTAAACCCTGCCAGGTGGAAGGCGATTGGCGATGATGACTGGGATTGGCGGTTCACATATGTAGTGGGGGCATCGACCTGTCAGCCGCGTGTCATTATCTTCGTTAGGCCTATCTCGGGGGGATAGTGTGCCTTAAGGGAGTGGGGTGAAGTCTGGGAAGGCGTATGGATGTTGTTCCCATGGTAGAATTACAGCTATCATTTCATTGGGGGCGCCTTGGCTATGCTTACATCTTCTTCCCTTAGGGAGTTCCTAAGGTGAGCAGGGTGTCAGTCGATCCTTCCGCCATGGAAGTTATCAATCTTGACGCCGTTGACGGTTGTGTGTTTAGCAGGTAGGAAAAGAAAGCTCAGGTACATCCAAGGGGGATCCCAAGCAGCTAAAACGGTGACATTTTCAGGGCCAAACAAGTGGGTTTTGATTTCATTCAAAAAATATAAAATGTCCGTTTTAACGAAATCGCTTTTAAAATGTCATCAAAACATTACAATTCATGTAGAAAAAAATAAGCGCATCATGCAAGGCTTTGCTCTCGCAGAGGGCATAAATAATTTGCAATGCTGACTACTTCCGTCTTCACCTAAATAGAACGTCCAGTCATTATCGCTGCATCTGGACCGAAAGTCGCCCCAAATTCCGCTGTAATAACCAGGCGTTCTATTCCGGTGACGACGGTACGACGATCGATGATCATCCCAGCTAGCGCCAGTCAGAATCGTTGAGACATGTGTCCGATCACACAAACAACCTCACATTTCTTTAAATCACAAAGCAATCAACAAAGGTATTATGTATTAGGCGGTGGGGCACAATCGAAATCGTAAGCTGTCTGTCATCAAAGCCTGACACATTAGTACAGTGTCAATCATAGTCAAGACACTTGTCCAATCACGGAAGGAAGCACCTCGGAAACTGCCAATCAACCAACCAATCAAGACGTATCAGGCAGTGGCGGATGTGTAATCAAAACAAGACACGTGTCTAATCATGGAAGCAACCTGGAAACCGCCAAGCCATCAACTAATCTAGATTCTAGATTCTAGACGCATCAGGTTGTGGCGGATGTGTAATCGAAACAAAAAGCTGTTATCAAAGCACAACAAAGCACCAATCATAGTCACTCAAGCCAGATGTCCAATCACATTAGCACTTTGGAATCGCCAAGCAATCAAAAAACTATGTATCAAAATTACTATCAATTAGTAATATTAGTATCAATCCTATCAAAGCAATCAAGGTAAAATCACAAAGTGATCAAGTTGAATCAACAAATGTGTGCACGCACCGCCAGAATTGGTTGGAGAAGAAGAGAAGTAGAACTCTGGCAACTTGAATTGTATGTGATGTGGGGATCAGGATGTTGGTCAAATTGACAGCGCACACTCGGGAATCGGGATGACCTTAGAAGAAGAAGAAATTCGGAAATTTTGAAAATAGATGACGCTGAGTCAGGGGACGCTGGACCCCCTTTCCAGCAGGTGATAGCTCCCCACCAATAGTAGAATGGAGCCCCCTGCAAGACATGGGTAGGAGTGCATGCTCTTATCATCAGTCCTATCTGTTGAAGCGGGTTTCCAGAAGAAAAAAAAAAAGATGACACCGATCACTCTCCTTGGAGAGCAGTGGCACTAGAGAGGTCTCAGAGAACTTGAATTGTATGTGATGTGGGGGACAGCGGAGACTCGTGATGACGATTAGAAGGAAGGAAAATTTCGGAAAAAATGAAAATGGATGATACCGATCGCAGGCCTTGGAGACCGCTGGCATGAAGGAGGTAGCAGAGGATCCCATGGTCTCAGAGAACTTGAAACACTTATTAAACCACCAGTACCTTTCTCAGCTATCGATGCCGAGCCTAGAACTGCCCTGCGCGCCAAAACAAAAACGAACCGGCGCGGGGGTCATTTTGGCTGGCGCAACCAGCCACATTTCGCGTGGGTAGTCCCGAGCCTGCCCGCCTCCCGTGTTAACCGACGCGGGCATTTGTTTTTCAAGCAGGGAAAGGTACTGGTGGCTTAACTCCATATGCGCATGATGCATCTCTGTTAATATCTGCATTCTGTTTTGTGTTCTTCTCTTCCTTCCGCCCTCTGTTGGCGACTCCCTACCCACTCCATGTTTGGCTGTACCCACTCCACTGCGAGCAAAGCAACAGCGGTCCGACTTTTTGTATATAGGTAGAGGGGCAAATGTGCAAAGCATGGAGGAGCTGCTAAGAACTTGGAAGTGCAAAAATAAAATTAAAAGAAAGAACAAGGACATGTATGAAAAAGTTGAAAAAGATGAATACTTTAATACTTTACTTTGTCAAACTTGCGTCTGGCCATCCTCAGCTTCCGCATGTCTTTGATCCTCTTGTACTCAAGCAGTGCCCACAGTTTCTCCCGCTGAGACAGCTTGCGCTCAAGCAAGGGTTTAAGCAGAAGGGTCTCCACCTCCTCTTCCCTCCTCTGGCGCTTCCTTTGCATGCGTGCAAATAGCCATTCCAAACGCTCCTCCTGCTTTCTGGAAACAGCAAAGGAAACCCAGAGGCGAGACGGTTTATTTTTCAGCCAAAATCGGTCGATCAAGAGGCTGAAAAGAAGAAGAAAGAAAACATTGGCACGATACAGGAGAAGATTAGTATGGGCCCTGCGCCAAGACTGGTTTTCAAAAAAAAAAAAAAAAAAAGGTATGGCCCCTGCGCTGCGCAAGTATGACACAACGAGTGTTCAGCTCTTCGCTGCATGCTTGCGTATGCATGCAAAACGAGAGATGATCTACAAAGAGAAATTCCTTTGACTACCGTTAGTCGGAGGGGAAATTTTTTTTTTTTATTTTTTTTTTTTTTTTTTTTTTTTTTTTAAAGAAAGGGCCCAGTGCCCAAGGCTGATATTACCAATGAAAACTGCTTGAGGCCGGGGTCCTCACAGTCTACCCTCTAGACAATTTACATAACTTAGCGCGAAAGGAGGGAGAAGAAGACAATTACAGTTTGCCGCCGAAGACGTAAAGGGGAGGCGGAAGGAATGCACAAGGAAAGATTGCATGCAAGAGCGCGGGCGCGGAGATCCATTCGTGGAAAATGTAAAGGCAACAAAACAGTTACTGGCAAAATGCCAAGCTGAGCCTAATTCCTACAGCCAATTTGGGGTCGAAAAGTCGAAAAAGAAATTTTGATTGCTGCTTGCTAAGGCACGCGAAAATTCTGTCTATTCCTATCTTCTTCTTCTTCTACTCAAGAATGAACATCCACACAAATTGCGAGGGTATTTCCGAAATTGCAAAAAGAAATATGAACTCAGCGGATAAATCGTCGCAAAGCAACCCATGCCCCTGATTCCAACTGTTTTCACGTCCATAGCGTTTTTTTAACTTTTTTTCCTTTTCTTTTTCCGTTTTTCATTTTCGCAAGCACCTGCCGTGATGACCGCTTCTCTGTAACGTCCTGACTGAGGGCGTACTCTCACATGTACTCCAATTTCCGTGTTGTTCATAGCGTAGAATTCTCTCTCTTTTCTTTTCTTTTTGTCCATTTTTTGAAAGTAACTGTTGTGATGAAATAAGTTTGTATCAACAGTTAGGGAGCTGGCGGCAGGGGTGATCAGAGCAGTTAGAAGACTGGTGGCCCGTTTCCTTTGGAAACCTCGGGCCCAGATCACTGAGGGGTTCATTTCCAAGGTAGCAATGGACACGCTCACTTTCCCTCGGGACAAGGGGGGTCTGGGCCTGCTAGACCCAGGCCGTAGGAACCAGGCCCAGTTGCGGAACTGGGTGGCCAAGATTGCCACCATGAAGTCACGTGAACACTGGGTCGCAGTGGCCGAGCGGATCCTGATGCGCGAATGGAAGCTAAGCAGGCCCCAGGACGTTTGGGCCTGTTTCTTCATACCATCCTTTCGAAAGAAGAGGCTCAAGTCCAAGATTTGGGAACCAATCCGGCGGGCGTGGAACCGAATGCCACCGGATATGCAGACCCCTCCGTCCACCAAAGAGGAAGTGTTGAACCAGCTGCTGTTCGAGAATCCGGCAATCACAGACCAAGCAGGCCAAATCTTCCAAGCGGGTGGATCAGCTGGCACCTTTGGACAAGCCTGGATCAGGAGGGGAATTGTGAAAATATCGGATCTGTGGTCACCAATCCAGGGGGGTTGGAAAGCAATGAAGGAGCTGAAAACTGTACTCAGAGGCCTACAGAGAGTAGAAGACCACTGGAGTAACCTGCTCCGTGCTATCCCACAAGACTGGCTCGCTATTCTGGGCCCGGAGGGGCTGGACCCAGCAGGAACTTGGTACATCCCAAACCAGGAGGTTAGCGGCAAGGAGCTGTGGAAGCTGCTGGAAATTCTACCCAGCGGCTTCAGGCGGATTGAGAGGTGGAGGTGCGAAGGCCCATTGAATGTTCTGACGTTGGTAATAGAGGACACAGTGCAGCTCTGGGACAACCCTGCTCAAGCGAGAGTGTTGAGGTCAAAAAACAGTTCTCTGGAAGCCGGTGTTCTCACATGGGTGGGCAGGCTCCCGCTCAATCAACTGTGCATTGACCCGGCTGCCTGGAGTTGGGCACCAAACTCAGCGGATGACGGCACGCTGGCTCTTCAGAACTACTCGATTGCTGCGGGTTACAGACAGTACGCCCACAAACTCAAACCACCAGCACAGGTAGCAATACCTCGTTGGCAGGCAATCTGGGACGAGGACCTCTCGAACACTGCATCTGAGTTTGAGCGGCTGTGGATTGCTCTTTCGACCCTTCCAAATGGCAAGCAGGTAAGCATACTATGGATGATATCGCTGATGGTAACCCCCTCTGCGGTCTGGCTCACGGGCAGAGGTATGATAGTAAACATGACATGCACAAGGTGCAGATGGCCGTTCGAGTCCACCATACACGTGGTGGGAGTGCCCAGCTTCTAAGAGAATCTGGAAATGGTGGGCTTATCACTGGAAGGCTTTTGGAGGGCAGGGAGTAGATTGGGAGGATAAAAGATGGGTGTTGCTTGGTTTCCTCCCATCGGATGTCGAGGGGCGACGTGGTTGGGGATACATAGCACATGTGGTGAGGGGTCTGATCTGCGAAACGATCTGGGCGGACAGAAACAGGTCGAGGTTTCAGAAACGACCATTTTCAGATCTGGAAACAAAGCGTCATATCAAGAAAGGGCTTGAACACGCCATCTGGGCGGACTGGAGGCGCAAGGCAAGGTCAGGCAAGGGAAGCAGTCGTCAGCTTCGTTGGTTCCTCCAGACCTGGGCAAAAAACCATCAGCTGGCCGGTCTTCATTCAAGGAAAGGGCTGGTAATTTCGAAATGGATACGGGAGGAGCTTCAATGAAGGGTAAGTCTTAAATTGTCAAGAGCAAGCGGTGAATAGGGAACTAGTTAGTCGGTCCCCAGAGCCTGAACGCCAGGTTCAGATCGGTCCACAGCGGTTTCTCAGAGTAGATTAAACTTAGGTTTCCTCTGTGGGCTCTGGGTACTCGATCCCACAGAGATGCACTAGATAGACCGAGCCATCTAAAAACCAGGACACTCGGTTCTATAGGGCCGCAGGAGGCCGACAGGTGAGTGTCAGTAAACCTTGGACCCAGTCCTCTGCGCCGTGTTAGTCGCAGAGATAGGATGGCTTAGATTGGGTCACACAGTTGTAGCCGGTAATCGATTCTGCTATCTGGTTGCTATGCACTCAGTCTCAACAAGGAAAGCCACGGTATTCCCATTTATCTCGAAGGTTTTGAACGGCTATTGTATCTTTCAGATTTAGTTACAAGTTTCAAGTCTGTACTTAGTTGGTTTGGGAACTTAGTAGTGGAAGTCCCGCAGGCAAAGGCCTGTAAGCTAAGCTGACTGATGCTGTCAGATACCTCCAGGTTGAATTGTGAGGTCCCCGGCCTCGTTTCGATTTGGTAATGGAATTGCTTATTAAGAAAAAAATAAAAAAATAAAATAATAATAATAAGTTTTTTTTTTTTTTTTTTTTTTTTTTTTGGGGAGTAGTACCAGAAAAGAAAATGCAATGGAACCCAGGGGCGAGGTCCCACTAGCAACGGGATAGGATAGAAACGAGTTTGTGGGGCAGTTGAGTGACCCACATCCTGCCGTGCAGTACTGGTGATCCCACGGTCAGTATTTTACATGTATTACCCGAAAAAGTAAGGAGATCTTCGTTCCCCTCCCCCTCTCCTTAACAATGGGCATGCCCATGCAAAGACAGCTTCCCGCCAGAATCTTTTCAATCGGTTGGGGGTGTGGCCAACCCCAAACCAGGTTGGAGTCAGCCTTAGCCCACTGGATAGAAGATTTTCAGCATTTTACTTGCTGTTGTGCAATTATCTCATTGGGTGGAGCCCTCCTTCAATCACGGAGTATATGGAGGATGTCAGGATCACTGCTGACAGAAGTCGAGTTTATTCCAGAAAATGTGGCGGTTACTTTGTTCACTGTTGATGCAACCACCACCATCAGATCATTTGTGATCTGATGGCTGGGAAACACTCTGCCGTGATTTCCGGTGGGAGGTCTCTGTTTCTTTGTGTTTTTTTGGCCTTTTTCCTGTTTTCTCAGCCCAGAAATTCGTAATCAACTTGTCAGGCCGCTGCCACTCAGTGTCACACTGGATCGGCCACACTCCTATCCGACTGCTAATGGGACCTCGCCCCAGGCTCCGCAAAACTTGGTGCGCAGTGAAATTCAGGGCCCGCAAAAACAGGATCGAAGGTAGCTGTGGTTTCGGCAGCCTCAGGAGGCACACCCGTAGTACATAGGAAGTTCCCATGCACTTCACGGGTAGGTAGTGGTCAGTAGTCTTCAGGATTCGTCCGCAGCACTCAGGAGGAGCGCTGCAGTAGTCTTCAGCGCTAGGCAGTAGTATTAGCGCTAGCTGTAGTCTTCGGCGCTGGGCGCCCATAGCCATAGTGGTAGTCTTCAGCGCTGGGCGCTATTAGGTGGTAGATCGTAGAGTTGGAGGAGATGGCTGGCAAAGGCCAGCGGTACTTACCTGTGGCGCCATAGCTCCAGCTCCATCTTCGAGGTACCTGCATCAAGGCGCCAACTTCACAGGTTAGTACTGGACACAGAGAGAGAGAGAGTTCTTCTTCTTCCTCTTCTAAGTCCACCATCTCTTCTCACCCTCTCGCCACCTGACTTCTCAGACTACGACAGAGAGAGAAAGAGTTGTGACTCGAGACTTGACGACATTGGATCCAGACTGGACATTTGGGATTCAGACATTTCGACAAGGGACTATTTGGGCCTGTGCCGAGACTTGGTGTTGACGACATTCCCATCTTCCCCTCCTCTTCGTCTAACCCCTCCTTCTTCGTCTGTGTATGTTTGGGGCTGGCRCAGTCTTCTTGTGTGAAGCACCAGACCCCCCTTCACACCAGATAACGATGATGATGATGTGTGTTCAGGGCTGCAYTGCAATATTGATTGTTCGGATCATTCGTATCTAAGTCTTCCGCTGTGTTATCTTGTACTTGTATTGAGAGGTCGGTTCTTGTTCTGGTCTGCACGCTACCGTATGCAACAGTTTGGTATCGGAGCGGACCTCTCATTGAGAGGACCCGCTCAATCAAATAGCCAGCTTGCTGATCTAGTGATCACTCATTAGTAACGCAAGTAGGACTTAGTCAAATCTCTGAAAAAAATTTCTCGCAACAACTATCCAAGGATGTTGGTCCTACGCCAGTGGGGGTAGGTCCTTCATCCGCAATTTGCCAGCAGTGTTGGTTCACACGTAGGGTATGTTTTGAACAGGCACAGGGTTCATAATGTTACTCATTAGTTTTAGTTTTTTAATAGCAGTAATTATTGCTGGGGATTTTGATTTTTTAAGAGTTGAAGCACCAACTGGGGGTTACATCGAAATGGTTGGTAGTTCGTGGGGTTGTTTAGGACTTTGTTTACCGTAAACACGAAGAAGCTCGTGCGTCATACTGCAACATTTGTTACTGCTGCAGGCTTGATTCTGCTTGGTAGCCCAATAAATGTTTCTGTGTGGTTGCTGTGGCAATTGCAAACAGACTCGATTCTGCTTTGGTAGCACAATAAATGTTTCTGCATATCAGAGAAACCATGTGGCTGCCTGCATCTCTAGGGTGTAGATAGTCCACCTGACCACCAAAAGCGTCCAGGTACATTATGGCATAGGCATGCAGGATATAGTTATATAAAAATTAGAGGGAGTTCAGGAATTGCCGGCACCCAAGTCTCTTCACATCCAGGTGCGGATCATTGACTTCAGTACCCATACACATGGAGGTGCAATTCTGAACACGCTACCTTCTTCCCACGAATACAACGTACGGTCATTATAGCTGTATCTAGACTGAAACATACCCCAAATACAGCTAGAATGACTGTACGTTGTATTCGGGGGAAGAATGTAGTTATGGAAGGTGTGAAGTTCTTTTGCTGCAGAAGCGAGGCTCGGCTCTGCAGTCGCAGGATCGAGGCATGTAGGCCCCTGAAGGGGTTTGTTTGAGCATCGATTTATTGCCTTGGCCATTGGCCTGTTGGGTCGTTGGAAATAAAGTTCAAACCACCAGCACTTGGGCCATACATCGGCCGCGGGCCGTTGTCGTTAACGCCCCGCAACTTCCAGAGGGTACCGGCCCAAAGGCTGGCGCCGCCAGCCAAAACAATATTTTCTTGTTGCACTGGCGGGTCGGCGCGAAACGGTGGGCAGTCCGTTTTCAGCCTCGGCATCCATATCTCGGCCATGTACTGGTGGTTTAATAAACATCTCCTTTTTTCTTTCTTTCTTACTTGAACCACTAGTACATTTCCTTGCCAGTTTTCTCGGGGGGCAGCAGCTGCAAGTTTCGGGGATCGGCCTACCGGGGCAAAATGGCTGGCGGTTCCTGGCACGCAGGGCATTTCCAGGCTACCTTCTTACCCCGAAAAAAATGTACGTACGTTACATTCGAATTACCTTTGAAAATCGGACTTTGAGAAATCACTTTTTTTTCTTCGAATAGAATGTACGGTCAAATACAACGTATGTAAGTTGTATTCGAATACAACATACATACGTGTCTGTGGCATTTGAGACATTTTTCACTATTTAACAAAACGTTCAAAAAAATCCAAAAAATATATATGTCGAAGAACAACGCAATACAAACATCTTTTGCCTGAGAGTATTGTTGAAATTTGCTACCAAATTTGAGGGGAGGGGAGGGGGGGGGTTATAGAGTAGAACGTTCGGGTCTTTGCTTCTTTTTTTCTTTCTATTTTTTCCCCCCCTGAAAATAGGCATATATTTTCCACTCAAAGAGATGAGGCTGGGGTCCTCTCATACATTCCAGGGCCGCGCTCTCATAACCCAAAATTCAAATACACTGTATGTACATTGTATTCAAATACAACATACCCCGTAAAGGGCCGCCCTGGAAAAGTTGTACCTCAAAATTCATAGCCTTGGGCACTGGGCCCGTTTGTTTTCAAAAAAAAAAAAAAAAAAAAAAAACGTTGTATTCGAATACAATTTACCCCGTACGTTGTATTTGTATACAACGCACATACGTTTTTTTTGGGGGGCAAGCAGGTAGGCAAGGGAAGTGTCAAGAGGGTTGTTCCCCAAAGTGGTATTTGTCAGAAACTATATTTGAAGAATCATAGCCACTGCTGCTACTTGATGGGGGTGGGGAAAGTAGATGGGAGATGCAGCTACTGGCAAAATGCTCGGCCTTTGTGAAAGCCGGTCCCCAACACCGGCAGGCCCACCCTACCCCCTGACCACCACCAATTAGGGTGGGGGGGGCAACATGCATCCCCTTAATTGTAAGAGGTAGCTATGCTTGCAGGAGTCGCCTGTCTAGGCTTAGGAGTAGTAGTAGGTAGCTAGTGAAAGGTGAAATATAGCTTCTTTTTTTTTTCATTTTTTTTTTTTTAAGAAGAGAGGCTCAGCTCTGCAGTTGCAGGATTGAGGCCTGTAGGCCCCTGAAGGGGTTTGTTTGAGCATCGATTTATTGCCTTGGCCATCGGGCCCTTTGGAAATGAACATCTCCCTTTTTCTTGCTTGCTTTCTTGAACCACCAGTACGTTTCCCTGCCAGTTTTCTCTGACGCGGCATACATGCAGGAAGAAGATGGGGGAGAGGGAGAAAAAACAAGCCCATCTCAGTTGGTTGGATCCTCCTGGTCGGTATTGGTCGGGTCTTTCGCCAAGACGGGTGTGAGTGTGAGTGCAAGTGGGTGGCGTGTGGTGTGTGGGAGATGTTGGCCTTCAACACTGCTGTCATTGGATGGGGGTGGGGGAAATATGAAAAGGGAGGCGCAGCTGCTGGAAAAATGCTCTGTTTTTGTGTTAGCCAGGCCTGCCACCAGCGACCCCAACCCTGCACCCTAAACTACTAGGGCAAGGGGCAAAATGCATTCCCTTTCATTGTGAGAGGCGAAAAGCGATGCTTGAGGGGGTCCCCTGTATAGCCTTAAAGTCTGATCCCACCTCTTATCTTTTTTGAAAGAACCAAAAAGAACCGCTTTTAGTGGAGCCGGGCCGCATGGTCTGTGAAAAAAAATTTGGATCTCACATCGCCGAAGAGGCAGGGACTTTCACAAACCATAGGGGGCTTTCACGAACCACGGATATGGGAAAAAAAAAAAAAAAAAAAAAAAAGGGTCACCATCTTTTTAGGGGCAGGGTACCGGGTCCGAGGTTGGTGCCTCTCCATTTTCAAAAGAACTACCGCCCCTTGAATTGCGCTCGCGGTGCCATGTACTACAGCTTTTCCACATCCGCCACAACGCAAGGCTGCCTCGGACTTCCGCTGCTTTGTCGCCTCCGGCTTCCGCAGAAACAGGTGGGATCTGGGATTTTCTGGCGGAAACAAGTGGGATCCGGAATTTTCCCTAAAAGTGGCCTTCGTAAAAGAAGTGGGATCTGCCTCGTAGTAGTAGTGGTAGGTAGATAGTGAAGGTGGATTTGAAAGACTTTGAGAGAAGAATGAGAAAATTTATACATACATAAAAACAAAAGAGAGAAGAACTAGTCCTTCGGGACATCTGTTAAAATTGGAACGATACAGAGAAGATTAGCATGGCCCCTGCGCAAGGATGACACACATAAATCGAGAAATGGTCCAAATTTTTTATAAAAAAAAAAGGGAGAAGAACTTATTTTTGTGGGGAAAAAAAAACAAACAGCCCATGTTGCTCACTACCTTGTTAGTGCACCCATGAACTGTGGGCCTCGCCACACCACTCTTGAAAACTCATTTTCAAGAGTTGCTGCATCTCCACAAGCCTCTTGAAACTTGGGGCAGTCAAGAGCAGTCAGAGTGGCAGCCTCTTGAAACCCTTTTTCAAGAGGGTCTCTTGAAAGATTGCAAACCCCAGCCTGCCTGCAACTCGTGCTTTTTCTAGTGTGTCCTTGGCCCAACCCTTGAGGGATTTTCAATTTTCAAGAGTTGTCGGGCCGTTATCCTGACGCCATTCAAGGAAAACAAAGCTGTACGACTGGCGTTTTTTTTTTTTTTTTTTTTTCTATGCTATATTCTTCTCTCAAATCTTTCATCATCTTTCAAATTCTTTCAATTCACCTTCACTACCTACCTACCACTACTCCTGAAGCTTATACAGGGGACCCGTGCAAACATAGCTTTGTTGTCTCCCTCAAGCCATCAGAAGGGATGCATGTTGCCCCCCGCCCCAGCCATGGTGGTCAAGGATGGGGTGGTGCCACCAGTGGGGGTCCGGCTAACGCAAAGACCGAGCATTTTGCCAGTAGCTGCACCTCCCTTTTCATCGTCCCCCACCCCCAACCGAATAACAGCAGTGTCTAAGGCCAACACTCTCCCACACACCACACACAACCCACTCACACTCACACTCACACCCGTGTTGGCCAAGGACCCTGCTAATGCCGATCAGAGGTATCAAGCGGACTATCACCACTGCTTGGTTGGCACTAAGTGCGCAGCAGGCGTTCGTGGGGCTCGAACCCACAACCTCCAGAATGCCACTTGTGTGCCTAACCAACTGAGCTGGGCCGCTGGATTATGACTGTCATTTTTCATCCTCTGTCCAACACCATTACCCTTTCGAGAGTGATGTGTGGCCGAGAGTGATGTGTGGCGAGGGGCCCAAAACTCTTGAAAAAAATAAAAAGAGAACGTCTGACAGCTCTTGAAAAATTTCCCGAAAACTCTTGAAAAAAAAAGGGCCTCTCCACACACTTCTCGAAATGTGAAAAAGACAGAAATTTGGTGGGCGCATCTGGCCTAGTTCTAGCAGGAAGTTCATTCTCATTTTGCACATTTCCAGACTGGTGTCGCGATGCCCAAAAAGAGAACGTCTGACAGCTCTTGAAAAATTTCCCCGTTTCAACAGTGGTATGGCGAGGCCCTTTTCTTTCTTTTTTTTTTCTTTTTTTTTTTTCAAGGAACACCTTGGTTGTTCAATAGAATGATTGGGGCCCGCCACCCCACATAAAGGCCGGATAGGGAGCATTACCCCAGTTCGCTTTGACTGCCTGTCTTGTCACTTTCATGAGAGAGAAGGGGTGGACTGAGAAGGTGAAAGGTGGTAGCTTTAGCATTGCATCTGAAGGGAGGAATGAGAAGGGAGGATGGGGAGTTGCTAGGAAAGAGATGGGAAGAGATGGGAAAGATTGACAATTTGAACTGATCTAGACCTAATGTCTAAGGGTCTCGTTAGACACTCCTAAAAGAACCCTAAAATTTTTAGGACGAGTCCTAAAGGATTTTTAGGATTTTGTGCGGCGTCGTTACACGCAATCCTAAAAATCATCTTTTAGGATTCGTCCTAAAAGGTCTCCAGCGGCCGGTTTTCATATGCGTATACGCAGCCGTGTCGCCAATGTCTGTCCATTCCTGGCTCGTGTCCGTGGTATACACTGCGGTGGGCCGTCGGGGGGTGAGGACGGGTCGGTGAAAAGTGCGGTTAGCCAGAAGTTCGAAACTTCAAATTCGAATTTTCGCGGACGCAGGGTGGCGGGGCGGAGGACGGCCAGGCGACGCGTGTGATGTAGAAAAGACGGCGCTGGTGAACCATTCGGCATGGGTATCCATCTTCCGAGTCTGCGCGAGTTGTGACCAGCGGGTGCATCTTCGGCGGCAACACATCTTCACCTCCGGCGTGCGTACTCTCCTGTGGAAGTGTAGAGCAGTGGGCGCATCTTCGTCTCCGGCGTGCGTACTCTCCTGTGGCAGCGTAGAGCAGCGGGCGCATCTTCGACTCTGGCGTGCGTGGTCTCCTGCGGCAGGGTTGAGCAGCGGGCGCATCTTCGGCGGCTGTGGCGGGCATTACGCTGTAGAGTCGGAACGATTATCAAAGATGGACGTTCGCGGCTGTGGGCACGGTCTACGTGAAGAAGATATCGACGCGGTGGCGATGGCGGTGACTGTCTTCGTCCTGAACACGATGAGCGACATGTCATCCTCCTCCTGCGACATGCGTTTGCAGCTCCGTAAACGAAGAGCGCTGTTGCAGAGCGTTGTCGAAGCGCCGGATTGCGTGGCGACGTGTGAAGCAGTCATGCAGTTGTGTTCCACATTGTCGTCTGGTGTTTTCCCGTGGCAGACCCCGCGTTGGTGGATTAAATGACGGACTGGCGGAACATGGGAGGACCTCCGGCTTCGTGATGACGCCACTGAGGACTACTACCGCCAGAAGTTGCGCATGTCGAGGGCCATGTTCACCCAGATCGTAGTCACGTGCGCCGCGTACGTGGAGAAGAAGGTTGCGCACTACAGGATGCCATTGCCAGTGGAGCAGGTGATCGCTTTCCTGTTGTACAGGTGGGCGTTCGAAGAGACGTACGATAGCGGCACGTCAGCCTTCGGCATCGGCAGGGCAACTGGACTGCAGGTCGTTTGCGACGTCACTTCGGCGCTGCTCAAGGCGTACCCCGACGCGATAAAGTGGCCAGTGGGCCGTAGACATGCGCAGATTTTGCGCACTTTCCATGAGAAGGGTTTCCCAAACTGCTTCGGCGCAATCGACTGTACACACATCTACATTGACAAGCCCGTCGACGCACCTTGGACAACTACTACGACCTGAAACAAAAGTTCTCCGTCCAAGCGCATGTGGTGGTGGATTTGGATCTGCGTATCCTTGACGTCCACATGGGATACCCGGGAAGTGTGCACGACGTACGTGTCCTGCACAATTCCCATTTGTGGAGCAAAAATTGGCGAGCTGTTCGACGCACCTCCGGAGAATCTGCCGCACGGTGTCGTCACGCGAGGTTACCTGCTGGGCGACAACGGTTATCCAGTTGCCTGTCCATGGATCGCCCAGCCGTACGGAGGAATCGATTAACTTCTTGACGAAGAGCGTTTCGACACGCAGCAGAAGTAGGTGCGGGGGTGTGTGGAGAGGGCGTTCAGGCGACTGAAGTGCATATAGCGTTTGTTCTTGCGCACCCACAAGACGAACCTGGAGACCTTGCCACAACTATTCGTGGCCGTGTGCACTCTCCACAACATCCTCCTGGACGCGGGGATTGACTTCGACGAGAACCTTCGGTGGGAGGTCGACGCGAACGGCGTTCGGCGTAGAGTAGACTTGGGCATTGTGGGGAACGACACGGGTGAGCGGCAACGGACCACGAACGTGGACGAGAACTTGTTGCGGGATGCTCTCCGAGACCGCCTAGCTTTGATGTAGGACCTCGCGGACCGAATTTCAAGGAGGAGGGGGGGGGGGGGGGGGGGGGGGGGGGGGGGGAGGGTAGGTGTAGTAGTGTGATCGGCAGGCGGGTTCGATTGTGACGTGGTCCGTGTAGAGTGAAGTTTGGTATGTCAAGTGCTTTTGAAGCTCTCGGATCATCCTCCCCCCCCCCGGGGTGTGTAGGTTGTCCTCCGCCAGTCCGTAGGCGTCGTGCGCGAAGTTGCCGGGTCGCCTGTTTCGCGGCTTGTTTCGCGAAATGGCCTTTCTGTTATTCATTTTGAAAAGTGATCTATGCCGAAAGGCATCCTCATTTCACACTTTTTGCCTTGCTATGTGGGTGTGCATACATGCAAAACATTTCAAATATTTCGCTCATCCAGTGTGCGACGTTTATATATGAAATCTTGGCATGCATTCACATTAAATGATGTTCAATAAACCAAATCCCACATGTCGTGTTCATTTCGTCACCCCGTCGATGTCAACAACACCAAAAACACAAAAGCACAATCAATGCGACACATCACAATTGTGTCCCACACCAGAGATGACAAAATTGTTTAATGTGGCTTGGCGACTACAGGCTTTGCAAACTCATCGCAAAACAAAGTCAAGAGATCAACCCTTCGCTGCGCAATCCGAAAACACAGACACTAACATGCCTGCGGGTAAAAACGTTCCCCTGTTCATACTTTCCCCAACATGTATCGTTCGAGCTACCCCGAAAAAGATAGGGAAAAAAACATCAGAAAAAAAAAATTACCAGAAACTAACTTAACAATGACACGATTCGGGCCGCCTTGCCGAGCACATTCATACCGACGACCACTGCCGCACTCGCAAGAAAAACTAATTGGAGAACAAAGGTCGCTCGTGCAAAGTGATGGCGAGCGAGAGCACGGCCTCTGCCAGTGGCGGTATCCACGACAATGATGAACGCCGTCATCATGGATCGACTGCCGCGTCATCGTCGTCGTCATCATTCTCGTGATCATGGCGGTTATCTTCACCATCGTTCTCGCGATGACCATCATCATCATCATCATCATCATCATCATCATCATCATCATCATCATCATCGTCATCATCATCATCGTCATCATCATCATCATCATCATCATCATCATCATCATCATCATCATCAACGTCATCACCATCATCATCATCATCACTATTAGCATCGTCATCATGATCATCATGATCACCATCATCATCATCATCATCATCATCATCATCATCATCACCACCATCATCACCATCATCATCATCATCATCACCATCATCATCTCATCGTCGTCAGCGTCGGCGACATCATCATTCGCGTTTCATCCCCGCGGACGTACACCTTCATCATTGCCATCGCCACCGTGCCATGCCGTGCGCCGGACTGCATCCCGACCATCCTCGCCGTTCCCAGATTGTGGGAATATCGTCTTTCTCGGACGCCCCGCCGTTGTTGCCACACCTCGCAGAACCACTCTCCGCATGGCGGCATCATCAGGAGCTGCTTTTCTTCGGCATCGTCGACGTTTCCACGTTTGAAGCAGCATCATCGTCATCACGGCGTCATCATGACGGTCATCCATGCAAATAACTTCATGCCACGAATGTCGGTATATGCAGCGCGGATGGCTGATCAATCGCACCGATTTCCCTGCCTGACTCATCTCGTGGACACGCCATCAGCGTATAATCTACTAGTGTGCTCATCATAAGAAGAATTCATCAAGGAAATAAGAGAAAGAAAGAATGCGAACTACAAACGCAACGAGTGAACTTCAATCAACTCTCAATCGAATGACCTACATCGTCGACCGACCACGGATGGCGGCAACGATCTCCATAAGCGCGTGACACATCATCCTCTGTGTTTCATCGGACGCCATGTAGTGCGTTTTTTTAACAACAACTTCCTGCTCGAGTATGTCGCATTGCCTCGTCAAAATGTTGCATTGTCGCTTGCTAGAGGAATCGATCGTCGACGACATCAGTTCACCATGGCGGTCCATGACATCAGCGATCAACTCCAACGCCTGTTGACGTGCATTCTTCCGCTTCCTACTTGCACCCCCACTGCCTGCGTTGTTGTCGGAGTCCCTCGTCGAAGAACGTTCTTCGGGGCAGCCATCACCGCCGGCCTCACTACCAACAGACTCCCCACCAGCCGCTCCTCGCCTGGGCAGCTGCACCTCGTCCGGACTGCCGGTGTCGGCGACGTTGGGAGTTAAAATTGTGCGGTTCCCCAACATGCCTCCATGGATCTTGTTGTATAGCACCCTGTCCATCCGGAACTTGAAGTTGTTTTCCTTCCTTTCTTCATTTGACAGCCTGAAGAAGTTTGCCCCGCCGCTAGCATTCTTAAACCTCTGTATCTTCTTGTAGTTTTGGAACAGATTGCCCCACTTCTTCATGCAGTGGTCGGCGTCTCTAGGCCTCCCCGCCTTCGCCATCCGCTTGGCGATGTCGTCCCACTTCCACTCCTTCGTCCGCATCCACCCGTAATTGTGACCCAGCCCGGCGAGGTGCATGTCTTGCTCCCGCTTGCATCTCACCAGGAGCAGTTGGTCGTTCGTAGACCAGTACATCGCAGACTTCCCGCCGTCGTCGCTTACGCCTCCTCTGCCGCCACGGCCAACGGATCGACCACAAACAGCACCTTTGCTGCGTCCTTTCCCCCTCTCAGTCGTCTTCCCCAAAGGCCGAATATGAATGTTGTCGTCGACGTCCCATGCATCCGCGTGCTCCCTGAACCCTTTGTCGGCATCGTCACCGCCACCGGCGTCATCGTCGCCGCCATCGCTATGTGCCCGCATGTTGGACACTCCTCGTGTGATGTTCTCCACAGTGGGTCCTGGACGCACCAGTGATCTGCAAGCGGGCTCGTCCCTTACGTCGAGTTGGGTCGGCGTTGTGCGGTTCGACATCGACGACCATCCACCGCCGATGCGCGCGGACCCTGCTGCGACTCCACTACGCACGGGGCAGGTACTTGTCATTCGTTCGGCGAGCGGCGCAATCCATCCATGCTGTCGGGCTGGTAGTGACGGCCCGACACCTGCAGTCACGGACGCACCGCTATGAAGTGTGGATTGCTCGGTATGTTGACTTCCAGCACGTTGAAGGCCACATGGCGAAGGATCGGCGTCGATGATGAACGTACGGGTCGCCTCACTCGCGCTGTTGGAAGACAACGAGAACCTCAAATCGACTCCCCCATCGTCGTCGTCTCCCAAGCCTTGCTGCAGGAGGGAGGTGAACTCGCCACCTTCGTTGCTAGCGGACCCGCGTGCCCGCAGCGTCTGCGACAGCATCTCCGTCGAGCCGCTACCGAGAGGCAACGTTGAGGCAATGTTGGAAGTTCTTCTGTCTCCACCTCCTCGTCTGACGGGGGCGGTGGCATCTCCCACGACTCTAGATGGCTGTATACGGACGAGTCGTACCGCCGTCCCGGCACCGCCGACGCAGGTCCTCTTCCGCCCTGACCTGCGGCCAGTTCTTTGCGTGCCTGCATGCTCGCCATTGGACGTTCCCCTGCCGCCCGTTTTGTTGACGCCCTCCGCTTGCGACGTTGCTTCCACGGCCGACACGACAAACACACGTGGAGGAAGACAACAATCAGGAAGACGACGACAGCGAGTACCAGCAGAGGCAATCTCCTCTGCGCGTCTGCCATCAATTTCACCTCGGAAGGCACCCGTCCACGCAACTACTGCAGAAGTGTCTTCCCACAGGCCAGTGGATAGGGCCGCTGGACCTTCATATGTCGACAACCACTAGAGAAGACGACAAACGTGGATGCCTTCGATTCAAAAATCGACCGTTGGTGCCCATGCACTGCCCGAAGCGCCTCGGTATATCGTCCTGAGCACGCCGTCCTCTTCCTCCGATTCCCGCAACCCAGCCAACGGTCCACTAGGGACGCCCGCCCGCCCCTGCTCACTCCCCGGTGCTCCACCCCCGCCAACGGCTACCGTTCGTGGTCGTTGCCCGCGTCGACCCACAGAAAACCTCCGATGTCCGACCACTGACCCGACGGACGGCTTCTGCACCAGCAACTCCGTGTCGACAGTGCCATGCGTGCGACGCAACGAGTCCGTGAAACGCGGGAATCCTAAATTTTTCAGTAGGTCGGGGGCTACTGGAAAATTTAGGACGATTTTGCCTGGGGAATCCTAAATCCTTTAGGACTCTTCCTAACGCCGTTTTCACATTTTTGATCTCAAAATTAAATTTAGGGTTGCGTGCAACCAAGACGCAATCGAAAAACAGGCACTTTTAGAAGTGTCTAACGAGACCCTAATACTGGATTTACAGGTCTCCAATGTTGTAGAGGCTAATTACCAGGCACACAGGGATCACCGGGAGCGATGAGCCTTCACAGTCCTAAGATACGAGGTCACCTCCCACCCTACCACTCATCAATACTCCCAGCGTACCCCCTAACCCAACTATCTTACCTCAGTGTAACCCACTCAGGACCATCACCCAACCGCTAGGTGGGTGACTTGGACCAGACAGTAGTGATAGGCACCAAGGCTAGCTATTACCCCAGCCCCAGTGGAAGCGAAATCGGACAGGCTCGCTGTACAGGAACTTCGGATGCTAGGCACCACTACATTCTACCAACCTCGTATCCTTATTGCAGAGATTATAGACCCATGGGTTTTATTTTCGGGGACAGCTAACTAGCAGTCAGTGCCCCAGCCAGACAGCCTACCGTCCTTCCCCTAGCTTACCCAAGGCCAGGAGGAACTCAGACTGACAGTCCTACCGTCCTTCCCCTAGCTTGCCCCTATCTTGGCTAGGTGGAACTCAGACCTGCTGGGGTAACTACTGTATTCTATACCCTAGAGTCTAAGTCTATTGTACCCCGCCCCCAGTCTAACTGTAGATGCATGTAACCCCTTAGGCCATATGTATGTGCTCAGGAAGCCATGGATGTAGGCTATTTATGATGTATGTGTATACATCCAGAAGCCAGTTGTATACCCGACGGCAGTATGAATCATATATGGGGCCGAAGGCCATATGTCAGCACTACATGTGTGTTGAGAATACCATGTATAACGGACCAGACTGGACAGACCCCCCCAAAGTCTGTGACCAAGCTCGAACCCGTGACCTGTGAAATGTAACTGGAAGAGTCAACAGTATGCGCAACAATCCGAAATAGCATGTGTGTGTGGTATATCAGACCGGGGAGGAGAATCGAACGACCAAGACCAATACCCCGAGCAAGTCCTGCAGAACCCAGAACCAACACCCGGGACTTGATCCCCTGACCAATACAGGCAGGGTCTGTAATCATAACCATGTAGTGGTCAGAGGATAGTGTATGTCCAGCCGTGCATCATTCTAACGCCCCTGCTGGTGTCCATGCGCAAGGCTGCAGATTTGAACCCACAACCTTATACCACAATGCGCATTTCCAACAGGTGCTCTAACCACTGAGCTACATCAACTGGACAAGGTCTCCAATTACTCAACTGGACAAGGTCTCCAATTACTCTGACTATATCCACAGTCCTAAAATGGACTGGAAACAGCCTATGTCGGCTGGTGGACCTCTGGGTCCTGTAGTAAAGTGGCATCCTTCCGCAGAGGCCCTTTTCTCGATTTATGCGTGTCATCCTTCCGCAGGGGCCATGCTAATCTTCTCTGTATCGTTCGCACTGGGCTCGAATCCTGATGGCGACCAGATGAACTACCTGGGGCAAAGTCGCACGTCGGGAAGACGATTGGATCGAGCGACTGAATGTGGACGCGTGCGCGGAAAGAGGCAGAGAAGCAGATCAATCCCGATTTTCTGCACCTGTACACGATCATGCCCAGATTCAGGCGCTTAATCCAATCCTCTTCGATAGTGCGAACACCCCCCCGGGGGTTAGCTCAGTTGGTACACCCATAAACTGTTGAAATGCAGACGCGGGTTCGAATCAATCCGGCAGGTGGAAAAAAGAAAAGGTGTCGGAAGAAACCGATGTGGGGCAGGCCTAGAATTCCAGGTTTTCTAGTGGGGTGTAAAAAGAACGGTGTCGGAAGAAACCGATGTGGGGCAGGCCTAGAATTCCAGGTTTTCTAATGGGGTGTAAAAAGAAAAGGTGTCAGAAGAAACCGATCTGGGGCAGGCCTAGAATTCGAGGTTTTCTAGTGGGGTGTGCAGTGTGGCCCCGAGATAGATACTCAATGGGTCCCAGATAGATTGGGCATGATGAGTCCGTGGGCATGCTGGTAGGGAGGTCTGCTTCGGATGAGGCATGTGCTTCGGTATCGCCGTGAGCGCTGACGTGTCATGCGCTGATTGGACAGTGGTTTCGTGGCGCGCTTTGCTCCACGCAATCGCGGGGATGCAAGCGTCTTGGCATCGTCATCTCAGGTATGTTCCTCTGCTTCCCGCCTCCTCCACGTCACGCCTTCCATCTCCCCCTCCTCACCTCCTACTTTATCTCCATCGCCTTCTCCTCCTCCTCCTCCTCCCCCTCCTCTTCTCCTTCTCCTGCGGCTGCTCCTCTAGCTTTACTCCCTCCTTCACGCCACGCCTTCCATCTCCCCCTCCTCATCTCCTACTTTATCTCCATCGCCTTCTCCTCCTCCTCCCCCTCCTCTGCTCCTTCTCCTGCGGCTGCTCCTCTCTAGCTGTACTCCCTCCTCTTCCACGTCGTCCTTCCCATATCAACGGCTGAGGCATGGCCATATACCATCGTGGACGGCATCGCTATGGCGGGCAGGGCTACTTGTGCCACATCGAAGAACGCCAGGATAAGAGTTCTCAGTTCTGTCCTTTTTTTTGTTTTTGTAGTCATGTTCGTAAATGTTATAGCTCATTTCTGCGATGTCGGAGGCACGTCGACTTTGGGGTAAGAGGAGGAAGCAGAAGAAGATGGAAAGGGGGTGGTGGGGTGGAACGGCTATGCCGTCGTGTTACGTAGTGGGCTAGTCAGGAGAAGAATAAGAAAACGAAAGGAAAAGCAAAGGAGGAGGAGAGAGGGAGCGACGCATGGGTGGCATGTCGCGATCGGAATGCGAAGGGAATGAAGAAGAAGGAGGAGGAGGAGGGGGTAGAAGAAGATGCAAGGAGGACTTCTTTGTGCGATGTGACAAGCCTGGCAGGACCAGAGTAGTAGTAGTAGTAGTAGTACTAGTAGAAGAAGAAGAAGAAGACGAAGACGCAGAACGTGAAATAGAGGCCAAGACATGCTTTCACGGAATTACAGTCGTCTCCGCATGCACTGAACAAGAAGAAACGCGAGAACAAGAAAAAGAAGCAGAAGAAGAAGAAGAAGAAGAAGAAGAAGAAGAAGAAGAAGAAAGAAGACAAAGAAGAAGAAGAAGAAGAAGAAGAAGAAGAAGAGAAACGAAGAAGAGAGAGGGACAAGGCCAGGGTCATGGCGTTCCACGTGCGCGCACCTCAGGGCAGAGATTCATTTGGAAGTTCTGTTTAACTTTCTTTCGAGTTGATGGAGCTCTTCTTTTGAATGGTCACGATGATAAGTACGCAGAAAGAAGAAGATGGAGTGAATGCCTCATGATTTCGCTAACTAAAAAAAAGAAGATATAAGCTAAAAAAATGTAGCCTCATATCTGCGACGACGATCAAGCCGAAGAAGAAGATCTGTCTGTGTTTGTCTACTGGTTTTTTTTTTTTTTTCTATCTTTGTTTCCATCTCGCACAATTTGCTGCTGGTGGCTGCTTCATTACGAGTGTTTGCTAATTCTTTCCTTGTTACGTATATCTTCTCACTTCTTACGTAATTTCTCTGCTTCCGCCCCCGCGCCCCCCTCCCGCCCCCCTCCCGCCCCCACCAGAAGCCGTTTGCTTATCCATTACGTCTTTTCAGCCCCAAGGAAGGGAAGAGGAGAACCCATCCGCTCTGCCATGCTGGATGTCAAGTTAAGAAGCCGTCCTTCAGGCAGGCTAAACCAGGTGCTGAAGATCCGTTGATCTGTCGTTTTGCCGCCGATCTGCCGTCAATCTGCCGTGGATCTGTTGATCGCGATGGGCAGTGCGACATGCACTGGGACGACATGCGCAGGATTTGCCACGTCGGCGTCTCTGCGACGTCGATCCATTGAAAGCCTGCCACGTGGCGGCCTGTCGACCCAACACCTATCATGTTCGTGCCCATCGCCGTCTTCGGCAAAGAGCGCGTCGTCCTCGCAGACTCTCTCGCAAAGGCGCGGCCTTGTGAAGACATGTGCGACAACCTCCGAGCAACTAGTGCGCGGCAACACCGGCGGCGGCGGCGGCAATCCCGAGGCTTCGTCCGCGGCAGAGGCGCGCAGCACCCGCAACAGCACCGGCAATCGCCGCCATGGCCGAAGCGGGGGAATTGAAAGAGGACTTACCTATACGTACTATTCGAATTCAAACTCCTCGTTTGTGCGAGGGGCACGTGGCGTGTCTTCCTCATCTGCTCTCTCTGAAAATCGACATGCAAGACGGTCCATCACCGTCCGCTGCCACGTGGCGGCGGCAAGAACAAGCCGTTCACCGGAACCGCCGCCCCTCGCCGGGATAGCGACGGCGCCGGCGGCGGCGGCTAAATCCGCCATCGCCATCGCCGCCGCCGCCGCCGGCAGCGAAACGGTCCTGCTGACTGATCAGCAGCCAGATCTTCTTTCCCCATCGATGATCGCAGGAGATCGGACGGCAGCGACAACAACAACAACAACAACGTTGACACCACCCGCCATGACCGAGAGGGAGGAGGAGGAAAGACTGCGCTATTTGACCGAGAGGACAATTGGCGGCATTCCCAAGGACGAATTTCTGCGACTAAGTAAGCCAGCTCGGTACCTGGGCAACGAGTTCGGCGCGGTGCACAAGGCTTGGCGCTCTGCATCCGTCCGATTTTCCTTGACTTATCCCGAGATCTACGAGGTGGGAGCGAGCAACCTGGGTCACATTGTTCTCTACACGGTGCTTAACGACACCGACGGCCTTCTCTGCGACCGCTGCTACATGCCAGGCGACGACATGGCTGCCAAGCTTCGGCAGCACAATCTTCCGTTGTTCGCCGTAGAGTCCAGGCGCTCCCTCTCGGAGTTCGATTGCCTGGGCTTCAGTCTGAGCTACGAGTTGGGAGCGACGAATGTTCTTGAAATGCTCTCCTTGAGCGGCATTCCCCTGACTTGGGAAGCGCGCCTCGGGAATGACGACGACGACGACAAGCCGTGGAACGTAGAGATGGAGGGGGGAGGTAGCAACTCAGTCTGGCCCTTGGTCTTCGCCGGCGGCCCCACCGCCACTTCCAATCCTGAACCCTTCTCCGACTTCTTCGACTTCTTCGCGCTCGGCGATGGAGAGGACTCCTTGCCGGAGATCGGACGGTGTCTTCAGCAGTGCAAAGCCGAAGGTTTGTCGCGGCGCAGCACCTTGCGCAAGCTCGCTTCAACCGTGGCAGGCGTGTATGTCCCTCAGTTCTATGAGCGACTGGAAGGCTGGGGGGGGGCAGTCTTTCCTAAAGAGGAAGGCGTGCCGGCGCGCGTCGTCCGACGTGTCTCCATGCCCGACCCTTTTCAGCAGATCGGTCTTGTGCCGTACGTCGAGACCGTACACGACCGATTAACGGTGGAGATAAGGCGGGGATGCACGAGGGGGTGTCGATTCTGCCAGCCTGGCATGCTTACCAGGCCGGCGAGGGACGTCGATCCCGATCGGGTTGTCCAGGCTGTCACCGACGGCATGAGAAAGACCGGGTACAACGAGTTCTCTCTTCTGTCGTTGAGCTGCTCGGACTACCTGGCGCTGCCAGCTGTCGGCATAGAGATCAGAAACAGGCTCAAGGGGGAACCCATCTCCTTGGCCCTGCCGAGTCAACGCGTTGACCGATTTGATGACAACATCGCCAACATAATCGGAGGGGCAAGGAAAGGCGGGCTCACGTTTGCGCCGGAGGCGGGAACGCAAAGGCTGCGAGACATCATCAACAAGGGGCTGACCAATGAGGAGCTGCTACGCGGCGTCAAAACCGCCTGGGACAAAGGGTTTAAGCAAGTGAAACTCTATTTCATGATCGGTCTTCCCGGAGAGACAGACGCCGACGTCAGGGGTATTGTCGAGACGGTGAAGTGGCTGCAATCGCAGTGCAGAAGAGGCAAGCAACGGATCGGGATCCGGTTAACCATCTCCAACTTCAGCCCGAAGCCGCACACGCCATTTCAATGGCATTCGGTCTCGACGGCGGAGTTCCAGAGGAAGCAGAGGTTTCTCCGGCGGGAGCTGTCTCGCCTCCACGGGGTCAAGTTCAATCTGACAGACGTCAGGATCTCAGCGATGGAAGATTTCCTCAGCAGAGGAGATCGACGGCTGGGAAAGGTCATTCTGCGAGCGTGGCAACTGGGCGCCACAAACGATGCATGGTGGGGTAATTTAGACGATTGCTTCGCTAAGTGGTCGCAGGCGATTGAGGAATCGGGGCTGTCTTGGAAATACCGACAGGTGGAGGAAGGGGAGTGGGACGTTCTGGAGAAGCTGGGTGATGGGCAGTACAGAGGGCAAGGACAGGGGGGGAAAGGGCGCTTGGATCGGGGCAATCTAGCGGATGACAGGCTAGATGCCCCTCTTCCATGGGATGTAATCGACACGGGAGTGGCAAAATGGTGGTTGAAAGCGGATCTTCAGCGGGCGTTGGAGGCAGCTACAGTGCCGGACTGTGCACATAGCGGCCTGTGCTCAGAATGCGGTGTCTGTGGGGAGGAGTTTGGGGAGAATGTCGTGGCGGAGGTGCCTCCTATCCCCGAGTTTGTGGGTCAGTTCGTTGCAGATCAACGACGGACCCAGCGGCTCAGAATCACCTTCGGTAAAGAAGGATCTATGGTGTACGTTGGGCACTTGGATCTCATGCATCTATTTGACCGTGCGATGCGGCGGGCCTCGCTGCCCGTCGCTTTCGATGGCGGCTTCCATTCCATGCCCCAGATTGCCGCGGCCATGCCTCTCCCGCTCGGTCACAGCAGTTGTGCTGAGCTGCTCGATGTCTATCTTACAGAGCGTGTGGGTGTGGACGAGTGCAAGCGAAGACTCGCAGAGCAGCTGCCTCATGATCTTCCCATCCTCAACGTCGAAGCTCTGCCGGTCAAACACCTCAACGGAAAGTACTATGAAACGACGGGAAAGCTGCTCGTCGCGGCGGAGTACGTTGTTTTGCTCCATCCACGTGAAGAGGACGAGGAGGTGGTGGGAGAGGAGAGAGAGGAGGAGAGAGAAAAGGAGGAGAGAGAGGAGGGGATAGAGGAGGAGGGAGGGGTATTACTCACTGCTGTGCAGCAGAGTGTTGTTGTTCCGGATTTGACCAAGTACAAAGAATGGATAAGAGAGGTGCTCTCCATGGAGACGTGTATGGTCGCACGACCCGCCAAGGAAGGGAAAAAGGAGAAGGTGGTCGATGCTAGACCCCTGTTGTTCGAATTCGAGGTGTATAAAGGGGTACTTCCAAAGGCAATGCGAGCCCCACATGCTCCTAGTCGTTGCCAAGGAGATGTGATCGTACGGTTCGTGGGCAAGTGCGGTGGCGATCTTGGCCTCAGGATCGAGGATGTCCTTGAGATGCTCAGGCAAGTTGCAGGTCTGCCCTTCGTCGCTGCTCATGTGCATAGAAATAAGTTCATCCTTAGCGAGCCCGTCAAACCCAAACCGAACGTGGAGTACCTTACCTCCGTCGTCAGAGATGAAGGCTTTCGTGCTTTGTACCGTAGATTCGATGGGACTAGTCGGATCCATAGCGAAGATGGAACGGGATCGGGACCGACTCAGGCCGAAAATTATGTTGATGCCGCACGGATTGCCAGAGAGGCTAGTCTCTCACGACCATAACATTCTTGGTCCTTTTTTTTTTTTTTTTTTTTTTTTTTTTTTTTTTTTTTGGTATTTTTTTTTTTTTTTTTTTTTTTGGGAGGGGGGGGGGGGGGGGGGGGGGGGGGCGAATATTTTTTTCTTTTTTTTTTTTTTTTTAGGTCTCTTGTAGATTAGGAATTCCAACTTTTTATTTTTTTATTTTTTTTTATTTTAAGTCCATGGTGTTGTAGAGGCCAGTCAATGCCAACTTCGTTGTCGTGTTTGAAACTTCGTTCATTTTTTTGTCATAGAAAAGGGCGACGACCTTGAGATATGATCATCAATCAAACTGACCGGCCCTGGCCCATACAAAAGGTAGGTAATTCAAGGTAACCGTTGTATTATTTTAGTCATTTGACTGCAGTTTATTTCCACAGTGCAGGGGTGTACTTACTGAGCTGAAGGGGTGTAGTAACTGAGCTAGCCTGGTTGGTTCTCTGAAATTTTGTTCTTCTTGTCGGCTGTGGTGTTCGATGGTGATAACTTATAATTTATAAATATAACTTGAATAATAAATATATGAATGTACATTACCTCAAAACCGTTTTGCTGACCCTTTTAGCCAACTGGAACCTCGCCGCACTGGACGGCCTGCACCGGGGGCGAGGTCCCACTGGCAAAGAGGATTGGATTATGCGCCTGAATCTGGAAGGGTTGTCAGCAGAGATGCAGAAAAGCAGATCAATCGCGATTTTGTGTACCTTTCAGGCGTTAAATAAAAAATCCTCTTCGCTATAGTTGGACCTCGCCTCCGGTGGTCTTATTCATTTCCTCTTATGGTAGTTGCCGGGTACTTCGACTCCAACAGCTGTTGGCCAATGGTGTTTCCTTTTTTTTTTTTTTTTTTTTTTTTTGTTTTCCGTTGGGTTTTTTTTTTTTTTTTTTTTTTTTTTCATTTTTTTTTCCCCCCTATGGATGATTTTCTGGACCTACCGATTGTCTACTCACTTCTCTTACCATGTCCTTTTACTTTTTTTTTTTTTTTTTTTTTACTAGCCGGTACTGGGTCAGTTTTYTTTTTGCCTTCATGGATGTAGGGTTGTTTGCTCTTGGGGCCTCGGCACAGGCTGTCGAAATGTGCAAAACGAGAATGAACTTGCCGCTAGAACATGGCCAGATGCGCCTGGCACATTTTTGTCGTTTTCACATTTCGAAAGCCTGTGTGGCGAGGCCCTTGGTGTCTTTGGTTAGGAGCGGACCGGTGATGCTTCGTGATCATGTTCTGTTCGTATTTAAGGTCGTTGAGATCTTTGTGGTTCACTCTGTATATGGGACGCTGGACCCGTTTTCCAGCAGGTGGAGCTCCCCGCCAATAGATGGAGCCTCTCCCCGGCAGTACTGGTGGTACCTGCTCTTACCAGTACCACCAGCACTGCAGGGGGTGTTTGTTTTGTAAGCAAAAAAAAAAAAAAAAAAAAAGAGGTATTACTGCCCAAGCAACTAAACTTAACATAAATGTAATGACTGGAGCCATTATAAAGATGAATAAATTAGCACTACTTGGTAGAATAGGCTCTTTTATCATTAATTTCAAACCATCTGCTAAAGGTTGTAATAACCCAAACAATCCTACCACATTCGGACCTTTTCTACGCTGCATAGAAGCCATTACTTTACGTTCAGCTAGTACTAAAAAGAGGTAGCATGTAGGTATGCGCAAGTGCCCCATCCACTGATGAGGTTGTTTCTGGCGGAACGGCTGAAACGATCGTATGGACTACCGCCAGAGTGGCGCTCTTGTGTACGTACTCTCATGTTGTTCTTTTGAATAAGGGGCTCGTTCGACACTCCTCGGGGCGTCCTCGGGCCCCGAGGACGATTCCTCGGAGTCGCCCGAGGAAATCGTCGCCTTCGTTCCACTCATCCTCGGAGTCGACCCCCGAGGACGATTCCTCGGGGCTCCCGCGGGCCCGATTTATATATGCATAAGCGGACGCGGGGGTGGGGCTGACGGTGGTCCACCGAGTTGTGTCCGTGCGGACGGTGGTGGTCCACCTTTGTTGGCCGTCGCGAATTGGAAGGAGGGCGGGACACGAAA
Source organism: Chara braunii (assembly GCA_003427395.1). Classification (NCBI taxonomy): domain Eukaryota; kingdom Viridiplantae; phylum Streptophyta; class Charophyceae; order Charales; family Characeae; genus Chara; species Chara braunii. The sequence continues at coordinate 938,574 of BFEA01000291.1, forward strand.
AAAAAACAAAACCGGGGCCCTTGGAAATGGCGCGCAGCGCTCCTGTTCAAAATTTGAAATTTGAAATCAGGCTTTGCGATCGGCGGCGCGTGGAGGACGTACGTTTCAGGCGTGGTTGCGTCTGCGGCTGGCGTTCGTGTCGTTCGCATAAGTGACGATTGTCCCCTGCGGTTGTCGTCGATGAGCACGGTCGTTTACGCGTCGGCGGCAAGGGAGTCCAGTGTGAATCTCGTGATGTCATCGGAAGCGGCGTCTGGGATGGACGTTGACGGCGGGGCAGGGCGCGGTGGTTTGACGACGGCGGAGAGGACTGCTATTGCTGCGGTGGTTAATGCCGTCCTCTTCTGCTGCCAGATGGCGAGCAACGACGCAAACTTCAAAGCGGCTGTTCGTGCACGGCACAAGCTCATGGCGCTTCCGACGACTGGGCAGTGCTTGGATGTGGCTGCCATTTCCGACGCGGTGCTGGAGGTCTGCTACGCGATGGGGTGCGGGGGGTTTCCACGGGCRACTCCACGGTGGTGGGTGAAGCGGCGARCCGGCGGCACGTGSGARGATCTGCRGCAATGTGATGACGCCACGGATGATTACTTCAAGGAGAAGCTTCGAATGTYGCCTCGTGTTTTCCGCGAGATCGCGGAGACTCTTTCCCCACTCCTTSAACGCCGTGTGACGTTCTACAGGGTGCCTTTGCAGCCAGACCACATCATTGCGTATGCACTGTACAGGTGGGCGACGGGGGAGACGTACGACAGCGGGACGTGTAGCTTCGGCATCGGGAGGGCTTCCGGCATCACGGCGGTGCATGACGTCACGGCGGCGTTGCTGATTGCTTACCCCGACAAGATATCATGGACCACAGGTTTGCAGAAGGCGGTCGTGTTGCGCGCCTTCGCGGACAAGGGGTTTCCAAACTGCCATGGGTGCATCGACTGCACACATATCTACATCGACAAACCCGCGAAAGCCAACGGTGAGGACTACTACGACAGGAGATGTCGATTCTCCGTGCAGGCGCAAGTGGTGGTCGACATGAACTTGCGTGTGCTGGACGTCTTCGTCGGTTATCCGGGGAGTGTGCATGACATAAGGATGTTGAACCTGTCGAGTTTGTGGGTGCGCGCAGAGTCAGGACAACTTTTCACTGGCCCGCATGTGATGCTGCCTTTCGGTGTGCGGACTAATGGCTACTTGCTCGGCGACAATGGTTATCCGCAGTCGGAATGGATAGTCGTCCCTTACGGCGGTCTCGCGCAACACCCGACGGAGGCACGCTTCGACAACAAACAGAAGACGGCCAGGGGAGCAGTGGAGAGGGCATTTGGCAGACTAAAGGGGATGTGGAGGTTGTTCCTCCGCACCCACAAGCGCAACATGGACAGCTTGCCGCAACAATTCGTCGCCGTCTGCATCCTCCACAACATACTCACCGACGTTGGCGTCCCGTTTGATGACAATCTGCTGTGGGAAGTGGGTCCAGACGGCGTGCGTCGTAGAGTGGATCTGGGGATGCATCAGCCATTGAAGCCAGTGTGCATGGAGTCTACGACGGGGGATGCGCTGATATTGAGGGACGCGTTGGCGGAGCGGATGATTGCGCAGTGAGGTGGGCCGTGTTCGCAGTTGGAGACCCCGCCATGAATGAAACCTGTCTCTTATACACATCTAGATGTGTATAAGAGACAGGAACTAGAGGTGGCATCTTTGGGTTGTTGTTGTTGTTGCTGTTGTTTTTACCCTCTCCCAGTACTTCCCAAATCCAACCTCCTTTTTTTTTCAGGCATCTCGGTTTCAGTGTGTCGAGGGGGAGGGGGGGAGGGAGCGGGGTAGATTAGGGGTTGTCCGTTTGTAGGAGGGGGGAGGGAGACTATGGAGGAGGAGGGGGGGAGACTGATAAGGAGGAGGGGGGGAAGGGAGATTATGGCAGAGGAAGGGAGATTGATGTGGAGGAAGAGAGAGGGAGCTATGGCAGAGGAAGGAGAGAGGTAGAGTACGTGGAGGGAGGTTTACTGCTGGAGGATGGGGGCAAGAGAGAGACTGTGGATGGAGGCATTGGAGGGTGACTGATGTGGCGGGAGGAGATGGCGGAGGAAGGAGAAAGGGAGACTATGTGGAGGGAGGGAGACTGATGGAGGAAGAGGAAGGAGAGAGGGAACTGCCATGGCAGAGCAAGGAGGTGAAAGAAGAAGCGCTATGGCGGAGCACAAAGAAGAAGAAGAAGAAGAAGCAGAAGAAGAAGCAGAAGCAGCAGAAGCAGAAGCAGAAGCAGAAGCAGAAGAAGAAGCAGAAGCAGAAGCAGCAGCAGAAGAAGAAGAATGAAAAGAAGAAAAAGAAAAACTGAAGAGAGTAAGAAGAGGAGGAAGAAGATTACGATGGCGTGGATGGAGGGCCACAATGATGGTGTGGCTGGAGGGCGATGACGATGGTGTGGCAGGCAGGCAGCAGGGCAACGACGACGATGGCAAGGACGAGCACGGCGCGGCGACGATGGCGAGGACAATGACGGCAAGGCGATGACAAACTGGCGCGGGGCTTAATCCACACAGCGGAGGGCAGAGGGCAGAGGGCGCAGAGCCGCGCACGAAGTCCCGAGATTCGAATTCAAAATCTCGGGACTTCGGCACCGTTGAGCAATGCAGATCAACGCCCTAGGCGGAAAAAAAAAAAAAAAAAAAAACGAAATGGGGCCTACCGGACCCCGGGAAATTTTGCGCCCACCCCCCCAAAAAAAATTCCCTCTGGGCCATAGGTCCGCAGCGCAAATTTTTTTTTTTCAGCTGTTTTTGAGGGCGGCGCTGAGGGGGCCCGGGTGCCTGGTCGAGGGGGTTGCGCGACTGGGCGCCCCGAGCGCCCTTCCGTGCGACCTGGGGTGGCCCGAGCGTCCGGGCTGGAAAGCTAGATCACCTGTGGAATCTGACAGGGAGACCTTTTTTATTAGGGAAAATTGCATCTGTACCCCACTTAAAGATGGGAATACCGCCTATGTCCCAGCGCCAACTTGCGTCTATACCGAGAAAACGGCTGGCGGAAATTGTTTGCAAGCCCAGGACCGAGCTGGACCCAGGTTGGTACCGTAAAATTGCGGTTATAACCAACTACTGGAATGAACCAATTAATAATTATGGACATAACCAGGCACATTACAAGCATACCCGGGACCTGAGGAGGAGAGGCCGAATTGTTCATATACCCTGCTACCGGATGGCTGAAATTATGCTCATACCCAGCAGCTGTTGGGCCACAACAGTCTACTTGCTGGGCATGAGCATAATTTGGTGCTCCGAATACAGGGCCTGTGGGATTGGGTACACCTATCTACAATTTCGCACAGGGGCCAAGCAGGGTAGTATGCAAAGTTGAACGGCCTCGGTGTATAGATGCAAGTTCGCGCTGGGACTGGGTATAGCGGGTATTCCCATTTTTAACTGGGGTACAGATGCAATTTTCCCTTCTTATTATCATCATACCATTACAGTATTACGGGGAACCCCATAGCAGCCAGCCCAAGTCCAAGCCTCCATCAAGGGAACATGCGGGGGCTGCGACCGACATGCAGGTGGATGATACCGGGCAGGGGTCAGCTGGTAGCATCAGGACTGAGCTTCTCTTCCATGGGCCAGTCACTGTGCCTCCCCTCCAGTCCCCTTCCCCAACACACATCAGCAGTGTCTGCTCAATGGCGCTCGGTTGATGGTGCTAGGGGCGGCCAACGTCCTATCTGTAGGTGGTGGCCGCCAAGCTAGCTGCTCAGGAAGGTACATGACGCCAATGGGGTTGAACCCACAACCTCCTGAATGCCACTTGCATGCCTCACCAACTGAGCTAGGCCGCTGTATATCGCAGTTTCTTTGCTCCTATCTACGCATATTTTCCTTCTTGTTTTTGCTCATCATTCCTGTGGGAGGGTCGAATTTAACCCTCCAGGAATGAGGATTAGAGAGAGTGGTTCGTCTGTGAAACGTCCGCAAGATAAGAGAAGCTCACACTCGACAACAACACACACAAGAACAAAGACATGCTTGTGTGTGTTGTTGTCGAGTGTGAGCTTCTCTTATCTTGCAGACGTTTCACAGACGAACCACTCTGTGCCACTGTTTCATCAGAGTTTCACCAACTCATCAGGAGGTTGAAACCCCGACAGTCTTCCCAGGACGCATTTGACTGGTGGATAAGCGCTCACAACTTCGTCCGGAGTTAGTGTGTGGGTGTGTGTGCACAGGCAAGAGAGAGAGAGAGAGAGAGAGAGAGAGAGAGAGAGAGAGAGAGAGAGAGAGAGA
>BFEA01000291.1:956514-971048 GCA_003427395.1 Chara braunii
AAAATCCTACAAATGCAGAGGGGGACGTGAGAGACGTGAGCTTCGTATAGGTAAAACTCACTCGTAACAGAAGCACTAAGGCTTCTGCTGCAATCTGCTTTGTTCTTTTTCTTTTCTAGGCGAGCAAAGAGGTCCAGAGACACGTGTACGTCTTCTTCCAGGGGGCTGAGCCTGGTAGACAGACGCGAGGGAATCAACATAGATCGTGAAGGAGATGGCACCATGGTTGGAGGACGGACTTAGTTTTTTTATGGAGCAGCCGTCGACATGGGATGGGAGGATGGCAATCGCGGGAACGAGGTGGGGAAATGGGGTGTAGAAGAAAAAAAAAATACACAAGTGAATTGGGCTCTGTACAGACGAAGCAGCTGAAAGAGCCACAGACGGACAGTCACTGGACTTGTTCCGGCCTTGACTACAGCCTACCCCGCGGTAGGGAAAGAAAGCTCGTTAGGGCTCTCCAGGTTATGGTTGCCGCAGTAAACGGTCAACGGTCAACGGCCAACGGCCACAGGCAGTCAACGGTCAACGGACGACGGCCAAGATGAGAAAGCTCTTCCTGTTGGCCGTTAGCCGTTGGCTGTGGCTGCGTGAATAGCTCGGTGGCTATTGGCTATGGCTGAAGGAATAACCCGTTGGGTGAGAGTAAAGCTGTGCTGGAGTAGCACACCGGATATTGTGGCTGTGGGTGGGTGGGCCAACAGGCGATGGATGGACTGTCTGAATACGGAACGGCTGCCGTGAGAGCCCATCAGTTGACTCCATGGGCTGCAGGGAGAGCTGTCTGACTCTTTCTGGTTATAATGACGTTATGAATACCGCAACGGCCATTTCCTATATGCATAGGGAGAAGAACCGGCTAGCAGAGTCTGACGTGGCTGCATGGCAAACCCAGTGATTCCCTCGGCCATGGGTGCAGGAATAGCCCCGGGTTGGCTATCGGCTATCGGCTATCGGCTATGCGCTGCGGGGTACATCCTGTGTAAATCGCCTGTGCGCAGTCCCGCGGCTATGGCTGCAGGAAAAGGCACGTCGTCTCTCATCGCTATTATAGACTAAAGGAAGAAGTTGCTATTCCACCGAGTGCTCCGAAGTTGGCTATCGCCTATCGGCTATCGCCTATCGGCTATCGGCTATCGGCTATCGGCAATATCCTGCATGAATAGCCGGCTCAGCCCGTGGCTATGGCTGCAGGAAGAGCCACGTCGGCTCTCATGGCTATGGCTAGGAGAAGAAGTAGCTAGCTATTGCACCGAGTACTATCGGCTATCGGCTATATCCTATCCTCCATGAATAGCAAGCTCAGCCCGTCGTTATGACTGCAGGAAGTGACATGTTGGCTCTCGTGGCTAAGGGGGGGAAGGCAGTCCGATCTCCGGCCTATGGATGCGGAAACAGCCCGATGTCATGTCCTCCCTCCAGCCGACGCAATGACTCGCTCAGCCCCATGGCGAACGGCTGCAACGGCTCTGGTATCCCGACAGCCGTCGGGACGGCGGGGGGACCACCATTTCCCGCAGCTACTATAGAACCTAAATGGCGGGATCCCGACCCTGGGTCGGAAACGCCGGCTTCGCAGAATCGCATAATCTGACGGCCCATAGCCTGGCCGCTTAGAGCAGCCGCTTCGAGGCTAGGCGCCATGAGCCAGTCGCCACAGATCCCGGCGCGCCCGACGGGATCGAAAATGCACGGCACTTTCGGGGAGTTGAGCGGCAATCCCGCCCCCCATAGCTGCAGTTTGTGCCACACCATGGGCGGCAGCTCCGCCTGCTCAACTCCTAACGCCGCCGCCACCCCTTTCAACATCTCTCCTAGAACCTTCGTCGCCTTCTCCGGGGGTATGTTCTCTTGGGGCACCTTGTTCCGCCGCCCAAAAGCCGCCGTACTGAAGAAAGTCCAGCAATGCGATCCACCCTCTCGTCTTCCTCCTCGAGTGCTGTTTCCGTTGGGCTTCGATCCCTGCATCAGCTTCGTCGTGTTGTTGCCCATCCACGATATGCTGGGGATGCCGTCCACGAAAGCTCCGTCGAATGCCGCGTGTCCACTTTCCCGCACGCCAGCTGGCATAGGTAACGGCCCCTGAAACGCTGCCAGCAGCGCCCAGATCGCACTCAACTCTAATCTCTTCATTTGGCCATACACGAAGGGCACTCCTGCAGGTTTGAGAAGTCGATTGGCACACTTGCCGTTATGAGCAATCACGGCGAAATCGAACTCTCCCTCCTCTCTCCCATTCTCGCTCAGCGCCCATTTGCCACCCCGAGCTTCCATAGTGCCGATCCACACCGGTCGCCGGACAGTGATCAGAGGTTGTCGCTCAAGCAGTCTGTCGCACACGTCGCGCATCCCCGTCGATCCGACATACCTCTTCAAGGGGGGGGGCATCTTCTCCTCCTGAAACGACCCACCGACAGTTATCTTACCCACAACCCCCTCCCATTCCCTCACTATCCCTCGCTTCAACCAGTCGTCGACAAGGCGCTGGAAACGCGGTTCAGAGACGGTGAAAAACTGCGCCGCATGGTCGAATACCAGCCGATGGCCACCACGTATATCCACGTGGCGCGTCGCCATACGTCCGCCCAGCCCGTGCTTGCCAGTGTCAAACACCGTCGAGCGAATGCCATGTTCAGCGAGGGTCAGCGCGCACAGGATGCCAGACAATCCGCCGCCGATGATTCCAACCGTCGGATTCCTTGGAACGCGACCATCGAATCGAACCTGCTCCACAGGATCGGGATCGGGACTTCTGGTCCTTGGTCCATTACGAAGAAACCTGTCATCGCTACGATGTCCCATAGGAGGACGATGACGATTACCAGTCGTTGGACACGTCGCACGACCACGATTACCAGTCGTTGGAGACGTCGCACGACCACGATTACCAGTCGTTGGAGACGTCGCACGACCACCACCACCTCGAATCGCATGATATTCCTGTCCCACAGTTGATGATGCCCTCGGAGCCGCCGCCATAGAAGAAGCCATCGCTTTTCCGTTCATCGATCTTCCGCCGCTATTCGCCATCGCCCGATCTCCACCAGAACGATCACCTGCCGCACGATCCTCCTTCCTCTCCCAACGGTGCTTTCCTCTAGAACCGTCGGGCCTGAGATCACCTTTGCGGAAACGCGAAGAAGAGAACTCAAGACCCCCATCTCCACTCTCTCCCGCACCTGGAACCAAGCCTGCACCTGGAGTCGCACGTGCACCTGGTCCAGATTCGACGCTTGTACGTCGTGCACCAGCTGCATTCGTTTCCCTCCAGATCCTGCTGCGTACAGCATCACCATGATTCCCATCTTCACCTCCGCCTGAATTGTCTGGAGCCGTCAATGCACCTGGACTGGATTCGGATCTTGAACATGCCCCAGATGCATCCCTCTCACTTCGGCTACTGCCAACGGGATCCGTGCTGACATCATCACGAGTGTGCGATCTAGCAAGTGTAGGAGATGGAGAAGATGGTCTCCTTCCGCCGACTTCCACGTAGACAAGTCCGCGTCCGCGTCCTGCCCCACCACCAGCGGGCGTGTGTCGTCTTCCTGCGGAACACGTGGCGTCAGGGGGAGCGCTTGGAGCGACGGGGTTGCTGGCCGCCATCACTTCTGACACGCCATCTCTTCGACCTTCTCCCCGTCTTCTCCATTGCATAGATGGACGCCGAGCCGCCATGTCAGCAGGCCACCAGCAGTGCCGCACACTCTCCTGACCCCTGCTATGGATCACAGGGGTAGTCGCGAAGTTAATCCGACGGTCAGGATCGATCGATATGGTGGAGAAGAGCGGGCGATCGAGGCCGTCGAAAGTGCCGCAGCCGCAGTTGCACGTAATGCCAACTGGGGAGATGGAGGAGACAAAGACCGGATCGAAGGTCTTTGAACGACCGGTAGTAGAGGAGGTCGCGCTCGTGCAGATGGCTCTGATCTTCGTCTTCGTCTCCATCGGGCGGGAAAACAGAGGAGGAAGGCGAAAATGGCACCGCGCCTCTAGCCTCGGGATTGCCGACGCCGAGCGAATCATCGGCGGCGGAAGCAGCTTCGTCCGTAGGCTTGCCGCCCACGGCGCGCAGGTCAGAGGGGCGGGCGACGCCCGGAGTAAAGACGTCGCGTGGCCCTCCGCCATGGTGGTTGCCGTGCCGCCCTTCCCGCTTTGGCGCGGTTTTCGGGTCGGAAACCCCGCGCAATGCGCTCCGTCCCCCCCGGCTATTGACCCCGCCGCTGGTGGCGGCCATGGTATCCTTGCGCGGCATCTCCAAGCCCTGCTGGGCGACCGGCCGTACAAGCCACTCTGTCCTTGTCCCGGTGACACCTCATCTGTGCGACAGGCGGGGGACAAGACGTGAACCGCCCCCCCACGAGCCGCACTCGTGCGGCCCTGGAATTCATGGCGTACGACACGCCACGCAGTGTGCGGCAGAGCGTTGGCATTATTTTTTTTTTGTTTTGAGTCCTCGTGGCGGGAACTTCGAAGGAGGGGTGTACTGAAAGGAAAAATTCCATCTGTTACCCCATTTGTAGATAAATGGGAATACCCTATATATGCAGTCCCAGCATACAACTTGCATCTATACCCAGGAAATGGCCTGTGCAGACAATTATGGGGCTCGTTCCCCTACCTTCTACTTGAGAAAATTTCCAGGGCGGTGCCCTTCCACTACGCCCTTGAGATTCACTAATCACAATTGAAAAGTGATTAACGTTCTGAAAATCCCGTTCTGAAAGTGAAGGGCGGCTGTAGGGCGCGCAGGCAAACTGTTCCATGGCCCAATTTTCGAGTCACCTCCCAGGGGTGACTCGAATTTCCTCAACGGGTCCAATTTTCGAGGTCCAAGTTTCGAGTCACGTCCCAGGGGTGACTCGAATTTCCTCAACGGGTCCAATTTTCGAGTCACCCCTTAAAGGTGACTCGAATTTCCTTGAAAACGGCACCAGGGCACGCTGCCAGGTAGTTAGAGGCTATGTTTGGTCCCCCCATCCATTTTTTGTCTTTTTTAATTTTCGTCGTCCAATGACGGACCTGCGTGGTGAACCACGTGAAGTGGCCGGCGCCGCACATTTTCTTGCTCGTTTTTTTGAGCGCGAACTGTAGGGTGTAGTGGAACGACAACGAAGTTAGGCGGCTCGTTCCACTACCCTTGGCGTGAGAAAATCTCAAGGGCGGCGCCATTCCACTACGCCCTTGAGATTCACTAATCATGATTGAAAAGTGATTAACGTTCCCGCTGTAATAAAATCCCACTCTGAAAGTGAAGGGCGGCTATAGGGCACCCAGGCAAACCGGGCCAATTTTCGAGTCACCTCCCAGCGGTGACTCAAATTTCCTCGAAAAGGGCGCCAGCGCCCTCCATCAGGGTTTTTTTTTTTTTTTCCCCCGACTACAGTTGTCCTGGGCCAATGACGGACCTCCTTGGTGAACCACGTGAAGTAGCCAACACCGCACATGTTCCCGCTCGTTTTCCCAAGCGTGAACTGTAGGGTGTAGTGGAATGAGACGAAGTCTAGGATTTTTTAATGACGATCAGGGTCAAGGGCCGGTGTAGGGCCGCCCTTGAGATTCTTCTCAAGTTGAGGGTAGTTGGAACAAGGAGGAAAAGGTTGTAGACCAAGTAGTCCTAAACGTTATGTCTGAGGAACTCCAATGTCTAGAGTCCCAGCTTTTAACCCAAATGGAGTATAGATGGCAAGGACTAAGAATAAGGGGTAAGCTCAAAATACAGAACATGGAAGGCTCTATGGATGCACATTTTTATGCCATGGCTAGAGCCAGAACAGGAAGAACTATCATTGAGGCTTTACAGGACCCAGTAGACCCCAATAAGGACTTGGTTACCTCGACTGCGGCCTGCTCTAAAATAGCCAGAGATTTTTTTAAATCTCTTTTCACCTCACAAAATAATCATGTTCCTAGAGAACAGCGCATCCTAGAGATGGAAGATTTTTTTTGCCCATTTAATAAATCTTTATCTGAGAAACAAAAGGAATTGATGAATAAACCTCTTGCAAAGGAAGAAGTTTGGAAGGCACTCCTATTGATGGAGGAAGATAAATCCCCGGGTATAGATGGATTCCCAAAGGAATTTTGGGAATCAACATGGGATCTTATGTCAGAAGATCTTATGGAATACTACAAGGCAGTATGAGAATCGGGTGAAATGGGAGAATTTGTAGGACAAGGGGTACTTACTCTACTGTATAAGAAAGGGGATAAGGCAAATATAAGAAATTATCGTCCAATAACCATTCTTACTGTGGTATACAAATTCATAGCGAAAGCACTGGCAGATCGGATGACTACAATAATTCCAGAAATCATTCACCCATCCCAAAGAGGATTTATAACAGGAAGGAACATTCACGACAATATTCTTTTAGTGAATGAATTTCTTAAAATATCTCGTCAATCCAAGCACAATGCAGCTTTATTTTCAACGATTTTAAGAAAGCATATAATCATGTCGATTGACTTTTTTTTGACAAATGTCTGGAGAAGATGAATTTTTGTCCAAATTTTAGACGATGGGTGAGAATCTTGGATCATAATGCAACAACAAGGGCTATGGTCAATAATAATGTACCCCTCCCCCATTCCACTAGAAAGATCAGTAAGACAGGAAGATTCATTGACTCCTTTCCTTTTTGTCATAATTATGGAGACACTGACGACAAATTTGCGACATCATAAGGATATTAGAAGAATATAGGTTACTAGCATACCGGAAGAGGCAATTCCAGTGTGCTCTCTTTTTGCTGATGACCTATCTCTTATGGTTGATGCTACTTACGAGAATATGGAGGAAATTCAAAATATAATGGAAAAAAATTATCGTCTCTCAAATATGAGAGTCAACTGGGGTAGTAAAACAACTGGCTGGTGGATACATCATCAAGGTGGGCGACCTGCTGAATTGTCAAGGATAAAGTGGTTGTCCCTGGATACTCCAATTAGGTTATTAGGGATTTCCCTTTCTGCTGAAAAAAAAACAAGAAATCACAATGAATGGATTTCCCAACCGGCTCAGTCTAAAATGGAAATGTGGAAGAATAAGCATACATTCATTTTTGGAAGAACGATGATCATTAACAATGTAATCCTTGCATCTATATGGTACAAATTAGGAATCTGGTCCTTGGATAAACGCTCTCTTAAATCTCTCCAGCGACAACTAACTGCTTATCCATAGAGGGGTAATCATGAGTACAGTAATGTCATCAATAGAGTAGCATGGCAGTCCATTATCCAACCAAAAGTAGGAGGAGGTTTGGGAATTATGAATCCTCTGACCCAAGTTAAGGCTCTTTCAATCCAATGGCTTCAACGACTATTATTCATTCCCCAGACTCCATGGGCACCATTGGCCTTGGAGCAAATCAGGAGGCTTGCTCCTCCAACTCCCGTAGGAATTGACCCCTTGACCTGATTGGAAAATCGTTCTTGGACTATTCCTAGGGGAAAGTCTAAACCTGTAACAACATCGGTAGTTTAAAGTAGACAAGCTGTCAGACTTGATTTAAAAAATTATCCTTTTTGGGTCTCCATGCTGAAAACTTGGCGACAACTTCCCCTAACGGACAAGCTATCGCCAGAAAGGTGGGAGAAAGTGTGTCAACAACCTCTTTTTGATAACAGGTGGATTCGTGATTCCCAAGGATTTGTTCTTCATTATATGCATTCGCCTTCGAAGGGTTGGATTAGAAATGGTATTATGAGGGTAAAGGATATATGGGACATAGATACCAATGATTGGATTGACCCATCCAAACTGAGGACTAGGCTAAGGTACTGTCATCATTCTTTGCAAGCACTGGATAAGGTTATTGAACTCATCTCTCTTGAATGGTTTTGTATTCTTAGGAAAGACCCTAAATTAATGGCAAATGACTGGGTAGCCTTCAAGACTCAGTCTCAGTCTATTGACTTAATTTTGGACCAAGATCAAAATGGGAGTTTTTTTCTGCAGAATTTCTTTTTGTCATCCACAAATGTAGTAATTCCTAAGGGGCAAGAGGAAACCTGTTGGGTTAAGGCACAACAGATTTTCAGAATAAGGATAATCAGAAATAAGGACTCTTGGGTAGCCTTCAAACCAGACTGCCCTATTTCGGAACTCCCTCTTGACCCGGCTAACTGGGTTTGGAATTCGGTTATAAGAACATGAAGGCATAACAAATCATTCAAAAGGACTATTCACTCACTAAAAGTCAAATCAGCATACCGAATGCTTCGCGCTAGAATCAACCTTAAAGACAAGGTCTCCACCAGATGGATGAAACATCTCAATATCAGTAAGGAGGAATTAAGGTCTGTCAGGTGGTTTAAAACAGTCAAGGATAAACCAGTCAAAATAGCTTCTCTCCAATGGCAAATTGAACATAGGTGCCTACCAGTTAATGATTGGCTGCTTGACAGATCCTCGTTAGAACAGAAAGGACTAGCAGAAAGATGGTGTAAGTTATGCAAAACAGCTTTCCCAAGTAGAATATATGCTGAAACCATAGAGCACATTTTTATGCAATGTCCGGGCTGAGTATGGCTTTGGAGGTGGTGGGATCGAATCTGGTCGCATTTAGTCCAACAGGTTCCTTGGCCTTGGGGTTGGAAAGTTATTCTTATAGAAACCTGGACCCCAGATCCAAATTCAGTGGAAAATGATGAGGAATTTGTGGAAAATCTGTTCCGTATTAGAAGAAGAGCGGTGATGTGGGCTATATGAATGAGGAGATGTATGTATGAATGGGAAGGGGCTAGGCTATGCCCTGATTTCACAGAAACTATTAAACAACAGGTTCAAACAGATATCTTAACCAAATGGGAACGAACAAAGGAAAATATTCAATTTCTCTAAGATAAAGCATAAATCCAAAGACATTTTCGTAATTTCAGTCGTAAATGGCTCGGCGGAAACCAGAGATGGAGAATTGGCTGTGTCACTTGGAATGGGGCTGAGAATGAAGATGATGCTGGATTGTAAAAAGAGACTACAAACTGGTTTTTGATGATTGGACTTCCATTGACGCTTCAGTTCCCATGCACCCTTTGTCTGACTTCCCGGCTCCTTTCCCTCCCCCTGCAACAGCCCTGGTTCCAAGCTCCTGGTATGGATTATAGAGTTAACACTGCTAGTTTAAATAGTTATATCTGGCGTCTTGATAATGGATGAAGAGGTAGTGTTACTTTTCCCTAGGCGGATCACAGACAAGCCCGATGCTGGTGTTAAACCCCTACCCAACCCTAGTTACTGACCCCTATCTAAAAGCCCCCCATGCCCAGATTGAGTCTATGACACCCCTAGTAAGGACTGGATACCCCTCCCTGGCACTGTAGTTAACTGTATGTGTGCCCATAGGCTATATATGTACTCCCTATGCTTTGTTAATTGTATGTGTTGTCAGTTGTTGTAAGCATCGAATGTGTATTTGTAGACTGTATATGTTGTGTATAGTATTTACGCTGTTCTGTGTAGTTGAACCCACACTCATTATGGTATAACAGTCGTCCTCAACCACATGTACTACAGTTTCAAATGGTACGAAATTACGAATGTATGATATGCCAGACTGGGGGGATCATCAGAACAATCTATGATATGCCAGACTGGGGGGATCATCAGAACAATCTATGGCTAACATCCTTAGGCAACCTCCTGCATAATCAAGCCTCGGCATACAACAACCGTGGACTTAACCCTTGACTGGTGCACAGGCAGTGTCTGTAATAGCTTACGTGCGTCAGCCCAAGGGGGTGTGTGATAGCCAGGATCCGCACTCGGTGGCTTCCCATACCCCTAAGGGCGGAGTAGAAAGTGTAATTCAGGTCTGGCGTGGCCGGTTAGCGCCCGCGCTAGGAAATTCAAGAAACAGTTGGGACTTAGCGGGAGTAGGAATTTTGACTTTTTGGGCGCGCGGAGGTTTTTGAATTTTTGCTCGCCACGTTAACCTGTTCTCCCGCTCTGCATCCCCGTGCCATCTTCCCTTCTTGTTGTGCATCTCCCTCCTGCATGTCTCTTCGTCTTCCCTCTAAGCGAAGTTCGATCCCCTCCTTCTCCTTTCCCTGCGAATGATTGGTTGTCTGATTGGGATGGTCGGGGCAATATGGTGGCCGCGGGAAGCGCACCCCACTTGGACGACCACCCCAATCACACAGATCATTTGATTCGCCTCCTTCGATCCTTCTGGAACGTCTGCCCTTCTTCTGTCCTGATCATCTACACCCCGCGCTTCGCGCAGCCCCTCCGCCACCTTCCGCGCTATAAATTCTCGCAACCCCTTCCTCTCACTCTCTTTGATCTCAGTTGCAAGCTGCGCAAGCTATGCGCGAAGCCCGCGGCGCCGGAAAGGCTCGACGTGCCCCATGGTGGGCAGAGTGACGACAGGTGGCGGAGTTAGCGGTAGACTTGGGGTAAGGCGGTCGGAGGAACTGAGCGGTGGTGGAGAGCAGACGCCGGCAGCGGCAAGGCCTTGTGGCTATGGTTGTCGTTTCCATTGCTCCTTTGTCCCCGTGTGATGTGTGCATGGTCCCAATATGTGGGTGATCTGTTATGCATGTTCGGGTATGAAAGTCTATGGATGTTGAGTAAGTGTGCGTGTACGTGCCCCTGGGACTAATAATAAGAAGTATCGAATGTCGATTGCTTGCCTGTCTGCATGAGCGCATCGACCTCTCCTCCTCTCATTCGTCTTCGATCCGCGCGGGTGTGCGGGATACGCGCCACCCTCCTTCCGCCCTCCCTTTCTCTTTCATCGTGCGCAAGTGCGGGACTCCAAGGGGAGGCGGATCGGACAGAATGGTCGTCCGCGTTTCCACGACGCAGCCGATCTCTCTGTTCCCCTCCCGGGGTTCCCGACGTTGCGTTAAGGTGGATGTTACAGGAGGGAGAGAGACGGAGAAGGGAGCTAAGCGCATCCTTGCGGCGGTATTCGTTGGTCATTGCATGGAGTCAGGTTTCGCCTTGACTGACGGGAGCGCGGGTCGAGGCCTGAGCTCGGACTTTGTCTCTGTGCGTCACAGCACGCTTCCGCCATTCCTGATCGCAGATGACGACGGAGTATACTGCGACGCGGACGTGCAGGGCTTACTGCGGCGTACAGAGCCAATCCATCTTTATAACCCAACCCAGGCGTGCCACATAGGAGGGAGTGGTTTCGTGCTAATTGAGCAATTTTCTTCCCCGCCTTTGATCTTGTCCTTCACAAACCTCACGGTGTTGCCCTGGTCTGCGGTGCACGCCGCGTGGCGGCCAGAGTTTAATTGCCACTGGTGCCGTCAGGGGGACTCGTGCTCGCGGCGACGGTTGGTCCTGGGGTAATGAGGAGTCGCCCGCTTCCCCAAACTCTCCCGCAACGCGGGGGCCCTCCCCGCCCGTTTCAGAACCTGGGTTCCCTCGACCCGCCTGACCCCGGGCGGGCCCATGCCGTGCCAAACACACGGACTCGACGAACCGGACGTCGAAGCCTGAGCCGAACCGATTAGGGGGTTCTTGCCCCCGAAGGCCGGGTGAACCTGGTGCCTTGGGGAGCAAAACTCCCTTCCCGTCGGCTTCGTTTCTCTTCTCCCCTCCCCTCTCGTTTTGTTTTCTTTCCTTTTTCCATGGGGGAACGCCGGCCGTCCCGTAGGACGCCGTCGTTCGCCCCCGGCGACAGCTCAAGCCCCAGCCTGGGCACCTCGGCCTGAAGCAAGAGTCCCCCGTTTCTACCGGGTGGCTCAACCCCCATGGCCAAAAATCCTCGGCCACGCCCCTACTACTCTGATCGGCATCCGAAGTACGGAACGCCGCGTGGAGCATGACCTTGCGCATCACAAGTGACCATGCGTTATGTAAACGCCCGCCTCCGGTGTCTCTGCGCAGAGGTGCAGAGTTTTGAACCTGCGACCAAGCATTATGTAAACGCCTCCGGTGTCTCTGCACAGAGGTGCGGAGTTTTGAACCCGTGACCATGCATTATGTAAATGCCTCCGGTGTCTCTGCGCAGCGTTGCGGAGTTTTGAACCCGCGCCCATGCATTATGTAAACGCCTCCAGTGTCTCTGTGCAGAGGTGCGGAGTTCTGAACCTGCACCCTCAGACCACAATGCGGATTGACGACCGGTGTCCCTAACCACTGTGCCACAGGCGGGGTTCTACAGGCGCTGTCTTTGGTGGGCTGTCTGCAGTCTACCCTAAGGACGTGCTGGATGTATGGCTTTTTAAGTTCTGGTTTTCTGTGCAATTTTGCAATTGTCCTTGTAATTTTTGCTTTCATTTTGGACTTAGTTGAGAAAAGACGAGGGAACAGACTTAGCAGGGGCTCCCCACTCCAATTTATTCGCAATCCGAAGGCTGCATTTGGCCTGATGGAGGACTGAAGGGGGACGAGGGGCGTTCTGAAGGGGTAAAAAGGGCAGAAAAAGGGAGGGCCGGTAGGCGCCACGCAGGGATTTTAATCTGTGGAGGGCCACGGGTACTCCATGAAGAAGGCACAGCAGATCGGACCTGGTATATACTACATAAGGTGGGTTCTTTGAAAAAATGAGGGTAAGTTAAAAAGTTTGCATGCTTAGTGTTACCCTTTACTTGCCTGAAACTATGTGATGGAAAGTGTCCAAGAGTGGAGAAGAAGTTTGCAAATTCTGGAACTTGCTCCTGCATACCAAGATCATCAAACAAAAGCGAAGCACATTATTCACAGCCAATGGGTAAACCAGCCAGTTAAATGGAAAGGGCCAAATATCCCTTGCGCTTCTGCCTTTCTTCCCAAGTTCTCCTTTTCTCCTCCCTGTTTACCTTCCTCTTCTCGTTCCTTTCTTCTCTTCGTTCTGCTTTGCCTTTTGCTCCTTGTCTCCACCTTCCTTTTGCCTCTTCAATTTTTATTTATTTATTTTTTTAATTTTTTTGGCAAACTTCGAGTCCTGGACACCACTTAGGGAGGTGATATGAACAGCCTCTTCAATTTCTTCTGTATCTTCATTATAAATGTCTTGCTCTCTCTTCACTTCCTCTTGTGTCTATGCCATGTGGTTTATCCTTGGTGTGTGTTCTCTTCCCCTTTGGGGTCAAACCCAGACTGCCGTCTTCACCCGAAAATAACGGCCGGCCATTATATTCAACTTACCCTAAAAAGATCAGATTACGTTTTTACTCTCTTTTTCTCAAATAGAACGCCCCTTCGAATATAACGCCCGGGTGTTATATTCGAATAGAACGCCCAGACGTTATATTTGAATGTTCCGTTGGCAGAGTGCCTTGTAGAGGTAGTATACATGGGTTTGAAAGGGCGGGGAGGGGGATATACATGGGTTTTAAAGCGGGTTAAAAGGGGTTTTGACTTCCAAGGGGCATATTTTGGCTTTGATTTTTTGTTTTTATTTTTTATTTCCGAGTTTATAAGTTCTTGGAAATTCTCCACAGCATCCCCCCCTCAAGGACGACCCTCCTAAAAGAGACACACACCTGGAAACCAGGCGACTGGGGATTACTCACCACACAGTTCCCGCCAACAAGAGCCTACCGGTTCATGTCCAAACCGCACCCAACTAACTACCAGGCCAACTTCATTTCCTACCCCATCGCCAGACACAAACTATACGAACTAGAGGCCCTAAACAAAGCGCCACAGCATGAACAAATTGAAACCTTCTTGCTAAGGAAGGTAAGAGTCTCCCACAGGATACCCTGGCTCATATTCCAGCTGGAACTGAGCATCCAGAACCTAGAATTCGACCCAAAGGAGTGGGTATGGGACCAGGGCACCAACGGGAAACCAAGGGCGATAACGGAATACAACGTAAAGTTTGGCTATAACCTCGGTCTAAAAACCACTGACCCGAACCCAAGGCTGGCGGAGAGGTGGAGAACCATCCTTCACCTCGACCCTGCGACCCCTATCACCATCCCTTGGACCAAGTACCTTAGCATCCTCCCAAACCGCATACGCAGCATGCAATGGCTGATAGCACACACAGCCCTTCCCGTCAACCAATGTCTACATGCAAGAAGGAAGCATTCCGACCCGGAGAGCTCGGAATGCTGCTCATTGTGCAAGAACAACTCACCCAAGGACATCCCCCACTGCCTCCTACACTGTCCAGAAGCCACATGGATCTGGAAGAAGATCCGGGAGCTATGGTCGATCCTGTTCTCAACGCCCCCCCCCAACATCCCTACCCTCTCCATCTTACTGCTATCTAACACTCCCAGCAACATCAAGGGCAGCAGGGAAGTCTGGTTCCACTTGCTCAGGAAATTGGGCCTGTGGGCAATATGGAAGCGAAGGTGCACCCGGACAATCGAGGGATCAGAGGTGGCAAAGGAAGAAATGTGGTCTCTACTGCTGAGCATGGCAGAGACGGAAATCAGGAGCAGATGGCGGAGAATAGTGACCTCTACGCAGCACAGACCAGAAAGACAAGCAACCAGGAAGCAGACATTCAAGAGAGAATGGCTGCTAAAGGGCAAGGTGGTAACGATAGCAGATAACAGATTGCGATGGAAGAAATGGCACCAGGCTACACCTTAATGTCTATTGGGCCCCACCATGGGACCTGGCAGGAGGGGCT
>BFEA01000291.1:1005203-1028642 GCA_003427395.1 Chara braunii
AGAGAGAGAGAGAGAGAGAGAGAGAGAGAGAGAGAGAGAGAGAGAGAATGGAGGGAGGTGGAGGAAGGAGAAGAAGCGAGAGTGAAGAAGAGAAGAGCTAGGATGAAGAGACGAGAAAAAGAAGGGTAGGGGAGCAGAAGATTTGGGTGGCGAGCTGTGTGTGAAACGATGGCGTGGCCATGTCGTCGGGTCGGCTACCGTCCATGGCTGTTCTTCCTTATCTATAGTCCGCCTTATCGTCTCCACCCTCGCTGAGTCCCCTGCTCCTCCTCACCCCTCCCCTCTTCTCCCTAACTGACCTTCCGACGTCAGTATCTTAGAGAGAAGAGGGAATCTTATGGATAGACACAAGATCTGTGTGTCCGGCCGAAGGCTAAACAGGACCGAGCCCTCCTCTATTTTGCGTTTAACTCGTTTATTACGACAAACGCAAATGCATCCATACGTACATACACACATATTTACAATCATGACTTTTTTTGTGAAGTTGTGTATAATGAACACGACAACACACACACACACACACACAGAGAGAGAGAGAGAGAGAGAGAGAGAGAGAGAGAGAGAGAGGAACGGACAAACAGCGGGCTTACAACCCCGAGCAGCTTTTTGTTTTTGCTTTTTTTTCTTTGTTTCACTTCTTGTCTTGGCTTATTCTCTTTTTTTTTTCTTGTTCTGCTTTTTCTGTCGTAATGAACCCTTCGCGCTCATAACACGTGTGAGCTTGAGCGGGGACGGTCTGTAGGGAGTAGGAGAAATCTTCTTCATTCTTCCTTTTTGTTATCTTTTTTTTTTTTTTTTTTTTTTTTTTCCTTCCCTCTTCCTCCCACGTGTTTGTGATTGCCGCTGGGACTGCTTGTGCATATTGCATTCGTACGGTAAGATCATAGTGGCGTCTTCCCCCGAACACAACGCACCCTCATCATGAACGTATTGAATCTGTTTTTCAGGTCCGGTTCAGTCGTAACGAGGATGCGTTATCTTCGGGGAAGACAGTAGATAGAAAAGATGGGAGGAACACAGGTGAGCGTCTGTATGGGCCACGTTCCACTACTCTCGACATGCGCAAAACGAGAGTGAATCTTCCGCTAGAACAAAGAAAGATACACCGACATAATTTATTTTTTGTCTTTTGTGCATGTCGAGGAGAGTAGTGGAGCGAGGCCCTATATCTCGACAGACATTCTCCCGCGAACCCGCCGAGACCTTATCCAGAAAAGATATTTTTAGATATGAAAAGATATTTTTAGATATGAACTTATTATGGCCATTTATCCGCAGAGCCGCCGAAACCTTATCGGGAAACAATATCCCGATATGACATTCTCCTTCTTTCTCTTCCCCACCCTCCTTCCGTCCCCCCCCCCCGGGAAACAATATCCCGATATGACATTCTCCTTCTTTCTCTTCCCCACCCTCCTTCCGTCCCCCCCCCCCCTCTCCCCCTCCCTCTCATTTTGCGTGTCATCCTTGCACAGGGGGCATGCTAATCTTCTCAATGAGTGGGTGGGATAGACACTTGGTGGGCGCCTAAAGGCGAGGAGGAGTATGATTAGACTCCTGATCCTGATGAGACCAGGAGCGCAGGATGCTGAAACGCGTAGACGATGATGAGCGAACTGGATCAAGAGCTGTTTACATGCTGTTTAAATAATGCGCTGCCTTTTTTTTTTTTTTTTTTTTTTTTGCAGAAATGTTTTTTCCCCCTTTCGTGTACGAGAGGAACTTGGCCATTTTTCTCGTTACTATTCTGAACCGTTCCAATTTTAACGGATGTCTCGAAGGACGATTACCAATCTTCACCCGAATAGAACGCCCGGTAATTATCGCCGTATCTGGGCTGAAAGTTGTGCCAAGTACAGCTATAATGACCGGGCGTTCTATTCGGGTGAAGACGGTAGTAGTATGAACTTTTTTTTTTTTTTTTTTTTTTTTTTAAGTATGAACATTTTTAACTACGGACCCTCCGAAACCTTAATCTAGGAAAGATAGTTTTTTTTTACGGACCCTCCGAAACCTTAATCTAGGAAAGATAGGTTTTTTTTAACTAAGTTATGGTCATGGTCATTATCCCGCAGAGCCGGCGAAACCTTATCCAGAACGGATAAGGCGCACGTGATGGGTGATAAAAATAAGCAAAGGCAGACTTGAACGAGAGCGCGGGGGTGCTAACGCGCAATCCGCCACGTGGACGGCAGTGATGAAATGTGTGCAGGACGGCAGGCGACACGTGGCATGCAAGTGGCAGGCCAGAGCGAGACGAGGTGAAGTGTGGAATGACACCGGGACAAGGAAGGCAAGATGGGCGGGCCCTGATCCGTCACGTGGAGAAGCAGGGCGGCCCTGACTGGCTGTCTTCAGCCTCTCAAATGACTCATCAGGAGGTTGTACAGAACGTATAAATTGAAACTTTTTGGACTTTCTGTGCATTTTTTTTTGGGTATATTTATTACTTAGTACTTACGGATTATACATCTAATATATTTGTTCCCCCCTTCCCCCCCCCACCCTCTCCTTCCCTCCATACTTGCCCCTGTGCCCCGATTAAACTAAGGATTAGGGTTTAGGGTCTAGGTTTACAGAGTTTTGAGAACTCAAAGCGAATTTGCAGGGGAAAAAAAAAAAAAAAAAAAGTTCGTAGAAAGAGGCACCGACTGAGTAAAAGAAATAGAAGAAAAGGAGAGGAAGCGCCACCCTCATGATTTTGTCACTTTTCTTCGTTTTTTCCCCTTTGTGTTCGAGTGCAAGGATTAGGGTTTAGGGTTTAGGTTTAGGTTTTTAGGGTTCAGGTTTAGGGTTTAGGTTTTTATGGTTTAGGTTTAGGGTTTAGGTTTAGGGTTTAGGTGTGGGGTTTCAAACTTCGGATTAGGGTTTGGGCTGCAGGCTTTGAGTTTTTTAAGAGCTTGGAGATACAGATGTTCAATCTTCAGAACAAGACGACATCAGTATTATATTATTGCGGATTCCGAACATGTGTAATTAGGATAGGATCCGACTATTGAAATAGGATCAGACTATTCAAGCACCAGTACACCACACATCGGCCCGCGCGTGTCAGCAGGAAACCCGCACCACTACTTCCGAGGCTGCCAATTTTTTTTTTCAACGGCGCCCCACGCCGCGCAGCCCTTCCGAGTTTTGCTTGTGGCGACAAAAACTTTCTGCTAGGCTGGGGCGGTGTACTTGCGGCTTAAGATAGGAATCATAGGGATCAGAGCATGTCCTTGCTAATGGTCTGATCCTATCTTTAGAACAAACAAATGTATCACAGTTATCTGATGCTATTTTTTGTTCTTCTCTTCTTTTTTTTTTCAGAATAAAGGAATTTGTATTAGGGCCTGGTTCCACACCACTTATGAATTCTTACGTTGTAAGGGCGCCCTTTTTTTTTTTTTTTTTTTTTTTTTTTTTTTTTTTTTTTTTTTTTTTTTTAAGGGGGCCCCTGGTGGGCCTGGGGGTATAAATCACCACGACCTTTTTTTTACCTCCCCCGACCTTAAGGAAATGCTCTCTGTTGGCCCGCCATTTCATCTCAGGTGAGGAGGGCCGGGTGTCATGACCTCGACCTGTCGGGAAATCCGTAGGGTCCCACCCGTACATTTCTTGTCACCTCCTGCGGCTCCCTACGAAGACAGATGTATAGTAGAGACTAGAGTCCATAAAGGTAGAAACCCCAGAGCCTTTTCCTCGAATCGCGTGCATTCAGCAACAGGGGCTCAGTGGGGATTTTACTCAGAGTAAAATCCCCAGAGTAAAATCCCAGAGTAAATCCCCAGAGCTTTTTGAACTTTTGCTCGTCCGCTAGCAGAAGCTCAAAAAAGGTCAAAAGCTCAAAAAGGTACAATCCCAGAGTGCTGGCATATTGGCATATTGGTGGGCCTGTAGGCTTGAAGAGTATGTCTCAGCAATGTGGGGTCACGACGATCCATAATCTATGATGAGGCTTTAGAAGCACAGCAATCTTTTAGAGTCTGCAAGGCTTCGTGGGGGCAGGCTTGGGGCCAGGTTGGAGGCAGGCTCAGCCGAACGACAGCAACTTTTTGAAGTCTGAAAGACTCGGTGGCAGGGTTGGTGGCAGGGTTGGTGGCAAGCTTGGGGGAAGTCTTGGGGGCAGGCTTGGAGGCAGGCTCCAGGGTCTTATCATCAGCACCACAGCAATCTTTTAGAGTCTGCAAGGCTCGGTGGCCGGCTTGGCGGCAGGCTTGATGGAAGGCTTGGGGGAAGCCTTGGGGCAGGCTTGGGGTCAGGCTTGGGGGCATTGGAGGAAGGGTCTAGGGTGTTATAATCCGAACCTTTGGTAGGTCCAGTGGACATCTCCAAAACAGAGAAGAAGAGGGAACAAGTCTGAACGTGCATCCCAGGCCCAGTGGTCAGGATCCTGCAGCAAATCTCCACCAACCCCGTAAAGTACCTAGGTGGGTGCTTTTTTTCAATTATACCCTTGGTAAACCTTCTGCTTTGCAGTCCCCTGGCTACCAGGTCTTTATTTTGGGGTTGCAGGCGAGCAGAGGGGGCCTACCAATCCTTTTTGTAGGTTGGGTTGATGATTCTTTTACTTGCGACCCCATTTTGGGGGTCTTCGAGGCAATCAATGTGATGATGGTCTGCAAGGAGAAGGAGGCGAGCTGCAGGACATTGTTTGCGGACATGGTAGTTTACTGGTTTATTGAATTTTTCATATTTTTATATTTTTATGACAACTTTACGTGATTGCCTTTTTGTCACGATAGTACATATTATGATAAAAGGACTCGTAGGAGTCGTAGGATGAAGCAAGTACAATTCACAAAGAGAAAATATAAATACCACATTGAGGGGAAGTACCAAATCTTTTTTTTTTCCTTTTTTTTGAGGGGAAGTACCAAATCAGTTTCCCAACTTTTCCAATTATAGTCGAATGCTGACATGTATTATGTTGATTGGTGTACAACCCTAAACCCTAATATACTGGTGGTGAGGATAGCACTCCAATCAATAGACCAATATATCTGTCCTGAGGATAGTTATACACCACCAATATACCAGGACAAATGGCTGCCAGTGAAAAAAGGATAGGGCTATACAGTGCATACACCCCTTTACTCCCCCCCCTCTCCCCCACCGCCCTCCCCCCCCCCCCCCCCCCCCCCCCCCCCCCCCCCCCCCCGGGAGTCAGTGTGTCTGCAGTATAGGCAGGTACACAAAAAGCAAATCCAGATCTTGGAGGACATGCTTCCATGTAAGCAACTTCCCATCGTCTCTGCCACACCCTGTGGCAATGTCGTCGGTGTGTGACTTTCACTCACACCCACACGCACCCACACACGCGCGCGCGCGCACACACACACACACACACACACACACACACACACACACACACACACATACCAAACCATAGCCTCTGCTGCTACTCGATGAAGGGTGGGGGACGATGAGAAAGGGAGGCACAGCTACTGGCAGGTCTAGGTCTTTGTGTTAGCCAGACCCCCACTGGCGGCCCCAACCCTATACCCTAACCATTAGGGGCAAGGGGCATCATGAAATCTCCCCTTCACAGAGAGAGGAAACTATGCTTGCAGGGGTCCCCTCTAGATAGTCTTAGGAGTAGGTAGTGGAAGGTAAAGAAACAGAAGTTGAGGGAAGAATATAGGGAAAAAAAAAAAAAAAAAAAAAAAAAAACATTTTTATGACCTCGGTCCCATTGTTTTTCAGAGAATTTTTTCGTTCTTCCTTTTTTCTGCCTTCTTTTCTTTTCAGACCCCCCCTGTTTTTTGTTGTTGTGACTCTTTTTGGGCATCCGTTGTTAATTTTGAAAAGTTAGCACCTCCCTGTGGCCCCCAGTTACAATGTCTCTTCCTGACAACAGTGACAGTCGCGGGCAGACCCAGTCGAAAGCAAGCCCCCGCTGACTGAGGAACGAAGGGATCTGGGCCGCGGTATACCTGCGAGTTACGAGAAGTGACGCCTAATAGGGCCCCTAGTAAAATTGGACTGCCGGAAGAGAGGCTTAGTGGGAGTAATTGGTAGAGAGCGAAACATGGGCGGCGTTAGCAGATAGCCGCTGGCCAGTACCTTGGGAGTAATGTAAGAGGGAGGGATGAACCAGGTGGGAAGCGCAAGGAAGGGGACTATTTAACCCTAAACCGAAACGAAAGTGTTCATACTCTTCGTTCGAAGGAGCAGATTATTGCGCAACGAAGCGTTTGCTTTGTCCGTAATAATCTACTGCTTTGAAGACGACGTTGGGCTGCGGTCACACTATACACCGTGGTCTTGGTAGTGCTAGCGAAGTAACTGTGGTGCCAAGTAGTCTTTGTTGAAAGAAGCGCTGCGCTGCTTCGTATTAAGCCTGCCACTGAGTCAATTGCTTGGCCATGTCCACCTCGGGGGAGTATGTCCCATCGATGGATGAGATGCTGCATGACGAAGGGTTCCTCCCTGATAGGGATAACGGCACGGTAAGTTCTGGATCAGAGGGATTCGCCTCATTCAGGTTTTCTTGTCTTCCCCTGTTTTTCGTTCCCTTTTTATCTGATTGCGCGTTTCTTTCTTTCTTTCTCTCCCCTTTTTTTTGTTCTTCCAATCCCGTTACCTGGTGTGTGTATACTAGACCACATGTGCGAATTTGGATTGGCGTGCTTCATGAAGCTTCTCCTCTGATGAGCTGTGTTAACTTTTAAGTGGTAAACAGCGAAAAGTTGGCTTTAGGGACTTAGCCACGAATCCCCAGCCGCTCAAATCCCGCGCTCTCCGATCTTCATTACCTTAACCCTCGTGGTAATATGGTATGATGCACTATGGAGGTGGTGTTTAGTCCACACACACCTACCCACGTAAGTATTGGAAAAAAAAAAAAAAAAAAAACTTTTTTTTTTTTTTTTAATATTTAAACATCGGTTGTTTTGTGCATTGTATATTGCTGGGATTGGTATTCTTGGGGTGGGTATTTTGATGATGGGTTGGTGCCTAGGAGCTTCTGTGTCGCAAAGAGCGTCCGAAGCGGAGTAAGTGCACATGTGGAGGTTCAGCGAGCTGATCAGCCGCGTGTTTTCAGTGGGGTTGAAGACTGCGTTGTCTATGCTGATACCGCAAGAAGTGCAGAGACAAGGGGATGCGAGGGAGGGTAGGCGGGCGGGCTGTTTCGCTATATTGTGGTGGGGTGTATGGTGTGAGAGCGAGGATGTAGGATGGGTTATATGACGGTGAAAACGGTGAGAGATGGTTCCTGATGGCCGTCCGTATGGGATTTTCAACCGGTGCTTTTACGTCGTTCGGTGTGCTTCGTAGCCTTAAACATCTACGTTGTTTTCTAGGCGATGATGGGGATCTTGTTTCTTTCATGATATCCAGTATGAGCTGCGACAGAGGAAGGGAAAGAGAGACGGATTTGGTACAACTGTGCACATTACCACTGATGCAGAACTCGAGGATGGGTTAGATTGGCGGGAGCTTTTAAAGATCGGGTGAAATCCTATAACTGTTGGCTCGCGGATACCGTGTTTTTGCGAAGCTATTGATCTTGATAAGAAGTCTGTGGCTAATTGGTTTGCAGCCTTGTGTTGTGGAACAGTGTGCTTAATGCTGCGGTTGTAACGTACGTGTTTTTTTTTTCTTCTTTTTTTACCTGTTATAATCTTTCTAGAATCTAAATAAATTCGTGAGTCTCCAGTATCAAGTTAAGGAGGTCTGTCAACTAGCACTGCAGGAGGTGTGTTTAAAATTTAAATATTAAAAGAAAAAAAAAAAAAAGGTTAAGGTCCGTCATTTCATGTGAGTGGTCCGGTGGGCCTTGACAGTCATCAGAGGAGTGACTGTGTTCTCAATCTTCTGATCCTTTGAATCTTCTGGTCCGTCATTTCATGTATCTTCCACCCGAGTCCTATGCTTTTTTTTTTTTTTTTTTTTTTTTTTTTTTTTTAACCAGTTGCTCCAGTCTATTGGTGGGGAGCCACACCTGCTGGAAAATGGGTCCAGCTCATCCTATGGTTTGTACACATGCAATCTGGTGTGGAGCTGATAACTGGTGTTAATTAGTACACAGAAACATCACACACACAAACCTTGTGACACTGTTAGGTAAGTTGCCTTCTGCCGTTTACCATCGTTTTTATAGATTGAAAAAACTACCGTCGTTTTTATAGATTGAAAAAACTATGTATATATATTTGTGTAAGTGTGCCGCTTCGGCGGCAGACGGGTGTGTGGGCAATTCCCGGGGAACCTTGCACCTTCAGTTATATTGCTCATCTATACTTTCTTTGTTTATGGATGGTTTGTGATGGTAGTTGGAGAGAGAGAGAGAGAGAGAGAGAGAGAGAGAGAGAGAGAGAGAGAGAGAGTTTGGGGATGTTGAAAAACACACACGCACACACACACACACACACACACACACACACACACACACACAAACACAAACACGAGCTGAGGGGGCTTTTGTCACGGGTGAGGACCGAGTTTTCTTGGACTAGCGTGGGTGCAGTTGAAGGGTTTTTGCCAGTGGAGCTCCTGATGCCAAACAAACCCTACGATGCCTCCATCCATTTTGTGGTGTGCTGCTTTTCTGGCCAATTGGGTAGAGGCAGTGCTTATCCGTACGGCGTACGTATGGTAGGACAGTCCGACCTTTCCTTTGGGATGCATTTTTGTTGATTGAAATTTTGTTTATGCCAACTTCATTGGTTTAGGATATACTGACCTATGATTGTCTCTGGCTATTGAGTGCAGGTTGGCGAGTATCGTGTCTTGCTGAGCACTTTTTAATATGCGCAAGCGTGGCCTTTAGGGCAGATGGGTATGTGGGCAGTTGGCGGCAACCACACAAGCATGGCCAGAGACAAAGTCAAGGCCACTGATGTCTTACCTGTGTTGCAATCAAGCCATGTAACAGTTGTGTTTTCTTCAAGAACAGGGGTGTTACATGCTGCGCCTGCAACAGGCTGCACGGGCCATTTTCAGGCCCGTGTCGTTTTCAGCCTGAAAGCCTGAAAACGAGGGCCTACAGACCCCGTGTTGTTTTCAGGCTTTTGCAGGCCCCGTGTCGTTTCAGCCCGAAAGCCTGAAAACGAGGGCCTACAGGCCCTGTGTCGTTTCAGGCTAAATCAGGGCCTTTCCGGCCCTGAGTATTTTCAGCCTGAAACTGAGGGCCATTTTCAGGCCCTCATCAGTTCGACCTGCCCTGAAACTCAGGCACCAGACCAGGGTTTTAGCTCAGGCCATTTTTGGCCTATTTTAAAGACAACCTTCGTTTGAGCTTCAACCCCAGGGTCTGGCACGTTTTGGCATTGGCAAGAGCAGCCTCCTGGATGGGCCAGCACTATATAAGACTGGCCCGCCCTGCCGGCTGCAGGTAGTGGGGAGGCCGCTCCTAGGTACTTCCCAGGCACTTCACGTGGAGGCAGGAGGCAGTCAGTAGTCTTCAGAATTCAGCATCAGCACTCTGGAGCGCTGCAGGAGTAGTAGTAGTAGCGTTAGCAGTAGTCTTCAGCGCTGGGCGCCATAGATAGAGTAGTACTAGAGAGAGAGAGATTGGGCGGAGGCCAGGGATACTTACCTGCAGCGCCGTTGCTCCAGCTTCGTCTTCGAGGTACCTGCAGCACAGTGCCATCTTCACAGGTTAGCACCTGCTATACGAGAGAGAGAGAGTTCTCCTTCTTCCTCTTCTCAGTCCACCATCTTCCTCTCACCCTCTCACCATCTGACTTCACTGCATCAGCAGACTATGAGAGAGAGAGAGAGAGAGAGAGAGAGAGAGAGAGAGAGAGAGAGAGAGAGAGAGAGAGAGAGAGAGCTTGGTGACACTGGATCCAGACTCGACTTTTGGGCTTCAGACATTTTGATGAGGGATTATTTGGGACTTGTGACAAAGACTTGGTGTTGACGACATTCCCATCTCTCCCCCTCTCTTCGTCTGATCCCCTCCTCTTCGTCTGTGTATGTTTGGACCTGGCGCCTCTCTCCTGTGTATAGCGCCAGGCTCCTTCACACCTCGTGATGGACATGATGTATGTTTGGTCTGTGTGGCAACATTGATTGGGCTAGTCAGTGGTATTCTAGCACTCTGCTGTACTGTCTTACACTACGTGAAAGAGGTCAGTTTCGGTCTGGTCAGGATTTGTATCTAAGTCTTCCCTGCGCTAGCCAGCACCATTTTGTATGTATCGGAATGCACATTGCTGGTTGAGATTCTACTTGCACTGCAGCTATTCGGTCCTTTTTATCACATCGCGGATCCTCTGTTATTATGTTCATCGCCCAACTGGGCATGTAACAGGGGCTTGATTGCATCATAGATGTGTTGTAAACGGTCACCAATGCAGTGCAGCCCCTTTTCCACCCAGATGACTAGATCCAAAATTAAGACAGCTTTACCGTAGAATCTTCTATAGCAGGCGTGTGTGTGTGTGTGTGTGTGTGTGTGTGTGTGTGTGTGTGTGTTATAAAACATCACCACAACTTCCCCTATTCCACCCAGATGAGTAGATCCAAAGTCATAGCAACTTTACCTGTATTGCAGACAATGAAGCATTCTCAAGATGAGCCAATCCACCAATGAAACAATTTTGCTTGTGAAGTCAATATCTATTCAGAACCTTACCTTTAAACAGGCAAGGAATGCCACCTTTACACAACCAATGTGCCTTTAAACAAGCAAACAAGGAATGCCACCTTTGCACAAGCAATGCAACACACTTGAGATGGGCCAACCCAGCAGTAAAAACAATTCGAGACACAATATTTGTGTTTGAGTGTGTGTGTGTGTGTGTGTGTGTGTGTGTGAGAGAGAGAGAGAGAGAGAGAGAGAGAGAGAGAGAGAGAGAGAGAGAGAGAGATTGCAGACCTACTGCACAGAGTGAAAAGATGTGCAGACCTACTGCACAGAGTGAAAAGATGCCTGGTACTGGTTAGTGGCAAATTGCAAATTCCCATTCGTACTCCCAATGATCATAAGCACCGGAGGCATCCAGAAAATGAAGACCCAAAGAGGCATACAGAAAAGATGTTGGGGCCATGCAACATCCTCTACACACACAATTTGTGGAGTTCCTATGCCGATTTTTTTTCTGATTTTTTCACTTTCAATTTTTGAAACCTTTTGATTTATGTGAGAAGATACGTGCGGTGAAGCACTACCTCCTGACATGAGAAAAGGCAGAACTTCCACTGCAACTGAAACTGTGTGCGCCGCCCGTGGGGCTCGAACCCACGACCACAAGGTTAAGAGCCTTGCGCTCTACCGACTGAGCTAGGCCGGCTCGCTATTTCAATTTCATGCCAGTGTGCGCCGCCCGTGGGGCTCGAACCCACGACCACAAGGTTAAGAGCCTTGCGCTCTACCGACTGAGCTAGGCCGGCTTGTGCTTATCTGTCTCTTATACACATCTAGATGTGTATAAGAGACAGGGATAGAGCTTGGTGACACTGGATCCAGACTCGACTTTTGGGCTTCAGACATTTTGATGAGGGATTATTTGGGACTTGTGACAAAGACTTGGTGTTGACGACATTCCCATCTCTCCCCCTCTCTTCGTCTGATCCCCTCCTCTTCGTCTGTGTATGTTTGGACCTGGCGCCTCTCTCCTGTGTATAGCGCCAGGCTCCTTCACACCTCGTGATGGACATGATGTATGTTTGGTCTGTGTTGCAACATTGATTGGGCTAGTCAGTGGTATTCTAGCACTCTGCTGTACTGTCTTACACTACGTGAAAGAGGTCAGTTTCGGTCTGGTCAGGATTTGTATCTAAGTCTTCCCTGCGCTAGCCAGCACCATTTTGTATGTATCAGAATGCACATTGCTTGTTGAGGTTTTTTTTTTTTTTTTTTTTTGTTGTTGTTGTTGTTGTTAAACAGGGCCTTATGGTCCCGACTCCTTCCATTCTGGGGAGCGACAGTCCGGTTCCTATTCCACCGGCAAGTCAAAGTATGATACATCACAGCAACCAACTCACGCTTATTAAATTCTCTCGGTTTGTGAGTTCAGCGGCTTCAGCCCCTTATAGTTCTGGTTCCGTTCCGTTTTGGTCATATCAGTCCGTTTCGTTTTCTCTTCAGCGCATTCTTTCCAATTCTGGAATATACAGAAAATATGCAGAAGGCTTCCCGCGCATTCTTTCCAATTCTGGAATATACAGAAAACATACGCAGAAGGCTTCCCGCGCAGTCTTTCAAATTCTGATTTTATTTTTTCTGAAAACTAGTTCAAAAATTGATTTTCCTTCGTTTTTCCAACCCCCAAAAATGTCACATTTGATTGATTCTCGATTTATTTGAGAAGATTGCCAGGCCCTCACATTCTTTTGAATTCTGATTTTATAATTAAAATTTTTATTTTCGATTTACTTGAGAAGATTGTCAGGCCCTCGCATTTTATCGAATTCTGATTTTTTTTTATTTTTTTTAATTGCTTTTCGATTTATTTGATAAGATTGTCAGGGAAAGCACTAAACCCTGGGGTGAGTTCCCACTAGCAACGGGATAGGAATCATAGGGTAGAAACGAGTTTGTGGGGCAGTTGAGTGACCCAAATCCTGCCGTGCACTACTCGTGATCCCACGGTCAGTATTTTACATGTATTACCCGAAAAAGTAAGGAGATCTTCGTTCCCCTCCTCCTCTCCTTAACACTGGGCATGCCCGTGCAAACAAAGCTTCCCGCCAGAATCTTTTCAATCGGTTGGGGGTGTGGCCAACCCCAAAGGAGGGTGGGGGTGGGGTTGGCCTTAGGCCCACTGGATAGAAGATTTTCAGTATTTTACCTGCCGTTGTGCAATTATATCGCATTGGGTGGAGCCCTCCTTCAATCACGGAGTGTATGTATGGAGGGTGTCAGGATCAGTGCTGACAGAAGTCAAGTTTATTCCAGAAAATGTGGCGGTTACTTTGTTCACTCCGCCGTGATCTGATGGCTGGGAAGCACTCCGCCGTGATTTCCGGTGGGAGGTCTCTGTTTCTTTTTTTTTCTTTGGCCTTTTTGGCTTTTTCCTGGTTTCTCAGCCCAGAAATTCGTAATGAACCTGTCTGGCCGCTGCCACTCAGTGTCACACTGGATCGGCCACACCCCTATCTGACTGGTAATGGGACCTCGCCCCTGAAATGAGAAAAGAAACTTTAAGAAAGAAACTTGCCCAATAACGGACATTATTAAAACTCTGACGTTCCCATTTACACCATTGCAGTTTTTTTTTTTTTTTTTTTTTTTTTTTTTTTTTTTTTCCGGTGTACTTGAGAAAATTGCTGCGCAAAGCAATAAACCCAGAAGGGAGCAACTTGCCCAATAACAGGCATTATTATGATTGTGAAATTCAATTTCACTAAACTGAACAACACTTGTGTTCAATTCCAATTCATTGCAACTCATTCATCCATTCCAATTTAATTCATTCCAATTAATCATTATGAATGCGCCGCCCGTGGGGCTCGAACCCACGACCACAAGGTTAAGAGCCTTGCGCTCTACCGACTGAGCTAGGGCGGCTGTTTGTTTTTGTGTGACCCCCAAAACACTAAAGCTTAAAACGGAAAATGAAAGAAACTCGCCGGATAAGTTTTTCTTTTTCTGTTTCGTTTTCGCTTTCGTAGAAAATCAGTGAGTAAGGTGATTTCTCGGCCTTTTGGCTAAGATCAAGTGTAATATGATATATCTGTTCTGATCAGTTTAATAAGAAAAATAAAATAAAAAAAGTGGTAAGAAGGTAGCCGTAGGGGAACCCACAGCTGGATTGACTCCTCTCCAATATACATATCCAGATTTGATTTAATGTCAATCTAATCAGACTACCTTCTTCCCCCGAATACAACGTACGACTAGGCTACCAGCCGGACCACCAGGGTCACTGTGTTTTCCCGGACGGCCCGGCCCTGCAAGGACCAGGGCATGCCCCAGCACAAAAAAAAAAAACAGACGTGTTCGAATCCAGATGGTGGAACTTCACGAGTAAAACCACTATCAGCTCAATGATGATATCTCGAGGTCGAAAAAAAAAAAAAAAAAAAAAAAAAAAAAAAAAAAAAAAAAAAACCCAATGGGAAAAGTTCAAAAAAGTTGCATGTTATGCAGAAAAATAAACTGAAAAACTTTTGGCTCAGGGTCACATCGAAATTCTTTACCAAATTTAAATATATAATATATATATTTTTTTCTGGCCCGGCCGGGCAAGTGGTCCCGGGCCACTCTGGTAGCCTAGACGTACGGTCATTATAGCTGTATTTATACTGAAAGATACCCCAAATACAGCTATAATGACCCTACATTGTATTCGGGGGAAGAAGGTAGTTACCAAAGGCGCGAAGCACAATTCCGAGTAATATCGGGTACTATTGTAGAACGTGAAAACACGCAATCCCATTGCGAGCTCAATCCGTGAAAATCGTCTTACGCCATATGTACTGCTTTATTTTCGAATCGCCCCTTAAAACCACCGAATTGTGAAATTCCAGCTCACGCAATTTGCCAATTACAGTATGCTTTTGTAAAAAGTACTATTTAGTATTTATTTGATTATTAAAAGACTGTCAGGCAAAGCACTGGTTTCTACGATTTTTTTTTTTTTAATGCTTAGTGCGAGTGACGATTTTTTAAGTTAAACTTTTCTGACACCATGCAGTAGAAGTCCTGAAATGCAGAAGGACCGATAGGCCATCATCCTCTCACAGTTTGTAAATTACTTTTCAAGTTCATTTGAAGTTCATTTCTCCGTTAACAGCATTTCTTGCATGCAGCTGTGTTGGCGGATTCAAAATTGATTAGCATAAATTTTCTGATTTGTGAGAAACTAGCCCAATAAATAACAGACATAACGGCCGTGATAATTCACGAGTAACAGGGAGTTCCAAATCATTCCGCCGCGAACCCACGACCACAAGGTTAAGAGCCTTGCGCTCTACCGTGACCTGTGGATTCTGCAGATCTCGAAACCATTACTACATTACTACCACAACGTNACAACGTTAATTAGGTACTGGGGAGTTCCGAATCATTGCGCCGTCCGTGGGGCTCGAACCCACGACCACAAGGTTAAGAGCCTTGCGCTCTACCGACTGAGCTAGGCCGGCTGTGGACTCTGCAGAGCTCGAACTGAGGATCACAAGGTTAAGAGCGTTGTACTCTACCGCCCAAGATAGGGCTGCTGCAGAGTTCCAAATTCAGTTTCATGCACCACCTGTGGGACTCGAACCCACGACCACAAGGTTAAGGTTCAGAGCCTTGTGCTCTACCGACTGAGCCACATCGGTTTCCACTGCTGGAGTTAAGAGTTGATTGCATGGGTCCTGGGGACCATTTCACGCAGATGTGTACATGTCATGCATCATCTTCACACGCAGTGATCAATAGTCTCAACCATAGACAAAGGTAGAGAAGAAGAGGATGTTTCACAACTTATATTATCAGAATTATGAATACAAAGTGTTTCAAAGTTCCCCTGAGTCCAGCGCTCATCAGCGCAACACCAATCTCTTATCAACTCATCAATATGGCTTCCAATGTATCAGCGCTACATCTGCAGACAATCTCCAAGTCGTCAATGTGGTCACTACTTCTTCAGTGCCACCTCTGCAGGTCACATCTAACCCAGGTAAGTATCTTCCATAGCCGAACCTTGAATGAACACTTTCAGCCTCAGTCCCTTCCTCCTACGATGCATACACACTCTTCACTCATGAGGATCTACTCTGGATACTACTCATAGCTAACCATTACTAACCCTCTAGTACTAATACTAACTTGCTGGGCAGCTATGGTTGCATCACTTCCAGCATGCAATCCTCTTCCCTCACTCAGCGCATCTGCTTCCTCCAGCGCTGCTCCTACTGACTTGACGCACAAGTGCTCCAGCACTTCCACGCTGATACAGCCAGTGGAGATCTGGCGAGGAATGAGGCTGGCTGCCTCCTTTATACTCCTCGCTGGGTCTGCATTGGATCAATCCAGCCTTCCTTTTGTCCCAGACCCTGCATTGCATGTGTCCCAGTAGAGTCCCAATGAAGTTCAACTGCTGCTGAGGCCTCCCGGCCTGAATTTGGACTTGAAAGTCTGGATCTGGACTGACCCCTGGACTTAGACCAGAACTGGGACTGTGCCTATTGACTTTACTTTCGGACAGGCACAACTCTTCAACGAACAGACACATTTACTGCTTGAACAGACACTTTACTTTGCACGAACAGGTACACTGCCTGCACGTACAGACACACTCTCACCCGAACAGACATGACATACACATCTCCTGGTGAACAGGTAAGTCTTTTGACAATGCCCTTTGCCTTAGCTTTAGATATGCC
Organism: Chara braunii; assembly: GCA_003427395.1. Lineage (NCBI taxonomy): Eukaryota > Viridiplantae > Streptophyta > Charophyceae > Charales > Characeae > Chara > Chara braunii. The sequence continues at coordinate 1,021,458 of BFEA01000291.1, forward strand.
TGTTGATAGAGAACTTGACCTTTGACCTGCTTTCACGTTTCTGTGCCCTGGCGAGATACCTTTTCACAATTCTTCACTTTTACAAGGTCTGTGCTGCGTTACTTTGACAAGGCCTGAGGCCTATTTCGGGTAAAGGCCCTTTTATGATCAGTACAAAGCCAGTCACTCAGGGAGGGGGGCGAGGTGTCTATCGCTTCCAAGCCTTGCTGCGTTGTTGTTTGCCCCTCCTCCCGGCCGCTTGCCTTGCTCAGGCTTGCTGTACTAGTACATTGTGGCTTGTACATGAGGTGCTACGTGGCTTGCTGCGTTGCTGTCCCGGCCCACCTACTACCTGCCTGGCCACCCACTATGCATTGCTACAACTGCCCTTGTCCATGGCCTGCTGCATGCCTTGCTGTGTTTGCCCACTCGCAACAAGGTGCCAAGCAGGTTATGTATGACTCAAAGCATTGGCAGGGAATTCTGCAGGCCGTCAACTTGAACACGGTCGAGGATTCAGCCTCCTGATGAGCTGGTGAACTTGGTGTCAGTACTGACAGATTGTTTCGTGAGATTTTATTTTTTTCTCGTTAGATTTACGGCACCAATTCATAAGGAAGTCCAGCTATGGAGACTTCGGTCTTCAAGTTGAATGAAGAAGACTTAGGGATAGAGTCTGACTGGTTAATACTGGTTATGGTACACCGACCCGGTGCGGTGTACCATGTATTATGTGGACCACCTTGCACATCATGCTATCATTGCTATCGTAGTGATATAGTCAAACACACAGGCATACATTCTTTGGAATCAACACTGATATAGTCAAACACACAGGCACACATTCACTGGAATCAACACTGGGGCGATCGGCACACGGACACCTTACCTTAATCTCTAGTTTGCTTTTGAACCACACAAATCTCGACCAGTTCCTTCTTCTTATCCTCGGGGTCACCCAGCAAAGCGATCTCTCCCAACCTGCACCTCACTCAACGTGACTCAAGCTTTAAGGTCAATTCAAGATCATGAACTATCTCAATTGCGTCAGTCTTAGGGCCGGTAATGCCTGTCAAAAACTTGAAGTCATCTGTGTATCGCACATAGCGAAGACCGTCACGTAGGAAGTTCGGGGCCAGGGGATCTTCGCCATTTTTTTCCGCAACCTGGCGGGCGGGCGATGCTGCGTGGCCTCGATATTATAATATGATTAATATTTCGCACATTGGCGCTCTTGCCAGCACTGGCGATAGATAAATCAGTCGTGAAGCGTTTGCCACGTTGTGCTTGTCGTATTGCTGCTTTAGTGTTGAAGAGATGCCCACTGGCACCCACTGCTGAATGCTATCTCTGAGCATAGTACTCCGCATTGATTCAGTCCACTGTGCCACATCAGGCCCACCACATGCAGTGCGTCTGCCCTCCGCAGTTATTACCAGCGGGCGGGCCGGCGACTTCTGATGTGCAGTCCCGGCAGAAACCTGGCCTGCTGTAGCAGCCAATATTCTGTAGCACAATCCGCAGATGGGGATGATTGCCAGCACCCTGTCGACGTTGTTGTTGCTGCTGAATGCAACAACGTCGACAGGGTGCAGCCTTAAGTTAGCGATGAGCTCGACCGCTCAGCTCTCTTCTGATGTGCAGTCCCGGCAGAAACCTGGCCCCATAGACGGAAGAGCAACTGCAGTCTGCAGCCCAATCCTTCAAATGACCGACAAGAAAGAGAGCTGACCGGTCAAGCTCATCGCTAACACTTAAGGATATCGAGGGTAGCCTGGGTAGGACCGAGCAGCTGAAGCTCCTGCCGAGCTCATCGCTAACACTTAAGGGTGTCGAGGGTAGGACCGAGCAGCTGAAGCTCCTGCCGACAAAATGAGTGGAAGTTGCTGGTATAATTTCGTGACTTTGCTACGACCTTTTTTTTACCAACGGGCAGCCTTGGGGAAAAAAAAAAAACAAAAAAAACAAAAACAAAAAAACAAAAGGTCTTAGCAAGTTAGCAGTCTCGCCAGCCCCCTCAGAGTGCAGGACACGCTCCTAATACCAAATTTGAGACAAATGACATTCCTGATGCCCCCCCTCCTCCAACCCGTCTACATTCGGTCAAGTATCATCATCGTCATCACCATCATCATGACCTCATGACAGCTGCTGCTCAGTGAACATAACCCAGGGCCCTGTCCAAGTTCATTGCTGGAAATTCCGTATTGGTCAACATGTCTCTGTCGGTCGCACATTTGTCCGTACGTATGGACACATGTCTCCGTCGGTCGTACATTTGTCCGTCGTCCGACGTGCGTCTGGACTCTCGGCCAACTTTGCCAACCCTTCGTCCTACCCCTCTAGGCTTTTATAAAATTGCACACACATCCTCCCCCCCCCCCCCCCCCCCCCCCCCCTCTGTGGAGCTCAAATTCAATCATCGCCCTCTACGAATTTGTTCCCACAATCAAATTATCCAAGTCCCAGTTCAGAAACCCGGGCCGCATGATTGACATTTCAAATTTTTGAAACTTCAACTTTTATGAAATTGCCACCACAAAAGAAATAATATTATACTTCAAGTTCAGTGTCCGATGCCAGTGTAGCCAACTAGACACAAATCTACGTCAGTTCCTGCTGTACCCGACTAGTCAAACCAGCCCTCCGAGATCAGCATTTACAGTCTACAACTTTACGACGAAAGTTTACGTCCTTCTCCGAGACGCAGATCAACACGCAAAAAAAAAAAAACAGACAGCTGACTGAAGAGCGTATTACAGCCAGTGGCACTCAAGTTGGACAGCCCAGTGGGCCAGTGGCACTCAAGAGTCAAAACTAATGCGAATAGACTCGAAAGAGTTCAATAGACATATTATAGATTCATAATAGATGAACTATACTTGTCAATTCCTCTCAAAGAAGTCTCAAATTGAAGCCAAATCTCAAAGAAATCTGAGCCCCGAGGCCCCCAACTTGAACCGAGGCCAAACGCGGTCCTGGAATCTGCTCAGCGAAAAACGGCAGATTTCTCAGACTGAAAACTCTTCAGGCTATTCATTGCAACTTGCAACTGCTTTCCTCACACAGCCCATCCCACACCTCCCTCAACTCCCCCCTTCCCCTCCCCCCCCCCNCGGAGTTTCACCGTATATATCGTCAAATAGAACTGCCCGGTAAACCGTAGGCAGAGAGGGAGAAGAGGACAACAAACGAGGGGCTGTGACAAACTGTTTCGTCGGAGTTTCACCGACTCATCAGGAGGCTGAACCCTCAACATACTTTTTTGCCAGCACGCTTGTGGGAAGTTATGGCCCTCCTGTTCTTGTGGGGTGTTAGTCGGGTTCCATCTCCTTTTTTATTTTTTTATTTTCTTAGTCGGGTTCCATCTCACAAGCAAATCACTTTAACAGTTTAGTACGAGCCCCCCCTCCCTCTCGTGTGAACCAGAGAGGCAGCCAGTTAAAGCAAAAGAAAATGTCCCCCACAAATCTGGGGAGAAAAAAGATTGGAATTTAAAACCGTAATAGGAAGAGAAAAGAGGCTTCTTCTAGCAGCTCCTCCTCCATTTCCCCCGAAGACAACGTACCCTCGTCACAAATGTATACAAACTATCTTTCCGGTGTTGTACAGTGCTGATTAGCGTACTCCGTTGTGTTCGGGAGAGAAGACGGGTTATCGTAGGAAGACGAGAGTGAAGAGGGGGTGCAAATTGGGAGAATAAACAAGGTTTGTGAGGAGGGACAGCCTGAGAGAGAAGGTGCAAGGAGGGAAAATAAACAAGGTTCATTTTTTGACGAGCTGAGGGACAGAGACCCCCTGGCCCGTGGGCCCTGGCCACCCCTCTGCCTTCGCACCAAAGGGCCACTGCATACCCGATCAGAGCTATCCTTCCGTCTCCCCCCCCCCCCCCCCCCCCCCCCCCCCCCCCCCCCCCCCCCCCCCCCCCCCCCCCCCCCCCCCCCCCCTGCCGCCTCTCTTAGGATTGGCAATTATTGCACTCCTTTCAAGTTGCATCTCACCCAGCTTGCTAGGAAGAAACTTCCCCTTCTTCCTCTGTATATACGGAATAAGTATGTGACATGCATACGTATATCATACGTATATCGTCACAGAGAATTGCCAGGTAAACTGTAGGCAGAGAGGGAGAAGGGGACAACAAACAAGCGCCAGGCTGTGACAGAGTGTTTTGTCGGAGTTTCATCGACTGGTTAGGAGTCTTAGGAGGAGTGAACACTCTACCCTCTACACTGTCTGCAGAGTCGTGCTGCAGACTTCTGTAACGGATGATACTGTAAGTGATAACCCCAGTTGCGGTTAAGCATCAACTACTGTCCGAGCAGCCCGACAACTTGAAGTTGTGGCATCCGTGACGGATACCCCTCCAAGGAGGTGCGGCAGGTCCCGGTGGGAACCAACCACTGCGGCCTTCAAGGTACCTCAGAGTCTGATTCTCTGACTGAAACCAAAGCAGACTATCACTCACCCACGGAAGACGGGGAATGCTACAGACTGGAGGTTTGTTCGCACCCAGCACAGCGGACATCAGCAAAAGCGTAAACCAAACAAAGAAAGGTATGTCACAGAGATACATGAGTTCTGACTCCTGAGGTTGGCAAGTTTCTGGAATCCGCTGAGATATATAGTTTCTGTGATTTTCCAAATTATATAGAGGTTGCCATAGAAACTTTTTTTTTTTTTCCCCCACCATTCCTTGCCAAGTTGCCAATAATTGACTTCTTCCTTTAAAAAAAAAAAAAAAAAAAAAAGATGTCTTCCTTCTTGGCACTGTACTTGGGTGCCGAATAAAATGGGCAGCGCATTTGAGACAGAAGTCCTTGAAGTTCTGAGTACTGGCCCCATCATTTCAACACCATGGGTCTGAGACTCCTCGCCAATCATCACACCCAGTTACTATAATTACAAATAATCAAGATTAAAAGTTTTAATTAAGGCTTACATTACTTGCTGTTGGATCCACCATACAACCCCCATACCGTAGATAACCCCCCCCCTTACAAGTTACAAACCCCTATGCTGCTGGTCCAGTGCTGGATCCAAGATGAGTGCCGCCCCCCCCTCCTTACAAGTTACAAACCCCCAATTCCCCCCCAGAGTTTCGTGGGTATCACCATTATAAATTTATATTACATTATATATATATATATATATATATATATATATATCGTCACAAACAGAACTGCCCGGTAAACCGTAGGCAGAGAGAGAGAAGAGGACAGCAAACGAGGGCCCGGGCTGTGACAAACTGTTTCGTCGGAGTTTCACCGTATATATCGTCAAATAGAACTGCCCGGTAAACCGTAGGCAGAGAGGGAGAAGAGGACAACAAACGAGGGGCTGTGNATGACCGTCCAAGCGGCAGCGCAAACACCCATGCCGGCCCAGAATAGCCGCGCGCTCCTCAGGGGAAAGGACACCACGAGGAGGGACGAAGCCCTGAGGGAGGTCCTCCTGAGGGACTTCGGAGGGCGATGCGCCAGCGTGATCGGGGCGGCTGCGTCCCCGAGAAAGGGCAGAGAGCGCGAGCTGAAGGCGCTCAGCTGCGGGGAGGGTAGAGTCCTCCAAGTGATAGTGGACGGCCTCGCAGAGATCGAGGTCGTCGCTGTGGTCGCCCTCAGATGACAGTGGGGCAGCAACGTCCTGGTCACCATACTCCAGCGTGCTGAAGCGGCGCGAGAAGTGGCGGCCCTGCTGCGTGGAACGGCGGGGGCGACCGCGGAAAGGGGAACGGCGCTGGGAAGTGCCGTGAGAGGAGGAGGAGGCATAGCCCGTGCGCTGGGGCTGGGAGGAGGAGGCGGGATGAAGACGAGCTCGCATCCGCCGGTGGTCCCTGGCGGCCTCGTAAGCCTGTGGGGCCGATGTGAACTCGTACCGCCATAGCTCGGAGCGGTACTCGAGCGGAAGGCTGGCCAAGAAACGATCGATAAGGGCAGCCTCGGGGAGGAACGCCACGTCGCAAACGAGGCGGGCGTCCTGAAAGACTTGGATGTGGCGATCCAGGCCGGCATCGCCACCAGAGCCGGACCAGCGTGTAGTGACGACACGCTCGAAGGCATCAGTCATGTCGTATCGGGCTCCGAAGCGATCCTCGAGGAACGCCTGGAAATCCACGAAGGTCGGAGTCCGACCCTCACGAAGGGAGTAGGCGTAGAAATCCTCCCAGGCCTCGAAAGGGCCGCCACGCAGGCGCGTTGAGAGGTGACCCACCCACGTCTCGGGTGTGGCGCCCATTAGCTGGAGTGTGCGGGTGGCCGACTGCAGTCACCGAGACACGCGTATGCCTGTACCGTCATACAAGGCAATGTCCGACAAGCGGATGAGTGGTGCGCCACCGTAGTGGCGGCGAGGGGATCGAGGAGCGGGGGCCTGTGCCACGACTGAGTAAGTCGGCGCAGGTCCTGGAGAAAGGGGCGCAGCTGACTGTGCGCCCGAGCCGCATAAGGGAGCGGCGGTGGCAACGGTGGCAGGCTGCGAGGGTGCTGCGGTAGAAGAGGTCGCAGCAACTGCGGGAGTAGGAAGGAGGTAGGAAGGAGTTGTATAGGGTGCAGGGCGTGGAAAGCGAGCCTGCATGGGAGGAAGGGTAGAGGAGGTAGGGGGTGCGCCCGAAGGCGCGGCCACCTGTGAGGGTGGGGGTGGCTGAAGGCGTAAGAGGGCGAGGCTGGCCCGGAGCTGGGCAATCTCGTCCTCGAGACCTCGAACGTAGGTCGTGCGAGGGGTAGCAGGGGGAAGAGTGGAGGAAGTGGATGCACAAGCGACGCGGGGCATCCCAAAGAGGGGAGAGCCAGGTGGCGCTGCGGTCGTGCGAAGGGGGGGGAGGAGCGGGCCACCCGGAAATGCTGAGACCATGGTAACGGGTTGTGGTCCCGTGGCCGTCGTAACCGGAATCTGGGCCGGTGCGCCCGTAGACTGAGGAAGGGCCTGACTCGTGGCGGCCGTCGAACTAGGGGCGTGAACGGTCACCAAAATGGCCGGGTCGGGGGCGGCAGAGGAGGAAACTCCGCCGTGGCCACCCTGTCGGAGAACTGGGGACCCGGACTGAGAGCCAGGAGAAGAGAGACGATGAGGAGAGGAAGGACAACCAGCGTCCTGGAGTTGCTGCACGCCGGCGGCAAGGGTCGCCACCTGCGCCTGTAAGGGCCCGAGGGTCGCGAGTTGCGCCTGGATGGGCGCAAGGAGGGAGGTGAGGAGGGTGTGTAGATCCCCTTG
>BFEA01000291.1:1028877-1064101 GCA_003427395.1 Chara braunii
GATGAGATGTGCGTTATGTTCCAACTCCCGTGTACAACTGTAGTCTCTACTTTCGTAATCAAACAAAATCCTGTACCACACAGAGGCTGACAGAGCTACCCAACCTGAAGGCTGAAGCCCATCCGTGGAAACGGAACCTGAACTCGGATACACACTGTACACATACCGGGCCTGACTCAAGAACAGGTACACGTGCATACTGAGCAGCTCTGAGCCTACAGTGCCCTACACATGTCCGATCCAGGAGAGGTGAGCGTGCATAGTAGTACTGCATACCGTGTCAACACAATGTCATGCCGGGTCAAGGAGAGGAAGACGTGAATAGTACCGAGCTGACACATATCCGGGACCGTGTCTTACCGTGCCTACACGTGCCGGGTTAAGGACAGGTATGCCTGGTTAAGGGTTATTAAGGACAGGTATGCCTGGTCAAGGGTTAAGGACAGGTATCCCTGGTTAAGGGTTAAGGACAGGTATGCCTGGCCTGGTTAAGGGTTAAGGACAGATATGCCTGGCCTGGTTAAGGGTTAAGGACAGGTATGCCTGGCCTGGTTAAGGGTTAAGGAGAGGGGGAGGTACACGTGTGTACCACCTGACAGTGCTGACACATGTCAAGGTCAACCGGGTCAAGGAGACTTAGGAGAGGTTAGAGGTTAGAGGTTAGAGTTTAGAAAGAATACCCTGTCTTACGGTGTCTACAGTGACTCTACACATGCCGGCTTAAGGAGCATGGCAGCATGCATGTGAATATACCGCACGGCGCACTTGCACATGCCGCGCCATGCGGGGCCAAGAAGATGTATACATGCCGGCATTGCCGGGTCAAGGAGAGTGTGACGGACCCGCCGGGATGGCGGTCCGTCAGGATCAAGACGAAGGGATGAGGATGGGGGAGATGGAGATGGAGCTGGAAGGGACAGCGCAGCTCCAACGCAGACTCAACACGCACGTACTCCAATCTGTGCAAATGAAGAATGAGCCACAAAACAGACTGCAGTTGGGGTATACCCCCAGCGGACTGACTGGACTGGACTGGACTGGACTGGTACCGACAGTGGTACCGGGCAGGACTGGACTGGACTGAATAACCGCACGGCCTGTGCGGTCAGGCCACGGCCTGGTCCCACAGGCCGGACTGGCAAATAGCCAAATAGGCCCTGGCTGTGGGCCAAGGCAGGTGAAGGTCCGCTGCACGATCCTCAGAGCTGTAATGGATCGCAAGAGCCATAAACACGCTATCCGCAAAAGCAGCGGAACTCTGCAATAAAGAAAGCTGAGAAATCTAGGATGCGGAGCAAGCTCCACGCAGAGTCCATGCGATGCATCCTAAGCTATATAATGTCAAAAGAAAAACAAATGTCTGGTATACATATCCTAGCTAACAGCAGAAAATGAAATGTAGTATGATACACTCCTAAAGTCCTGGAGGCAGTGGCCTCAGTGTTGAAAGGAGAAGAGCAATATGTCACAAGATAATGTCATGTCGCTGAACCACTAAAAGTGGGATGGTCTCAGAGGGGGTGAATGCAGCCTAAGAATCGAAACTCCTAAGGGCAGTCACACATGAAGGTGGGATAGGTCATCAGGCTCAAGGTGGGAGAGTGGTAGCGAAACAAAACCAATGACCCTAACAGATAGACCATCAAGGCGGGTAATGCTCGACAAGGGTGACACCATACAGGGTCGACCATGAAAAGGGGGAGCCTGGAATAGGGTGGAGATATGCCTAACTGAAGGCATGCAAGGGCCGGCACTAGGGTGATGAGGGCAGTGGGTGAGGGAAACATGCACACAACTCACCGACTGGGGGAGGAAGGAGCTAGATCTGGGAGCAGGGAARCCAAGATAACGCTACGGTCCCAATGCCTATGCGATACCAAGGGAGAGCCCAACTCAAAGAGACCCAGCTAAGTGAGAACCATCATGCGACAGATGCAAGGGAATGTACAGGGTAGGATGGTGACTGTCTCTTATACACATCTAGATGTGTATAAGAGACAGGAGGTAGGGAGAGTGGGTTAGTAGAGGGAGAGGGGAGAAGGGAGTGATACCTGGCCCTTGGTGTCTCCAAGGGCACAAGGTACACCAAGAYCAGGAGGGTCTTGTTCTTTGCTGCAGCGGTCAGTTGGAGGAGAGAGGGGGCTGAGATCTTGATCAGCCCCCAGCAGCACTCCTGCCGATGTGTAGATGTAGGGTCTGTTGTGTGAGCAGGCCCTCCGCACTGTAGAGCAGCCCCCTAAGCAGGGGGGTCTTCAACCACGTGTACAGGCAGCAGCAGCCACAGTGCTCGTTGCCGAATAGCAAGTGTGCTGCTCTGCCCGCTGCCGCCGGGGGGGGGGCAAATAGCAACTGCGCTGCTCTGCTCGCTGCCCCGGGAGGGGGGGTAAATAGCCAACACGGCACCTCTTCAACACGAGTGTGCCGTGTCGTGCTACAAAGCCATGGACACACTGTGGCGAGTGTTATGAGGCTGCTTACACACGCGCATGGCTCTGGCAGTGCTTGGGTTCAAACCCCTACAGCAGCAGTTGCATCCCGGATCTTGATAATATAAATCCGGGAGCAGGGCGAGACGGCGCAGCGTGGGCGCGTGGCGCGCGCGCGGCGGCCTTGGCCTTGGCGCGCAAGCGCCGTGGTGCGGCTTCCTTTTTCCGCCCCGTGGAGCTCTCCTGCTGCAGCACCTTTTCCCGTCGTTTTTCCCGCTTTTTCGCCCGACTGTCGGGTTTTGCCGTATTTCGCTGCTGTGCGGTGTGGTGGGTGGGGGCGGGAACCGTTCCCGCTCTGATACCAATGTAGCGGACCCACCGGGTGTGGTGCTCCGCTAGTGACAGAGATGGAGATGGAGGAAGAAGGGGGAGCAAGTTGGCACAGCGCAGCTCCCCACGCAAGACTCCAACGCACGTACTCCAAAATGTGCCAGTGATGAATGAGGATGATAACAGACAATGGCTGGGGTATACCCCAGCGGACTGACAGGACTGGACTGGACGGGCTGGTACCGACAGAGGTACCGGCCTGGACTGGCCTACCCCAAATATAACACAGGCCTGTGAGAACAGGCCAAGGGGCTGGTCTCACAGGCCATCCCGAGGTCCGCTACATGGTACACCCATCATGATGAACTGTTGAAATACAGATCCGAGTTTAAACTCCACCCAAAGCAGACTCGGATGTCATCGAGTGAAACTGTGAAATACTACAATTCTGAATTACCTGGGGCCGGTCAGTTCGATGATGATATCTCATGGCCGGCTGTCAGCCTTTTTAAAGACGAGGGTCAAAAACCAAAAATAAAAAAGAAARWMSAGTGAAACTGTGAAATACTACAATTCTGAATTACCTGGGGCCGGTCAGTTCGATGATGATATCTCATGGCCGGCCGTCAGCCTTTTTAAAGACGAGGGTCAAAAACCAAAAATAAAAAAGAAAGAAAAAGAAGCGGCACGCATGAACATCGTGTCAAACCATGCCGGCTCAAGCAGAGGTACACTTGAATACCGACCCAACTGATCCATCACCTACCCATCCCGGGTCAAGGACAGGTACTCATAATTTGTAGGCTCTCACACGTGTACACACACACACACCACTACACGCGCGCGCGTGCACACACACACAAAGAGTACACGTACACACACAGACACACACACACACAGAGAGAGAGAGAGAGAGAGAGAGAGAGAGAGAGAGAGAGAGAGAGAGAGAGAGTTGCGATCGTGGTTGATCAGTAGGGGACCACAGGTTGACACAGCAGTGATCATGGGCAAACCATCATTATGACAAGTTTGCCAACGAATGTCAATGAGCGAGGAAACGCCGACCACATAGCATGAAAATGAGCAACAAAATACCTTTCCAGGCCTTTTGGCTAATATCAAGTGTATCTGTTCTGATCAGTTTAATATCTGATCCTTACAAAAAAAAAAAAAAAAAAAAAAAAAAAAATCCCGAAATTTCCGGAAGGTCTGGTTATGGGGTTGTCCCACCGCAGCCACTTCCAGAGGGGGGGCGGGAATTAACCCATCCTATGTGATGACTACCCGTAGCCGCTTGCAAGAAGAAGGCCATGGCGGATAAATCTTTAGGAATGCGGTGTCGAGGCATAGGCGGAGGAGGAGGTGAAGAAGCCTCGACAAGATACGGTGAACACTGAACAGGGCGGAATCCAGTACGAGAGGGGGAGAAGGAGCAAAAGTTTAAGGGAAAAAAAAAAAAAAAAAAAAAAAAAGGAAGAGCAGAGAGGAGCGTCCACAGAGAACTCTAACAGTCTCTACGTTTGCTTGAGGCTTAGGCCCTAGGGCATATTTTCGCACTAGGGCTTTCTCGACAAAGCTGTGGACGTGATTGCAGTCAGATTCATCCAAGTCGTCTGTGCGTGATTGCAGTTAGATTCATCTAGCTCTGCCAGTGACGGGGTTTGCTGTCAGATGCATTACGAACGTGCTGTTAGATTCATCTAGCTCTGCCAGTGACGGGGTTTGCTGTCCGATGCATTACGAACGTGCTGTGTGTGTCAAATGCCCTTCCACTGCTGAGGAGCCCACCTGTGGCAATCGTGCACATTCGAACAATAAGGCAACCCCCCGCCCCCCCGCGGGGGTCAGGGCGGGGGGTGGGGGGACGCGGGGGGTAATTACTGAGGAGCCCACCCAAAGGGTGTCAAACCATAGCTTGAGGATTTTACTGCTGAGGAGCCCAGCTATGGCTGTGTGACCCTTGCCCCTCCTCGTTTTGGCATACTATACTACTCCTCACTGCCCTCAGTGTCTCATCTCTCCCCGTTCCTGTACTCCCCACCCTCCGTCCTCCTCTCCTATCCATAACTCCTTTTTCTTTTTTTTTAACAACGATCGCGATAATATTTCATAATCACTTCGTGCTTTGGCCGCACTCCTTTTTTTTTATTTTTTTTTAACAACGATCGCGATAATATCTCACAATCACTGTGTGCTTTGGCCGCACTCTAGTCTTCAAGCCTCGTATTTTCTTTCCTCCATTTCGGTTTCGAAGTTCGAACCATTTCTTTTCCCTTTTTTTCCCTTTCTTTCTCCTTCTGGAAACCAGGCAATCTTCCAAGCCTAATACTGTAGTCAATCATCGAGGAGCAGAAGATGGCAGGGGAGAAAATATAGTTCAGAGGGGTGAAAGGGGGGGGAGGAGGACAAGGAGGGGAGGGACAGGAAGAGGAGAAAGGAGGTGGTGGAGCAAGAGGAGGCGGCGGCGGAGGAGGAGGCGGCGGAGGAGGAGGACAAAACAATAAAAAACGGATTATGAGAAGCTGGAAGACGGTAAAGTAGGCAAAAAAAAAAAACAAAAAAAAAAACGAGGCTACGCGTGGAATGCCACGCAGCCCATGCTGATGTTGCTAGAGAAGGGAGTAGCGAGTGGCATTCGACGTGGGGACCAACGTTTTCCAATCACGTACTACATGCAATCGGGTACATGATGGGTACATCCAATCGGCCTGGTTCAGTGGGTAGACAGTACACTCAATGCCAGTGTAACTTTGAGATCGCTCCGAGTGGCACACGGTCGCAGATCTGATACCAAATGTTATGTAGCCGATTGGATTTTTTCCAATTTTACCCTCAATCCAGTGTAACTGGTTATGTACCCGATTGGGTGTTGTACGAACTTGTACCCAATCGGGCCCCGGTAGCTCAGTTGGTACATCCATGATCCCCCCGCGGGCCGCAATTTTGAGATACCTCCACTGAGTCACCAGGCGAATGTGGCAAACGGGCCTCGCTCAGTGGGTACACTCAATGGCAGTGTTAAACTGTTGATATACAGAGCCCAGTAAGGATCCAGATGCAATCAGTTAATCAGATAAACAGAATCAGATAATTCTGAATTGCCTGGGGCCGATGAGCTCGAAGATGGTTGAAACTTACATTCCAGAGTCCGACCCCCTCAGGGGCAGAAAGCCCGCTGACTCGGCGATGAGAATGATAATTAGAAAACACGAAAGCAGGGGACAATGTAAAAAAAAAAAAAAAAAACAAGTGGACGTGAGTGAGAATTTAGCTGGGAGAGGACCATTGTTCAGCGAGAGGGTGCTTTAAATTCACCTTTCCCTCAACGGTTCAACCGGTACTTAAAGCACCTAATGTTGCTGATTGCACTGGCAGCAGCATTCACACTCCATAATTGTCCTCTCCTTTCCTAAGTTTCCCGATCAAAAGTCGTTCACTGACAGATATAATTTAATGGATCAGCTAATTTAATGGTCCTTCGGCTGATCCATATACTGATCCATTAAATTCCATCTGAACGACTTCTCTTTTTTATCATGGCAATAACGTCCGTCGTCCTTCGGCTTCAAAGTCCCTTAAAGATACCCATTCCATTAAATCCATTCAATTCAATTCAATTCAATTCAATTCAATCGAGCCCAAAAAACCAGGTGTGAAGCCCTGAAACAAAGACACAAACAGGTGTGAAGCCCCCAGAAAACAGGTGTAAAACCCTTAAGACGACACACTACAAAAAAGGTACGAGGCAAAACAGGTGCGCAACCCCAGAAAACCGATGTGACGGCATGACGCCTTACAAAACAGGTGTAAAACCCTAGACAGACGACACCCTAGAAAACACCCTAGAAAAGAGGTGTGAAGCCCCAGAGAACAGGTGTGACGTCCTACAAAACACGTCTGAAGCCCCAGAAAACAGGTGTAAGAGTCCCTAGACTATACACCCTAGAAAACAGGTATGACGCCCTAGAAAACAGGTGTGAAGCCCCAGAAAACGAAGTAATTGCTATACTATTCTAATGATAATTATTGAAGAAAATTTTAATTGTACTCTTATAATTGTTATTCTTATAACTTGAGGTGAGAAGCTCTAGAAAGAAGACATCCTAGAAAACAGGTGTGCCGCCCTTCAAAGCAGACACCCCAGAAAACAGCTGTGAAAACGTACAAAAAAGGTATACACAGGTATACAGCCGCAGAAATCAGGTATGAAGCCCTACAAAACTAGTGCACATTACATTCCCTTCAATCCTTCCTAATGTGCAGCGTGGGGGGGGCACGACGTTCAACGGGAAAGAAACACGCTTGAATTCATTCACAGTAGGGGTAATCGCCAACATTCAATTTAAATTTGATGTTCCTGTGAAACTATCACGAAACAGTTCCAAAACTTACCCCGCAAAGCACTAGAAAACTAGTGTCCGAAGGCAGGAAAAAGGTATCAGCATGCATTCTAGTTATTTTTTGCCAGTTCTGTCTTGTCTTTTCTCGATGTTTTGGCAGCAGCAGACTGCATACATTTTCCTCTAGCCTCTTGGCCTACGTGTTTTAAGTATCAAAACTTACCCCGCAAAGCACTAAAAACTAGTGTCCGAAGGCAGGAAAAAGGCATACAGCATGCATTCTAGTTTTTTTTTGCCAGTTCTGTCTTGTCTTTTCTCGATGTTTTGGCAGCAGCAGACTGCATACATTTACCTCTAGCCTCTTGGCCTACGTGTTTTAAGTACCTTCCTAATTGTAAAAGGGCGACGCCCTGCAGGCTGGAGATATCATCATTCAACTGACCGGCACCTGTTCAACAGTTTCAACAGTTCCTTACTCCCAATTGGTCAAATTTGGTCGTGCTCAAGGGCGTCCGCTAAGCTAAGCAACACCCACGGACTAGTAGCCAGGTCCCAGAACACTTGGGCCCCGGCACTTGGGCCCAACACCTAGGCCTCAACTCAGTAACACCCAAGAGGCAGCGAGAGAAACACCATAGAATAGGGCCCCAACTTTCCCCCAGCTAAACGAACATGGAACTGTTCCTCTCAAATTGTCTCTACCGTTCACTACCTACCTACCAGTACGTTGTGAGGTGGCTATGCTCGCGGTGGTTCCCTCTATTTACCCTTAGAAAGAACACAAATACATATAAACATTCAGGGCCCAAGCTAAAAACGGAACTCGTCCTGCGCAATCTCCCTTAAATTGGAACAATACAGAGATTCTGAAGAGTAAATTAGCAAAATGGTCCCTGCACTGCACAAGGATGGTATGCATAAATCTCGCAATTAGCAAACGCCTGCTTGAGAAAAAAGGAACGTCGCAAAATGGTCCCTGCACAAGGATGGCATGCATAAATCTCGCAATCAGCAAATGCCCGCTTGAGAAAAAAGGAACGTCGTTAAAGAAAACAACACCCGTCGTTCGGGACTTCCGTCAAAAGAATTAGAACGATACAGAGAGACAAGATTAGCATGGCCCCTGCGCAAGGAATCCAAAGATGACACGCATAAATAGAGTAGAACAACAGCCACAGGGCAGCGAGAAAAAAAACACGGACATCGATGGCGACCACCAAATCGCTGCACTGTTCATTTCATAATGCATCCTTGCCATACCTATAAGAGGAGGCTGTATCCATCTGCTCGTGCTTGTCATCCACTCATGCAAATGCGACTTTACCCCACATACCGTTCTCTCTCTCTCTCTCTCTCTCTCCCTCTCTCTCTCTGTGCACTTATAAATCATATTTCCATAATCCCATTCGCTTCTTCCTTGTTCGTTGAGCAAGGACTTTTCTTTCTGCGAATACCATTTCGTTTCTGGCAATTCGTATCTGCAAACAAGTCGCACTTACAGAATCCTCACTTCATGACCGTATATTACGAAGGTTAAACGGTCAGAAATGAAGAATCAGAGTAAGTAGAACTCGTCCCTGATGGCAGAATTAAGTTCACCCTGATAACACCATCTCCAGTGTGCTTTTTCAGCTTTATAGATACGTTTGCGTGTTTATGTGTGAATGAAGTTATTTTCATTCCACTGCAGAGAAACATACAAAGGGCTGCATCAGCCTGCATGGTGGTCATGCTGCTGCTGCTCGTGCTGGTTCTTAAACGACGAAAACGATGACAAGTGCCGAGGAGAGCCGGGAGGGAAGGTAGACGCGACAAATCGTTATCATTCTGTCATGATTCTGACGACAAGGCGGACGCTCGTAGGCAGTGATGATGAGGATCACAGCATAAGCAGCAGGAAGACTGCGACGAGGAGCCGAAGGACATAGAAATGGGTTTGAGCTCGAACAGGTCAAAGAGGTTTACTGATGTATGTACGCTTAATACTTCGCGCGCGCGCGAGCGCGAGAGAGAGAGAGAGAGAGAGAGACCACGCACACTTAAATCACACAATAGAGCGGTCGAAATAAACGGCATTTCGGAATTTTCGGGGATACGATTTACGGCCCACTGAGAGAGAGAGAGAGAGAGAGAGAGAGAGGAACGCACACACAAATTGACACAATAAACCGGTCAAAATATTCGGCATCAATCTCTCGGGGATAGTAAGGATTTACGGCCAACTTCGCCCAACAGAACAGGGTAGTGAGTAATTACGGCCGATTTAGAGCAGAAGTTGCTGCAGAGCAAATCTCTGTACCCTAGAGTACTAGAATTCGATATACTTCTTTTTGTTTTTTTTTCACGCACGCACACATCACACACTCAACACAGATCAAACTGAGGATGTGAGGATTTCCGGCCGGCTTCGGCTTCCAGAGCTTGTGTCAGTGTCAGACTGTCAGTATGCGCTCACCCGTGCTGAACCCGAGAGATCACAACCAGATCACAACCATGGAGTCGTGGACAACCTTAAACTCTTACGATCTGCAATGATTCTCTTTGCAACCCTTACACGCTCGTCCGTTATTTCTTACGATCGTTTTGAAACTTCCAGATTTCCAATGCTACATACGTCTCGACTCTAGACCCCTTGAGACACGCCACGGCGGGACTCTAAAAATATCGACGTGACACTCACGTGACACTCGAAGTGTCATCAACCTTGACGTGACACTAACGTGACACAAAGTGTCATCAACCTCTTGCTCTGCAACGTTTCACCTTTAAAACTACCCTGCGACATCCCTTACCAACGTGATATACAACAATGTCACAACTTTCACCTTAAACCTTACCAACGTGAATAGACAACAATTGCCACAACATTCACCTCCTCACCTCCCACTCTCTCAGAACCATTCGTGCATAACTAGACCCGATTCAAGAACCTCTGCGACGTTACTATTACACAACCCCTGCCACGTTTCGACTCCGACTGTTCGACCCTCGATACTACCGTCTACTGCCTTCCCCCGAATACACCGCACCTTCAAAATGAACGTATACAAGGTGTGTTTCCAGCCCGATACAGTCAAAAGGGTGCGTTGTGCTCGGGGAAGGCCGGAAGGCCAGAACCTACCTAGTAAGACACGGCTACAACCCTCGGCACGTGTGTTCCACCGACCATCATATGATGTGTGCATGTCTTCACAATCTCCGTGGCCCGTGGGTCAAATCCATTTTGTTCTAACTTCTCCACGCCTTGCGCGACCAAGCCATTAGTCAACGCATCTCGTTTCACCCTCTCGATGCTCAACCCTCGATGCGTTAAAACCGGATACTCAAAACCAATTGACCGTTGGTCAACGCATCAACGCAGGACTCGACGAACCACTACAACACCTTAGATATCCCCGTCGTCGACACGTAAGCCGCTCGGCACAACGTCGGACAAATTCATTTACACGTCCGTTTTATACACAACCTACGGCCGATGCCGCTCGTCTTCTTCCCCCCGGCGTGTCGGCGTTCCCCTGTGAAGCCTCCAAGGCACACTCTGTCCACTATTCCCAGAGGATGAGTGAGCTACCGTCTTCCGCTGAACATAGTGCACTCCATTCTTGACTCGACCTAACAAGAAACATGGCTAGCATACATTCAACCTAAGCGGAAACATGGCTAGTATACACTCTATATCAGGGCGCGTTATGTTCAGGTGAAGACGGCAGTAGTCGTCATCGACTCGTCAACCTCACTTCCCATTCCATTTCCTTAACCAACCTGACGAGTGAGCCTAAGCATGCGCCTGCGGCTGTTGCTGGGACTGCTCCCTCTGCTGCGAAGTCTCGGCGTTCTTCTGTGCTATCTCAATAGATGAGTGAGCCTAAGCTTGCGCCTGCGCCTGTTGCTGGGAGTGCTCCCTCTGCTGCAAAGTCTCTGCGTTCTTCTGTGCTATCTCCATGGCCGTAGCCGCCACGCCTCCAGGTTCCACAATTCCCAGAGGATGAGCCCTCATCTCCACCTGCTGAATGCGCGCCGCATCGGCTGGCAGAATCGCCTTGTCGTTGTCAAGCCGCTCCTTCACGTCCACCAGAACCTCTCCGAGAGTACGCGGCTGGCCGCCTGCCACGTTATACCCACCGGTCTCTCCGAGGGGTTGCACTTGCGGGGAAGGCTTACCCTTCTCCCCTTCCTGCTGCTGCTGCTGCTGTTGCGCGGTTTTCGCTGCCAATCCACCATAATCCGCTCGGATGAGCCCTGAGTTCACATTGAAATTAGCGAAAGACATCGCCTGCGCCCCGATACTCCCTTTCACCGTCTGATGCCCGGTAGCTAGAGATTCCGCAAAAGCGATCGCCTCCGCGTCGCTGGGCGTGATCGGCTTGCTCACATTCTTGTCCCCTACCATCTGCAAGACATCGCCGATGGTCATAAGGCCCTCAGTCTCTCCGGGGCGTAGGCTACCCACTCCTCCAGATGCGGCGGCGCCACGTACACCAGCCATTGTCTTCCTCGTACGTCAAACGAAGACGGGCTACCTTCACAAGACAGCCGATCGATCGTCAATCTGAAGCTCACAAGATCACTCCACACTTCAGGGGTAGCGCCACTGACCGAAGCTCACCTTCGCTTTCCTCCTCTCCTTCGTCCTCCCTACCCGCCTCTCCTCCCACCTCCCTCTTTCTCTGCTCCCTAGCCTTCCCTCCCTCGCCGACCTCCTTTCTCATCTGCTCCTTCAGTGACCGTCACCCAATTGTGCGTAGTATCGTTTCGCCTTGACTCGTATTGTGCCGGCTCGTATCGTTCCGACTCCTGTCGTGCCGACTCGCATATATGCAACTCCTCTTTCTTCTCTTCCTCTTCTCTCTTTCTTCACGTAGCAATGCGTCGTACGCCTGGTCGGGCAGCAAGGTGATATATAGCCAGAACACAGCAGGTCAAGGTCCCGCGTCGGGCCGGCCGCCCCGCTTTAGCATCTTTTCCCGGGGCCAAGTCCCACTAACAGCAGCTCAACGCCCGAATCTGGACCTGTTTGCGGGGATGTGCAGAAGATCACGTCGAGTTTCGTCGCCTGAACCACAAACATGTCCAGATTCGCGCGTTGAGGAAACTCAACGGAGTCAACGCTGCTAGTGGGACTTGGCCCCCGGACCACGGGCCGCTTAGTACCCCGATTCTTTTTTCTTTTTTTCCAAACAAACAAACCGGGCATGAGGGGAGGCACGGGGGATTGGTCCGCTTTATCCCCTACCGGCCGTCCCCTGGCCGGTATCCTGCAGGCTCGAGGGGCTGTAAAAACACGGCTCTGGTATGCTACGGGTTTCCCCGTATGCCTATAGGTAGGAATAGTGGTGGGTAGGTAGTGTGAGGAAATTTTTTTTTTTTTTTTTTTGGGAAAAAGCGAGAATTCCATTAAAGACCAATAATCGAGGCCGGGGGCCATGTCCCACTTCTCAAGGTTTTGTTCTGGTTTCGAGTGTACATGGCTCCTTGCCATCCGATCTGAAAATCTCACGGCCCTTGTGTGGCCACGTTGGAAAATACACGAAACGTAAACTAAACCCCCGCTAGTGGGTCAAGGCCTCGGGAATCCTCACAAACAACCCGGACAGACTCGTAACTCGGACTGCTGGGCAAGCCCAGTAGGTAAACTGTGAGCATCAAGGCTCAACAACACAGCCAAAACTCAACCGACACAACCCTACCCCTCTATATCCAATCATGATATTTTTATATTTTTCCTCTTTTTCCAAACTTCCCCCTACCTGCCAAGAAAAGTCCTAACCCTCAAGGTGGGCACCTTCCACCCAACACCTCAAACCATCTCCACCCTACTGTCTATTCCTAAACTAACCTGAAAACCGAGCAACAGAGAAAAAAGATGTAAAAGCAAAAGAACAGAAGGCCAAACAAAACAAAAGAACAGAAGAAACTGAGAAACAAAAAAAACACAGAAGACACAAGCCAGAAAAAGCAAAAGAGAAAAAAAAAACAAAAACAGAAAGAAACAGGTACTAATTCTATTCCCACCCTACTCTCAGCCGGCCTACTGCGGCGGTTGGAACCTAACTCAGTTCCACGAACATCTGGACACTCTCAAACCCCACCTCTCTTCTGCCTCCTACTGCGGATACCAACCGAGTGCCCTGGTTTGTCTAGCTAACTAACCAATCAGAGAAGTGTAACTTCCCATCGCAACCTACAGTCACTAATCTCCCTCCCAGCGCCCAAGTTTCCCTGAACCAAGTCAGCCCTGTTCCTCTTCCCCTGCATGAGGACACTTTCCTTCTCCAGTCGGCCTGAATCATCCTCCTGATTTCCGTCTTAAAGGTAGACTTGATTTCCGGGTCCGACATGATCCTCTTCTCAAACAGGACTCTGTTTCTCTCCTTCCAGATGACCCAGAAGCCTACTGCACGGACCGCCTGCGCAACGTATCCCCAACCCTTTCCTGCCTGCAGTGCATCCGGAATTCCACCCAGGAGCACCCACTCTCTATCCCAGATTAATTCTTCCCTTGTCCAAGCCTTCCATTCTCTATTCCACCATTCCCAAATGCGTTTTGATGCTGGGCAGTCCCACCAAACTTGAGTGGTGGTCTCAAAGGACCACCTGCATCTTTTGCATTGGGCTTCCACCTTACATCCACGGCTTATTAATGACACAGCTGATGGAGTGGCGAGCAACGATTCCAGCCAGAGAAGCGACGCAGCTCTGGTGTTTGGTGCCTCTGCAATTTGTTCCCAGCATCTCTTTACCACTCCACTGATATTTTCTGCCTCTTCCGGATACACTCGTTGCCACCTCTCCGTGGCTGTCATTAGTGGAGTCCTTGCTGGCTGCTGTACTTCATAGGCTAATTTCAGGGAATAGCCGTCCAGAGGGAGCGTGTCCCCCGATGGTCCCTTGCCTCTCCAACCCCACTGGTCTGGGTCCGCTCTCATAACTGCTACAGGTTGGCCGTGGTTCCACAAGGAGACCTTCCATGTTCCTTCTTCGTCTACAGACTCTCTGACTCGTATTTCTTGTAACAGGCCTCGGGGAACAGTAACTAGACGGCCTTCTCCCTCCCGTTGTACCAGGACACCTTCCTCCCCTTGGGGATGCCATTGTTCGAACTTCCTGCCCCTTTCCTCCGAGAGCTCCACCAGCTTCAAAAAGCTTCTGTCTACAGTAGCTGGGATGAACTCGTACCATGTCCCAACAGGGTTCACCCCCGCCGGGTCCAGAATTCGAGCCCACTCCCCAGGGATCGCTTCCAGCACTTGTTTCTTCCTCTCTTTCACAAACTTTGTTGGTTTCAACTTTTCTTCGAGCTCCTCGTCTCGGTACCAAGTCTCTGTGAGATAGTTCCACAGATCCCTCAGGCGGGAGACTCCATGTTCCAGCCAGGCTTTTCCAAAGCACCCTGATGTGGAGTTTGCCAACAACATCTGGCCATGCTGATCCCTGATCATTTGGTTCTCAAAGATAATCTGCGACAGTACTTCTTCTTTTGTCCTTGGGGTGCAGCAAACATCCGGTTTAACCTTCCTCCACGCTTTTAGGACTGCTTGCCAAAATTCCGAGTTGATTCTTCTCCTGAGGTAAGAATCAATCCACACACAGGCCCAGACATCTGCGGGTCGTTTAAGGTTCCATTCCCTGCTCAAGATGCGCTCCCCCAGCAGAAGCCAATGCGGGTCCTTCTCCGTACAAATCGCACGAATCACCCATTGAGCAAGCATTGCCGTATTTCTTCTACCTGGATCTGTCAACCCCAGTCCACCTTCCACTCTAGGCACGCAGATAAGGTCCCATGCCACCTTGGACATCACACTGGAGTTCTCTTCCGCATACGGCTTCCAAACAAACCTCGCAGCCTTCTGTTTAACCACCGCCTGCGTACGTTTCCCTATTGGTCTAACATTATCTAAAAAGGTAAGAAGTGCGAACAATGCAACATTGATCACCAGTGCCCTCCCCAACAATGACAAATGGGGGGCTTTGCCCCACGTGTTCATCCTCTGAAGGACTCTACTTTGAAGGATCTCCTCTTGTTGCATAATGCATGAGGTGAGTCCCACCTGGACTCCCTGAAATCTCTCAGATTCATCTTGCTTCTTCCTTCTCATACCCCATTCTATTGCAGGTAGGGACGTTTCCGGTAGGAAATAAACAGACTTTGACCAGTTTATGGCTGTTTCTGAGAGCAATTCGTACTGGCTGAGACACTGTCTCAGAGCTGCCATCGACTCTACTGTATTCTTGGAGACCGCAAATAGATCATCTGCTAAGGCTTTCACCTTGCAGACCTGTTGACCCAGAGGTAAGCCAACAATTCCCTCATGCGCCCGGATGTTATTTAATGGGACTTCCAAGTGAACCACGAAAAGGAGTGGCGCCAACGGGCAACCCTGTCGGAGGAAGCGCGATATCTTGAATTCTGCTGAAATGTGGCCATTAACCATAACTGACGCGGTTGACAGCGAATATAGCGCAATCACCCAGGTGCAGAAAATGTCCCCGAACCCCATCCACCTTAAGGTCGTCAGCACATATGACCAGTTAACCCGGTCATAGGCCTTCTCCATGTCGAGAAGCAACACAGCTAGATCCAAATCTTCCTGGACCACCACCTGCAGTACCTCTATTGCTGTCACTATATTCTCGTAGATCGACCTCCCCTTCACAAATGCTGCCTGATCCGCTGCTACCAGCGAAGGTAGATATTTCCCTAACCTTCGCACCAGCACTTTCGCCAGGATTTTATACGAAACATTCAGCAACGAGATCGGTCTCCAATTCCGAATCTCGTTCGTATCCCCCTTCTTAAATAACAGTGAAATAATACCTTTACATGCACTAACTGGTAGTCTCCCTCCCAGTTGAATCTCATTGTAGACTGCAACTAAATCCTCTCCCAGCACTCTCCAATGTTGTCTGTAAAACTTCGTCGGCAACCCATCATTCCCTGGCGTCTTTCCGCTAGCCATTGCCTTCAAGGCCTCTTCTGCCTCAACTCCTGTGATTGGGCGGTCCAGATCCAAACGCCCTTGCATACTCAGTCTAACCCTCGTGTTGTCCCAATGAGTTGAGTTTTCTGAAAGGTTAACGTCCGGTCCCTCCTCGCTCCTTCTTGAGGTCAAAATGCCACGGTAGTAGAGTACCGCATATCTACAGAGATCCGCTGGGGCGGTTGCTGTTGGCTCCTCTTCTTCGAAGGGATGTCTCAGTTCCTTCATGGTTGGTGCCGTTCTGGCCGGGACCAGATTTTGAAAGGTTTCTCGTGTCATTCTGTCATACACCTCCAGACCTTTAACCTTCAATCTCTCAGACCATTCCTCTGACTTCTTCTGCTACACACGTCCCAATCTGCCAGTCTACGTGCCCTTTCCTTCCCCCATGTCTCTTCAGAAATTGGATGCTGCTTCATTTTCTCCTCAGCCTCCTGCACCCTTTTCCATCACCTTCTTTCTTCCTTGTTTCTTTGCAGAACCAATATTCTGGAGAAGCAGTTCATAAAATTTGATATAATATTCGTTCCCCCTTCCCACCAATCTGCCAAGGAGGGGAAGTTCGCCTTCTGCTTATCCCACCTCTTCCAAAACTCGCAGGTTCATTCATTCATCCCTTCCACTTTCAAGTTCGTTGTATTGAGCTTGAAATAGCCGCGGCCCCGAACATTGTCCCGTCCCAAGTTAAAGACCCCTAACACAGGCTTATGATCAGAGATCGGGCTGCTGGTTGCCGCTACCCTGACGAGTGCCTCTCTTAGCATTCCTTTTGTAAGAAGGTAGTCTAGCCTCCTTCCCCGCCCCCGATGAGAGAACCACGTATATCCGTGGTCCGTCGGGTTAAGGTGGCGATAGGGCATCTCTAGATCTGCCATCAGATTGCTCAGGGCCAATGAATCTTTCGGGTACCCAATCTGGTACTGGTTTGTGTCCAGGGAAGTATTCAGATCCCCCCCTAACACCACGTGGTCTACATCAGGCAAGATCAGTCTGAGTTCTTCAAAGAAGGCTATCCGCTCTTTCCTGTTTACCGGCGCATAAACTGAGACTACCGCCCATATTAGATCCCCTTGTTTAAAGATCACCCAGGCCCAACGTCCCCACAAATCCGCGAAAAAATCTACAATATTTGGACATAGGTCTCTGTGGATTAGGATTCCAATTCCCCCTTTCGTGCCTTTAGCTGCCGACCACAACTGCGGTCCATCCCACCAACTGCCGAGAGCCTGGATTTTCTCTGCTCTAAGCTTCGTCTCCTGTAAGCATGCAATCGAGATTTTATTATCATGCAGCCAGAATTTGACTCTTGAACGCTTATCCCTGCCCGAAGTGTCCCCAAAGCCTTGCAAGTTCCACGAGACTATCCGGTATCTAACCATTCCTAACATTCTTGCCCAGAGGCAATTGGATTTGGGCAGACGCTGAAGCTCCTCCTCCGCTCCAACTCTGAGTAAGAGCCGCGTGCATAAATTGGGAGTCTAACCTTTTATCCTTGGGCAGGCGGATTTTTAATTCCGCTATTGCATCTGCTGAGATCATCAGAGGAGAAATCGACAATCTTGCGAGGTCTTGCTTTTTGCATTCCACAAACATAGCCAACGGGACAAGACGAAGACCTAGTGCTTCGAGCTCCGACACTTTGCTGTCGGTCAGCCTCGCATCTACAATAGGCAGGTAAAACTTAACTTTATTGCTGGTTGGGCCAAACAAGACTCTGGGCATCGGGATATCGTTAATGACCCGCATAGGAAAGGCGTCTAAATACAGCGTTCTCGGACACCCCTCTATCTATGCTAACGTCGGTAGCTCCGTGACTGCTTGTGCGAAGAGGGTTGGAACACCTAACCCTTTTTGCCACGCAATTACTCACTTCGCGTTCCTAACCTCAGTACACAGGAGGGGAAGGAGATATTGTGGCATCTCTGTTCCCTGTGTTCGGGCTGCCGATACCAGCCTTCTGTCTCGCGTGGTCTTATTGCCAGGTGTGACGATCCCCACGTCATGCCCGACTGACTTCTCTGAGTCATCCCTTGATATTCTTGAGCCTCTTGAGTTCTCTGGTGTTACCTCCGGGTGAGACGACATGCTCAGTCTTCGCTGTTTACCCAATCCTCTGCCCCTTGAGCGGTTGGGGGTGCTGGCCGCTTCCTGCTCCCCCAGTGTTCCGCCCACAGCTCCTCCTCCCCTCGGGGTTCCCCCTAGGGGGTTACCTGCTCCTGTGCCTGTTCCAATACCGGAGTTTCCCTGTAGATGCCCGTTCATGCCCAAGGTCCCCACCATTCCTGTTCCAACACCACCCTGGCATGGACCTGATGTAACTCCCAAACCTGTCACCTGATTACCTGGTGGTATCAACCCAGCAACTCCAACCTGTCCTGTTGGTGCCACGGATTGCCCTCCAAAACTTCCTGGTATGTACCCTGGCCCACCCCTGCCTGGGTTGCCAAAAACCTGACCCGCGACTGGCCAGAGGCCTGGGACATATCCATTTGCCAGATACCAATCTAGGGTCATGCCTGCAGCTTGAGTCCCTGCAGCTTGCGCCCAGTTCCCGGGAGCTATACCTTGCGTTGGGATGTTGTTAAGGTAAGGTCCTCCTACGCCGCTTCCACCTTGTGCTTGCAGCTGTCCCAACGCAGAGTTCCCCATATAACCGAGTTGTCCTCCTCCTCCTCCACCTCCCCCTCCTGGAGAGAAGGTAGGGTTATTCCTTAAGACCCCGCCTTGAAATTCACTCCCCTGCTGCCTCGACTGTGAGGATGTCGGCCTTAAGACTCCTTGATACGTCCCTTGAGACTGGCCTCCGCCTGTTTGACTTGCCGTTGGATGCTGTTGCCAGCTTGGCGCTTGATTTGCTGGGTTTGACGCCCTTTCCCCCAAACCCTGATTCCTGGATCTCGTTCCTCTTCTGCAGTCGTCCTCAGTGTGAAAGAATTGTCTGCACTTTCTGCATCTCAACGTATCCGTTGATGCTAGGCGTACCTCCAGCGTGTCCCCCTTGGAGGTTTCTATCCAGATAACGTCCTTCATGTTCGGCCTTGAGTCCGGATCGAGGTCAAATCTCGCGTTGACCAGCGCTGGTCTGGCTGGATCCGCATCCGCTGGATGTGCCAATATGATCTTGCCAATTGCTTTCTCAATTTGCGCATAGATGAACGGCATAGCATCCAATGGAATTTGGATCGCCGTTACCCAGAAAACCCTATCATCCTCTTGCCTCCTTAACTCCCTGAACTCTGCCCGGGTCATCCAGGGCTTAAATAAAATTTTATACGTTTCCGCACCCAAAGTCACTTCCACCTGGCCCTCCTCGATCATAAATCGCGCCACCTCGCTTGCCTTCGCCACATACGATGCCACCCCCGGTCCCTCAATCTTCACTCTTCCTCTTCTCATGTTTCCCCCCAGTCTCTCATTTCCTAACACCCAGCCATCCTCGAAAGCCCTAACCAGATCGTCCTTAATATTCTTTGGTAGAAATCTGGCCGCGTCTTTATAGATGACTGACACTGTACGCTCTTTCAACCATTTTACTTCAATTTCGTCGAGTGAGGTGTTCAACTTAAATCTCACCTCCCTCCTGTCTATCGTCATCTCTCCAGGGTCGATTTCCGTCGGATATACCCCTTCATCAAAACACATTTGAAGCAGCTCTCGGATTCTGTCCTCATCCTCCCAGTAGTCGATCTCTGCTTGCGGGGCAACGGGCGGAGACCTCCCTGAGCCTCCCCCTCCCACCCCCCCGGGTGTTGACTCCATCATCTGTTCATGCACGTACTCCTTGACTCGTCTTGTGTTAGAGTTGTCCTATCGTCTTCTCTTGATACTTCACGGACTTCCAGTTCATCAAGTCTTCGCGTCTTCCTACGTGGAGACGTCGCTTCCTCTGTCCGTCTTCCTGCACCTGTGGCTAGTATATCGCCATATTCGCCCTTCGAAGGGGGCGGTCGGTAGGTAGACTCCGGAGTGCTATCACGTCGGTAGCATCCCGGAAGACAGCTCGGGTTTTGCCGACCCGGTTCCGCTTGGCAGAGCGCACAGCGCCGGCCGAAGCAAGGTCGCACCTCTCTCCCTATGAGGAAAAGTTTGAGAGAAGAGTATAGTTTTTCAAGACAAAAAAAAAAAAAAAACGAGCTGACGCCGTCTTCACTCGAATAGAACGCCCGGTCAATTATGACTGTGTCCAGACTGTATGATATCCAAATACAGCTATAATGACCGGGCGTTCTATTTGAGTGAAGACGGGTAAGGGTGCTGATAAGAGCAGGCACCACTATCACGCCCCGGGAGGCTCCGTCTATTGGTGGGGAGCAGCACCTGCTGCAAAGCGGGTCCAGCCAAATTTGACCCCGAATCTTTAAATTCTTTTTTTTTTTTTTCTGTTTTTTTAAACGGATAATTTGCAAAATACCCATAAGTTGAGATATATGCCAAAATGCCCCTGAAAGATGTGGGTGGAGCGGAACGCCCTTTTGGGCCGAAGTCTTTGTGTAGTGCCCCTGTCAAGTGGGTGTGCAACTTTGCAATCGGGACCTCCCCGTTTGGGCCTTGGCCTTCTGCAATAGCGCCTAGGAAAAGTTGGCCAGTAGCCCGGGATGTTCTGCAAAGTTGGATGGTACCTGGTAGGGGTATATTGCAAAGATGGGGGTCCAACTAACGCCAGGGGTATTTCACAAAATTTTTTTTTTCTTAGAGGGGCATTCCGCTCTACCCGCATCTTCAGGGGCATTTTGGCATATATCTCAACTTATGGGGGTAGTTTGCAAATTATCCTTTTTTTTAAACAGAAATCAGCCCAAGCTGATGCTCCTTTTTTTTTTTTTTTTTTTTTTTGAAAAAAACTTCATAAGCGGGAAAACCCACTCAAAGAGGTGATAAAAGCACTTAGAGCAGCCCCGTTAAGTGGGTCCCGACGTTGACGGCTCCATCTATTGGTGGGGAGCTGCACCTGCTGATGCTAGGGGTGCTGATAAGAGCAGGCACCACTAGCACTCCCGGGGAGGCTCCATCTATTGGTGGGGACCAAGGGGGGGGGGAAGGAGGGGGGAAATCAATCAATCTGACAGGCTACTCCCTATTTATCCCCTCGCTGGTCAACTATTGGGCCCGGAGATCAATCGATCTGACAGCCTAGTAGCCTACTCCCTGTTTCTCACCTCACTGGTCAAATATCATGCCGGAGAATGGAGGTAAGCACTCCCCGCCCCTGCCAGGTGGCAAAACTCATATACCTCGTATGGCAAGACACCCAGTGCACCTCAATTCTAGTAAAGTAGTTGCGATGATGTGACGAACTATTTTCTGAAATTGCGTTGTCGAGCGCATCGGCCCCCGCGCGAGCGAAGGGCCTCCCGGCCGCGTCACGCAGGAGAAACTTAGGCTTTCAACCTTTTAGAGACAACTCGGGGATGACACGGTAACACGTGCCGACCCTTTGCCGCTCCGGCCGAGTGCGCCAGCTATACATCCCGTTGTTCCCTACGACAAGATAGGTTCCCGCGGGATGTATAGCTGGCGCACTCGGCCGGAGCGGCAAATGGTCGGCACGTGTTACCGTGTCATCCCCGAGTTGTCTCTAAAAGGTTGAAAGCCTAAGTTTCTCCTGCATGACGCGGCCGGGAGGGCCCTCGCTCGCGCGGGGGCCCATGCGCTCAACAGGTGGCGCCGTTGCCGGGGAGGATGTGCTCGACAGCACGACTTCCTGCGCGAAGCTGCTTGGGGAAACATGATGGGTCGAATGGGTGAGTTGTGGGAAGATGGGTCGGGCGGGCAAATTGCATAGATGTCCTCGTTTCTTTTCGTTTTCTGCTGGGAGTTGTCGGATCGATGTCTGAAAGATCCCGTGTCAACGGTTGGGTAGTCGCGCCTTGGCGAGCGTGAGAAATAATTGTACCATAGCTCTTTCTTGTTCTGCTGTAAGCACTGGGAATTTTGGCGCGATCATCGCGTGGGATCATCGTTTTTTTTTTTAATTTTCAAGTGATGACGAGCCCCCACGGGCTCGCGGAATTGTTTTTTTCTTCTGCTTTTTCATAATTTCCTTTTGCAATTAGGACTTACGCTAGGAATTTAGGTACTCTGAATTTTGTTGTGCCCCACTTGCGCGCATCTTGCCGCGCTGGGAACTGGGCTCTGACTGGGTCGCGCCCTTAATCTTGTGTAACTATCGTTTTTGGCGGGCTGTGACGAACCAATTTCTGTTCCGTGCAATTTTCTGCACGACGACAATGAGGGGTCCTAAGCTGGGAAGGTTGGGCCAATTATGGGAGATGGGATCCAACGGGAAAATTGCATCGGTGTCCTTGTTTGTTCTTCTTTTTACGTCACTTCTTTTCAGATGGTTGGGGCCAGGGCTGGGCAAGTCCCGGGATGGTCGAATGAGTGGCTAGCGGCGTGGCGCGCCGGCGGAGGCACGATTAATAATGGTTGACGTCGCTTCTTTCTTGTTCTACTGTCGGGTTTTCGGCGCGATAATCGCGCGGGAGTTTTGCTTCTTTCTTTTTGAATTTCTTTTTCAAATCTTATCGAGCACTCGATGACTCTCGAAATTTCGGACTTTCTTTTCGAGATTTGTGCTTTATTACAGTTCTTTTTGCATTTTTGCGCTAAATAGGAATTTAGGAATTCAAAATTTCTTTTGCCGCGTGGTGCCTTTTGCTCGCGCGCTTCTTTTTGCGGCTGCAACGGAACTCTAATTAGTCGGCGCCCTTAATCTTGCGTGTAACTGTAATTTTGGGTGGGGCGCCCTTGTAACAGTATCTTTCTTCTTGAGCTTCGTCTTTCCCGCTCTCTCTCTCTTCTTTGCTGTGTCTAGTTGGCCCGCGGGCTGCATGATCGGATCGATGCGTGGAGAGTGGCTACGACCCCCATGCCGTAATCTGGCCATGCAGAACGCAGGCACTCCCTCCCCTTCTCTCTCTTCTAAGTCCTTGCAATTTCGTGTTCGTCGTGCATGCATGCACGCTATAAATCTCGGCTGCGCGATTAGATAGCTCTCTTAACCAGTTGCTGGAAGCTCGGGGTAGCGCGATCAGTGACGGTCGGCTCACGAGCGAAGTAAGAGGTGAGTTGAAGTGGGGTGACAACTTCGTGGGTTGGTGCATGACGACTAACTGTCCGCATCGGAGAGAGAGAGAGAGAGAGAGAGAGAGAGAGAGAGAGAGAGAGAGAGAGAGAGAGAGAGAGAGAGAGAGAGAGAGAGAGAGAGAGAGAGAGAGAGAGAGAGAGAGAGAGAGAGAGAGAGAGAGAGAGAGCGAGAGAGAGAGAGAGTTGAGGTTGATGGACGTCGAGCTGTACCTTTTTTTATCTTTTTTTTTGCTTTGTATATAAGTTTTGATTTCGGCTCGGGTAATTCGCCCTTATTTTCCTTCGACATCCTTCCGTCGACGTTGGCTCTTGTATGGTGTCCTGCTCAGTCTCGATCCTTCCTCTCTTGTGTATATTGGATGGACGAGTTCTTATGGAATGATATGCTTGTCGTTTTTGCCTAATCATCGTCGTTGCTTGTCACTTTGATCTGTTGTCGTCACAATAAGAGCTTGATGTGGCTGCGGTGTCTGATGTGTGCGATGTCATTTTGTATGATCGGAAATGATTGTTTGTGGGATCACTGAATGATTAGATCGTTGGGTGATTGTCTCCGCCCCGTGACAATTTTGCATATAGGATAATAGGACTTAAACCCTCTTGCATGAGAATCGGGCGACGAACATGTGTGCGACCGAACACCTCGTGTGCGCACGTGTAAGCACGATCTAATAAGCGCGACCTACACGTGTCCACACGCGGCCGATTCGCGACCACTATCGGACTTGGCACCTTCGGTATCGAGATGATTGCGGACTTTTCCCTTTGCGAGAGTTTGTGCGCACGCGTGTAAAGCACTGTAAACCCGGCCGAAGGGGACGGGGCCTACACACGTGTCTGCAAGCCTACACGCGGGCTATGACAGCGTTCTTGCCGAAATGACAATATGTCGCGGGATCCGAAGTACCGAGAATATTGGAAAAAACAGCTCAGGCTGGGGGGGGAATTTGAGAAATCCGGAATTCCCCTGTCTAACCGAGAACGACCAACTGTGTGCCAGGGACTTTCACCACGCCATAACCAGCGACCGAACAACTCAAACTACGGGGAAACTTGAAAAACCCGGAATTCCCGTATCTGACAGAGAACGACCGACTGTGCGCGGGGGATTTCCACTGGGCTATAACCCGCGACCCTAGGGGCCCAGACTACCCAGATACGGACAATACTCAATACTACATATCCCCGGGCTTCGTCGTTATTACTACCAGCTTCCCCCCCTTCCATCTCCTCCTTCCATATCACCAGCTTACAATGGTACTGTGGAATTCCATAGCTCGCTATTGGCCCAGCCCACCGTGCGAGGATTGTCAGCGGTAACAGGCATGCCAAGCTTCGGGATTTAACCGCCGAACTCGAACCGAAGTTGAGCAGCGATTGCACAGCCTCCGCTTACGGCCCGCCCCATCGGATTCCGAAACTTGTTACGAGCGGCGCCGACAGCAGCACGACCGCCACGGGTTCCCATCAATCCACCAGACAAGGGACCGGCCGCGGCGACACCACTGGCAGAGGCCCTAGCCCCCTCCTTGAAGGCTGAGACGCCAGATACGATCCATGCGCACCATTTTGCACCACTGTCCCTAAAACTTGCCACAACAGATCTCAGTTCCGACCTGGGACTCCACCCCCCCACTTTCCTAAAATCCTTGGCACAGCCCTTTTTTTCGCACTTCCGGGCCCCCATCCCACTCCGATCAGGAAGTCGCGTTGGGCGTGAGGTTGGGCGTCACAATGACACCCTAGCAGGACAGGTCTCCCTAATTGCTATCATGACAGCCCACGGTGATTCCAAACGAATCACATCACGCAGACCATTCAGCTCAATCGAAGCAGATCAATCAAATCAAGGCAGTCTAAATAAGATCCCAGCGATGCTATTCAAAACGCATCCAATCAAAAGAATGAAATGGATGAAATCGCAAGAACCAGACTCCGGAGCACTCAAATTGAGGCACATAAGATTGTAGCGATATAGTTTGAGACATATCCAATCTAAACCACCGATTCAGAAGAACCAATCATCGAGCATGCAACCTGAATCTTGAAATCTGAGAGTAGTACTCTCAGAACACCGCCCATACACGGAGAGTAGAAGAGCTAGCCACCCATTGGCAAGGAATCAGACACTCAATTACGTGAGTCACCTGACCAATCCCCGTCTGTAAAGACGCGTGGAAGAGTGCGACCAGCTTAAGCCTCTGCTGATGTCAACGTGGAAGTTCTTTTTTTTTTTGATGAACAGCAGAGGCTGGGGGTGTTGCCGCTTGAAGTCAGGTGCGAAGGTGGCAAGTCCCTTCACACCCCCAGCCTCTGCTGATGTCGACATGTTTTGAAACCCGAAAGGCAAAAAAAACTCGCGCTGGCAAAGAAACCATGTGCCAACTCGAAATGAGCGATTTCAGTCCAAAAGTGTCCGTTGGCCATTTTCTTTTTTTCAAGTTGTTGTTTTCCCCTCTGACACCACGGCCGACCCCTGTCCATATGACACCCGGTCTGACGCCACGGCCGTTGGTACTTCTGTCACCTTTTCGAACTCCACGTTGTTTTCTTTGCCCACGCGTGTTTTTTGTGCCCATTCGATACTCAAAGGTGGCATGAATGTACTTGCCTCTATTAAAAAAAAAAAAAAAAAAAAAAAAAAACACAACAACAACAACAACAACAACCGTAATACAGAGTTAGGCTTATTAAAAAAAAAAAAAAAAAGATATCATCGCCGATTCGCCGAACTGACCTGCCCGAGGTAACTGAAGAATTTCATTCAAGTTCCGTCATCAACAGCTCATGGGTGTACCAACTGAGCTCAGCTCCGAGTCGGCCCTCTGTGTTCAGCAGGCTTCAAGCTTAGGTCTGCCTATCAACAGTTAATGCGGGTGCTATTCAGCCCTCATGGGCTGTGTAGCTGCTTGAAGTTACCCTGACTTCTACCTATCTAGGGATAGTAGGTAGTTCTATCCCTACCAACCGTAGCTGCTTGGATATGTGATGCACAGTGCGTTCCAAAAAAACAAAAAAAAAATGCTTGTTTTTTTAACTTTATACATACAGAAAAGTCCCCTTAAAAAAAAAAAACAAGCTATAACCTTCTCTCAATGTCACCTCTCACTACCTACCTACCCCTACTCCTACGCCTATACAGGGGGCCCCTGCAAGCATAGCTACCTCTCACAACAAGCCCAGGACTGAGTGTCATTCACAGGCTCTAAGAACACCTAGCGATTCATATTGACTTTTTTTTCTTTTTTTTTTTACTTTTTTTTTTTTCTAAACCCTGGTGTCGGATAGGAGTGATGATACAAGCATACACTCCTACCTGACACACTGGGGGCTCCAGAGCGATTCATATTGACTTGAAGCGATTCATATTGACTTGATAGAAAAACTTGTGCACTCTGGTTACGGTAGGGAGTTTTTTTTTTTTTTTTTTTCCCTGGACAATTTCTTGATTGATTTATGTGTGTCGTCCTTGTCCAGGGGCCATGCTAATCTTCTATCTCTCTATCGTTCCAATTTTTATCCAAGTCTCGAAGGACTACGGCGGGAATCCTTTTTTGTAAGGGCCTAGTAAATCACACAACAAGCAGCCGGCCTAGCTCAGTCGGTAGAGCGCAAGGCTCTTAACCTTGTGGTCGTGGGTTCGAGCCCCACGGGTGGCGTCTTATAAGAATGGTCATGGGGAATAAGTAATGACGATGAAAACCGGTTGTGAAAGGAAAAACCGTCGCTAATTAAAATCAGGGGCCAGATCCAGTCCCCGATTCTAGAATTAACGCCCAGATCAGGGTTAACTTTTCTTCAGAGATCGATCTGGCGACGAAATTTGTGATCCTGCGATTACAAGGGCCTACTCTCGGTATGTCCTCTGTGACTTAAAAACTACCTGGTTAGTTATAAATTGCATCATCGTGCAAGGCTATTAAATTATTAATATATTTTTCCATTTCAGGGTTTTAGGAGCTCGTTCGACACTCCTTGGGGGATCCTCGGGGCTGAAGGTAGTTTCCTTGGGGGTTTTCAAGGAAATTCCCGCCATCGTTCCACCTGTCCTCGGGGACTTCGCGCGAGGACATTTCCTTCGAACGATGTCAGACAAGAAAACAGAAAAGAAAAAGAAAAAAATCAAATGTGTTTGAGGGCTTCAGCAAATAGGGTGCCACCACGATCCAGATTCTCGGTTGTAATGTCTCTCTACCCATCTGCCCGCTCCTCTCCGCAAAACGCTGATTCCTTTTGCCCAAGGGACCTCACGGACCTCGTGAGGTTCCTTGGGCAAAAGGAAGAAAATGGCTGGGGAATCCTCGGAGCCCAAGGAATTTCCTTCGGACTGTTTTCATTTCTTTTTTTTCCGACTGCATCCCCAAGGATAGGTGGAACGAACAATTCCTCGTGGACTTTACGCGCCCGAGGAGTGTAGAACGAGCCCCTTTAAGTTAGTGCTTGCCCACAGAAAGACAAATTCTGAGGAAAACGCTAAAAGCCACCCTAGGTAACTTGCCAGGTAACTCGGTCATTCAACACGGTCATTACCTTGTCGATCAGCTCTCTCTCTCTCTCTCTCTCTCTCTCTCTCTCTCTCTCTCTCTCTCTCTCTCTCTCTCTCTCTCTCTCTCCACAGCAACTCAACAGGTAGACAATAGGTCAATACATACGGTGGTATTACGGCCTCCCTCCACTGCACAACATTCAAGATGCATCTGGAGCTGTCAATGGTCCCCATACATTCCAAATATTCGATCAGTCCAAATGTAAATGGTTGACAATGAAGACCATATACATCTCCAAAAAAAGCTGTGAAATGGAGAGATACCCACAACTTGTTCATTCCATTACAGGACCTAGCCCAGTTGGTACACCCAATTGTTCATTCCGCTACAGGGCGCTGAGGGCGGCAGTTGGCAAAAGTAATGTCCGACGTCAGGTAAGGAGTGACGAATGTACCCTTGCAGGAATGTCTCTCCCCCCCCCCTTCTCGGGTATCAAAACCAGGGCCTAGCCTTTTTTTTTTTTTCTTTTAGCTCAGTTGGTACACCCACTGAATTGTTTGAAACCAGGACCTAAGTTCCAATCCAGATACAATCAGATAAACAGAATAAAATAAATTTAAATAATTCTGAATCTGAATTAGATGGGGCTGGTCAGTTCAATGATGACACCTCAAGGTCGTCGCCCTTTATAAAAACAAATCAATAGATAATCATCGCCCTTTATAAAAACAAATCAATAGATAATCATCGCCCTTTATAAAAATAAATCAATAAATAATCATTGTCCGTGCCGCACAATGTGCGGTGCGGTGCGGTGGGATCCCACTGGGACTACTATGTGCCATTTCAGATCTTTCCAGTACCCAGAGCCGGCAGCGGACCCGCGAATATTTGGGAAACTGGGTATGCAGAGGGTCTCCAGATCCCCTGGCTCTGGGGCCCTCCCATGCTCACCCTGGAATTACTGTAGCCAGCTCTTTTTGAGGATGTATGTGGCCGGATTTACGCCCAGATTTAGCCAAATTGAATCGTGTGCTGGTGTAAAAACAGATGCCCTTGAAAAATGTGAGAATTTCAAAGTAAAATTAGAAGAATTGTGCACGTCTTTATTCATGATGAGGGTGCGTTATATTAAGTAAATAGATCTTTTAACACAGCTAACTGCATCAAGCAGCCGCCCTAGCTCAGTCGGTAGAGCGCAAGGCTCTTAACCTTGTGGTCGTGGGTTCGAGCCCCACGGGCGGCGTTAGTGTGTTTTTCAATGCACTTTCCCCGCTGAGTTTCCCCGATCCTGAGCGGTATGAGTCATTTTTTGAGATGTAAAAGGAAAAAATCATGACGACGTCATATCATACATGTGATGTCGGTCCCAGACCTGAGAATACACGTCCAACCGTAAAGGGAAAACGAAGATAGTTCCGAACTGTAATGCCAGTGTACACGGGATCGGGATTCAGACAGCAGTGACCGTACAGCACGTGGACTGAGCCAGCACCGTCAACCATTTTCCCTCCTGCCTTCTTTTCCTAGGCGGAGTACTCTGTTTTCTCTAAGTTCCGTCATCATTTCCCCTTTTCATCTGTGTGTGTGTGTGTGTGTGTGTGTGTGTGTGTGCTGTACATACACTGCCATAGAAAACTCTCTCTCTCTCTCTCTCTCTCTCTCTCTCTCTCTCTCTCTCTCTCTCT
Source organism: Chara braunii (assembly GCA_003427395.1). Classification (NCBI taxonomy): domain Eukaryota; kingdom Viridiplantae; phylum Streptophyta; class Charophyceae; order Charales; family Characeae; genus Chara; species Chara braunii. The sequence continues at coordinate 1,058,213 of BFEA01000291.1, forward strand.
CTNTGTGTGTGTGTGTGTGTGTGTGTGTGTGTGTGTGTGCGTGTGTGCTGTACATACACTGCCACAGGAAACACCCACCATACTTTTTTTTTTTGGGTGGCAAAGACGTCGTTATTCATATGTGCCTGGCGCACTAGGGACCACCCTCCAATCAGGTGGTAGCGAGAGGCTATATAGGTATTACGGATGCTGCACAATCCACCTGTGGGTGCAAGGTCCCGCTAGCAAAGAGGATTGGGTTTAACGCCTGCATGTAGACGTGTTTGTGAAGAGGTGCAGAAGATTGTGATGATCTCCTTCTCTGCACCTCTGCTGAAACCCATCCATATTCAGCCCAGGTAGCCTGCGACCTTGCCATTTCTGGTATACCAGATCTGGATGTACCTGCCTTTGCCCTTTCCGCATGGCATGAAGTACTATGAACACGTCACTACCTGTTGACAAACAGGTCATGAGCTCAAATCCTGAAGGATACAAAGGCCTTAGAGAAGGCCGCTAAGTTCCAGGAACTTCCAGCCGGGCCAGGCCGGGATGGGCTGCAGCCTGCCGGTGGATTCGTCCACCTCTAGGCTCTCACAGCTCCTCTAATCCGACGCGTTTGGTCCTCTTATCCGACGCGCTTGGTGGAAAACACAGTTGGCGAGCGTGTGTGTGCTGACGCTCTTCACCAAAGCATTGGCATTTGGCAAGTGGACCAAAAGTGGTACAGGAGCCCCATTATCACACAGTCTTCTTAGGGGATAGGGCCTCACCGTATCACCTGCCCAGCTCCAACATTTTGAGTTTAGCAATGCCTGCTCTCATCAGCAGCTCTAGCACTGGAAGCGGTGTTTTGTTAAAAAAAAAAAAAAAAAAAAAAAAAAAAGCCTGCTGTTGTCGTCCCAACACATGTAAGATGTTCGCATTTGGCAAGTGGTTCGGCGAGGCTCGTTACACTAGCCTAAGGACTCTCTGCTGGAAAGTATCTGACCATCACTGTGAGCAGATTCTTTTTCCAGGAAGTCCTTTGTGATTACGCCCTTACCTCCCCCCCCCCTGGTACTCACCTCACCACTTTCTGTGATGCCTCTGACGTTTCTGGGAACAAGTCCCAGTTAGTGACTATAGAAAGTCCCTGATTTTTGCTATCCCATCTATAGTCAGAAATGAAGGATGCTAACTGGGAACAAGTCCCAGTTAGTACCTGCATCCTTCATTTCTGACTATAGATGTGGAAGTTGAATGTCTCAAATGAAGAATTTCGTCAAGTGCGACTTGGCTCCGGCTGTATTCAAAAGACGACCGGGATTTAGCATCTGTTTGGAATAGGTCCCATGATATTGAAAGGGGGTTCTCAGAATAGACACTGTCAGTGAAATTGGTTTGCAGAAAAATTAACACAATACGCCAAAAATGCACCTATAGGCTATAGCACTAAACAAAATGGGATTAGTTCCATCATTCTCGGAGGTTTGGGAACTTTTCTCAGTGCTACCGAGAGGGAAAGCATGCCGGATTGTTGTGGCTGTGTTTACGTCATGTGGTTCCTACAGCACCTATGACGAACACAGCCATCCGTTCTCAGTAGCTATGGGGCCTTGCCACACCATTGTCACGGTCGAACGGATAATTTAAAAGTAGGTGTTAGAGTCAGTCAGACTCAGTGCGTCTTCCTGCAGAGAATGCTGGCGGGCCCTTGGGAAGCGTTACAGGGAACAGATAAACATTGTCAATCACGAGTAGTAGTACAGAAACTGCTACACTGGCAGTACATGGGGACTTCACTTGTTCATTGACATGTTGCGGAAGCGCTGCTGTATGCTTGTGCGGCGTTTTGAACGAGGCTGGTCGGGCAAACCTTACATCTGAACACACTGACATCCTGCCAGCGTTGATTACCCTGAAACCAGGGGATTGACTGAGCAGGTGAGAGGATGCACATGAGAGGAATTGACTACAAAGCGCCCCTTCAGCCCTGCTGCTCGACGCCTGACCAAGCTGACTACCTAGTCCCCTTCCTCCCTTTCCAGATGCAGCGAACCAGCGAACCCACCAGTTCCCGTCTACTACTGAGTACTGGCCTGCCACAGGTCCCTCCGATCTATTGATGAGGAGCAGCCCTGCTGGCAACCGGGTCCAACGTCCCATAACCCTTCTGAACCGACACCCAGCCATGATGACGCCAGGCGGCCCTGCATTTCCTCAGACCGTAGCCGGGCGACGTGCAGCACCTGCTGTTGACCCCTAGATGTCCTTGTTGGCCGTTGTTGCGGCCCGTCACAGGCCCCTGAAGTTCTGCAAATGCCAATCCTGTACCTGGCTGTGACAAGGACTGTTCCAGCGGGAGTACCACAGGCCGCCTGATTATCGGCATTACCCCAAGCTGTAGCCCCGCTTAGTCAGCACCGTACCACTGCAAGCCAACCATGGAGAGCTGATGGGGCAGGAAGGGCTCAGGGAACCCTGAGGGTGGACGCAGCGGGATCTCCTGATTCACCTTACTCCAGTCCTTGAAGCAGACACCATAGTCCCTAAAAAAAAAAAAAAAAAAAAAAAGAGATACCATCGTCCCTCCCGAACTCGTCCCTGCTGCGCTCCAAAGTGTGGCCTCCTTCCCATCGGATGTGCGCTATCCAACCCCCGTTTTCACTACCCAGCCACTCCCCTGAGAATTGTTTAATTGCTTGTATTATGTTTTCTGTGAATGTAACAGGTCCAATTGAGTCTTAACTTTCTGCCACCGTGCCATTTGTTCCTGATGAATATACTGCTTTTAATGTGCTTTATTATCATTTCTGTCACCTCCTCCCCTTCTATGTGGACCCCCTCAATGGCATATATGCTTCTTTTTCTCCAGAGGGCCAGATAGCCGCTCTCCTCCCTATCTTGAACATATTGTTTTCGGAGGCGTTATCCATAGGGGGGTCCATGCCTCGCATAGGACTCGGAGTGCCCTCCAATGGCCAGATGGACCCTGTGCCCAGTTGGCTCCACCGTCGCCACGTGAGGACCGCCCCCGGCACTGCGGGAATACATGTTCTATAGTTTCTGGAATCCTACAAGAGGGAAAGGCAGCGTGGCAAAGTTTGCACCACGATAACGCCAGTCCCCTTTGCCCCAGGTGAGTGCGGTCTACTAGCCAGTTGTGGGTTGGAAGGCAACGGTGCTCTATCTGCCATTGTAGCAAGGCCACCTTCGCAGGCTTAGTCCTTGTGGTGGTGAACCATTGAATGTGGCGGATAGCGAATGAGGCAGATAGCCTCATTCCCTCCTACCTTCAAGTGAGACCTCCAACGGGCCTTCACAATCTCCTTTAGATTCCCCTTTGGTCCGAGGGGTAGGTATGTAGATTTCACTGCCAGACTGAATAGAGTTTAGTTGGCACCAGATTTTGTCCTGCGTGCAGGGTTTCACTGCTACTCCTCTGGGTCAAAGGGGAGTTCCGCAAGTGGGGTCCCTGGACTGAACGCTATCCATTCCTTGTCCCAAATTATACCCAGACCACTTCCGGGTGGGTATCCGGTGAGCACATTATCCTTGGCCTTGTGGAAGACGCTGACCAACATTTCGTCAGTAAGTACCTCCACCACATTGTCCACACTTTCTGTATCTCCCGGAGTGGCTACCCAATCACCTTCTAGAAGCCACGGTCCATTGCGCAAGGTTCGAACCCAATCCAAAGGGATAGCAAAAGTCAGCTGATCCAAATTCTTTTCAATATTGTGGCAATGCTTCAGGGAGGCCCTCAGTTGCGGCTCTTCTGCGGTACACCTCCCGTTCCGATCTGTAATACTTCTGCTACCAAAGAGTGGTTGGCGCACCACTTCCTCCGGTCGCGCCAACCCCTCGCGCTGCAGCCCGGCTAGAGTCCCTACCGACTCTATAGCACCGTGATATGGTCCAATAGCGGTCCTCCAACCAGGGGTCCACCCCCTATGGAGCTTTGAGGGGTCAGGCGAGCAATTTGTTCTCGTGCAAGGGTATTCCAAGGGAGGCTAGGTGTGAACAACAGCATTTTGATCCATTGTATCATTAGCGTCGTGGTCTGTGGATAACCGGGTACAGAATTCTCAGACTGTCTCAGATACCATACCTGAATGCCATTTTTGTTCACGGAGCGAAAATCAAGCTCCATCATCCTCTGACATTGGTTCCAAATTTTGTCTTTTTCCCATACACAGCTTTTGTCAGCTCCATCGCGGCAGTGCTATTTACCTGTCAAATTTCACACACGCGTCCACGGCAGTTGATCCCAGTCCCAGTCATTCTCTCCCGCCAGGAGACCAAGTACAAGAACTCGAATGGTGCACCGGCTCTTCCGTACATCCATCCTGTTCTGCCCAGGCCTCTTTTTTTTTTGTAATGGGAACAAGGCTCCAATCTATTCATGGCCTCATTGGCCCTGATCTTAACAATCTGCAAATCTAGGAATGGAGAGGGTGTATGCCATGTCAAGCGCGACTCCTCAGCTAGGTCAAAGCAGATAAAGATATTCCTCTGCGCAATTTTATTGCGACCAAATTGGAAGAATATTTTTTGTTTCTGCTAACATCTCTATTGTGGCTTTGAAAGGCGAGTGTCGTTTGAAGTTTTGAATGCTTGCATGGTTACAAAGTGGGAGTCAAGACCACAACCTTATCAAGTATCAACTTCTCAAACAAAAAAAAAAAAAAAAAAAAAAAAGAAGTGGGAGTCAAGTTGAGTTGGATCATGACACTGGTGTCAGAACGAACTTGCATTGCATTGGCCTAGGAGGAAGAAGGTCAGCGCTCAATAAAGGCCGGCGGGTGCAGTTGAATGAGCAGCGGCTGTCGGACTGAAGACCAAGATGGAGTGAGAGTAAGGAAGGAAACGTCGGAAGTGGAAGTGGCCAGGAGGGTTGAGCAAGACCCCATTGAGAAGGAAGACTCATTTGAAGACTCGCGGAGAGATATGAACACCGATATCCAGCGTCATCATGAGGAAGTTAAGCGGTCCTCCACCCTAAGCCTTGTCTTTTGCTGCAAATTTGTTTGTTATGATTGTTGGATTTTTGTCAATCGTTACCTTGGATACAAGTTGCTGGTCGATTCTATATTGATGTCATTCATGCTGTCATCAATTAAGCAGGAGAAGGAACATTTTTGCGCACATTTTTGCGCACATAACAGGAAGGAAAGAGTCGTCTCAGTTCTCGGGGAGTGGATACGGATGCATGCATGCATGCTGTCAAATTGATCGTAGACCCTAACCCTGTCAAATTGATCGTAGTCTGATGTAGACCCTAACCCTGTCAAATTGATCGTTCTACAATGCAGAAAGGCTCCTTGTTGCATTTTGTAGGAAATGGGCAGAGGGTTGCATGCATGTCGGAGAGGGTGGAAACCCCCATGTAGACACTGTATCCCTAAAAGGCAAATCGCAGGAAGTGGATCAATCTAGCTTCGTTGTTTGGGTCTAGGGAAGATTGGGAGAGACTGTCTGGCCGCACCATCTTGTCCGCAATGTTTAAGGATTATCGAGGACTTTGTTTGTCGTCCTTGAAAGGCTGCTTGACCAAGTTCAGTTTCATTTTTTTTTGTGTCCTTTTCCTTCTTCCTTGGACCTGACACCCTTCCACCGTAACACCCTCACTGAGGGCATACTCCCACACCGACTTTGGGCTAGGTATCTACCTGGTATCACGTCCAGAGGCGTGTTTGTTTTTTTTTCCTTTTATTTTTTTGTGGCTGCTTTGAAAAGAAAAGAAAAAAAAAGTCTGGCCGTGCTTTTTCTCTTTTTTTTTCAGGAGAGTAACAGAAAAGAAATGGCACGGAACCCATGCTCTGCGAAACTCGGTGCGCAGTGAGAATCAGGGTCGGTGAAAACCAGCCTCGGAGGTAGTGGTGGTTTAACAGAAAAAAAAAAAAAAAAAAAAAAAAAAAAAAAAAA
>BFEA01000291.1:1064821-1104207 GCA_003427395.1 Chara braunii
TCTCTCTCTCTCTCTCTCTCTCTCTCTCTCTCTCTCTCTCTCTCTCTCTCTCTCACACACACACACACACACACACACACACACACACACACTTGCTTTGTGTTTCTCAGTGCATTCACACTCACAGGGCAACAGGTAGCCTGCCTGTTATTTTGCAGCCAAAGTCTCCCAACCAACAACAAGAAGGCAGAAGAAGCTGTGGGACAGCCAAATGCTTGCTGCCCCCAAAGCCCGCTAACTGGCTTTTCCCCATCAACATCAACAACAAGCAAGCGCTCAGCAGCTTCCTTGATTCTGCAGGCAACCTATTAGACGAATGCTGCTTTCAAGTTCTACCACCATATACTGGCTCCCTCCCTCTCCTCCCCCCCCCCTCCCCCTCCCCCCCTTCACCAGTAGATGCAAAGCAAGGTCTACCAAAAAATAGACCAGCAGAAGTATCGTTAACGCTGTTAGCTATAAACAGCCTCCCACAGGAGGTTCGAACTATGTGCCCAAACACACATCTATTTCCACGAACGAATCATAATACCACTGATCAACACCTGAGGTGTTCCCATTCCGCTTACTCCACTCCGGTACACCTATGACACACACGTGCGTCCGGCGATGCTGTAGTAGGTGCCACTTTTTCAGGACCCGGGCAAGTGACAAACGCTCCTCACAGAATCCACAGATCAACACCTTTCTTGGCTCCTGCTTCCTCCCAAGCACCGTGCTTGGCAATGAATAGAATTCTCATCTTGACGCGCCATAAAGTGCAGTCGATGAGTTTCTGTTCTAGCTGGATCGACACGCGCATAAGCTGTTTTGACCTGCCACAAGCCTTTTTCCATTACCTATGAGCATGTTCCCATCCCCATCCTCTGTTCGCAAATAGAGGCCTGTGTACTTTCTCTGTATTACCTTCCTTCTTCTGTCGAGGAGGACCGCCTTCTTCTGTCGAGGAGGACCGGAGCAATTGCAGCCCCTGCTGAATGAACTCGGGTGCAAACAACCCTGCCAGCTCTTTACCGCCATTCACGACACTCTTCCAAAGAAACCAGTTCCAAAGGCGCTGCAGCAACCACCCTCGTCTCCATTGTCTTCGGTCGAGGACCAATTCCGCAGCCTTTGCAGCGCTTGACTGCAAACCACCCTGAGAAGCACCTTCACCAGCGCCATCCAGAACACGCTTAAGAAGAAAGCACCGATTCCCCTTCCTTCCCTTGGCGGTCTTGCAAAGCACTGTTTGATAGGGCAACAGCAGCAAAAGAGACGCAGTCATATTCGCACCTCACATTCTTGAGCCCCCGGTTCACAAATAAGCAATAGCAATAATGTCATCATCAACCCAGATGCTTGTGCATTCGTCTTGCGAACGCAAGCTAATTCCATGCACAGACTCTAGAAGTGGCTGAAGTCGTCAACACGCTTGGAAGTTAACGTGATGTCAACAACTCGCCTTTTCGTCAGAAGAGCGGTGTACCGTCCCCGGAATTCCGCCTGGTTACACAGTAGTCCAGATATTTCTGAAATGAATTGACAGGACAATTCTCTGACAATGCGCATCCGGTGTGAGAAGCTCGTTGATGCAACAGCACAAGCAGTCGCTCATCGCTCATCAACAGCCAAGCTCGAGTATTCAACCGATAACGCATTACAGCTGCCATCTGCCCTCGGGCAGTGTGCATGCTGCCACTCACATCATTGTGCAGCGCTCACCATCCTCTGCAAGACTACAACTCCACAAGGAGTGTTCCTTCCTCCCAAGCCACAGTGAAATTTACGACAGTGTCCGGAAGCACACTCAGACCAAATCCACCAAATCAATATGAATGAGCATGAAACGCCATGAAAGTATGGTCCAGTGCGTTCCCGATAGCCTCCTCGTGAGCGTACACCCTTTGGGAGTCACACAAAGGTAAAGCGAGAGGGCGTGGTCGGTTCTGTCCAATGCTGCTTTCAATACTTGCTGTGCTGGAGTTGTTTCCGTTGGACGCGCATTCGATAGGCAAGAGGCAGGGAGGCAGGGAAGCAGGCAAGAAGCCGGTGGTGGGCCTGCCCAGCATGCACTTCTAGCAGAACGGAACAGCTCCCCGAAGTCGGACCAAAGCATGCGCGCATGCTTGGCAGGCGACAAAAGGCACAACAAAAAGAGACCCGTGCCTTGCAAGACATATGAAGTAGCCTGTTAAAACTCAGGCTCCCATAATGATTGCATACGGCTTGGAACCGTTCCAAAGCTCATCTAACTCTCTCCTCATCCATGCACCAAAAGCCACAGGCCCAAGTGTAGACGGCACCTGAAATCCATCAAACAACGCCACCATAGGTGTCAACAACGGGTAACCATAAGTATGTATAGTAGTATACCTTTTATTAATATATTTGAAATATACTTGATTGCCTTTACTGGAGAAAAGGGGAAGGGGGGAGCAGGAGCAAGAGAGGGGGGTGAGAGGGGGCAGGGAGGGAGGATAGGGAGAAGACGGAAAACCCTCTCTAGCAATTAAGCATGCACCCAGCACCGCCTTCCTTCCCCCAAACCGAAAGGTCGTACATAGCATTATCTGCCTTGAAAATAGCAATGAATAGAGATACATGGCCCAGAGCCGAGTAGGGGCATTACGGTGGTCCCCACCAAGCTGGCTTGCAAGGCTCCCCTATAGTTACTACCATGAATGGGGCTGGCAGGCGTAATGGCCCGCCTGCCCTCTGCGGGAAACTGAAACACACATTCGACCCAATGCATTGTATTTTTGGGCAGCAGACTCTGCCAACCACGCATGAGCATTCGGGGAATACACATTTACAATTCATCGCATTTTTTGGTCAAAACAGCAGGAAACGCATGGGGCACTTGGGCACCTTGATACGCAGCAGATAAGGTGAACATAAGGTGGGCGATATCACAAACCCTTGCTAAAAAAATTCTATAAGCACAAAAATAGCACTATCACTCCCTGGCCTTCAAAATCCACCTAGAGGTGGGACCCGGGCCAGAAACTGCACCTGGAGGTGGGACCTGGCCCATAAACTGTGCCTGGACGTGGGACTTTGGGGCCAAAAACTGCTCGTAGACGTGGGACCCGGCCCAAAAACTGTACCTGGAGGTCACTCACCAACCTTCTTTTCTTTTTCACTAGCACCCAGACCGCATCGGACACACTCCCTCCCCCACGCAAAAGGATGCAAAGAAGGCCTGCTAATACACGATTCAATCTTTATGGAAGGAAAATAAGCATAACCTGTCCCAGTCAATGCATAACAGCCGTGTATTCTAGTACCGTCTCCCCGCCCCCAATCACAACAGACCCTGATAACGAACGTATACAAGCTATCATTCCGGTCCGGTGCAGCCAAACTGACAGTGCATTCTGTTTGGGGGAAGACGGTAGGGGTGAGGCACAGAGTGGAAACAAAAGAGGGAGGTGTCCAAACCTGTGTTGCCAAAAGCACCTCTCTGTAAAACACTTCCCCCCCCCCCCCCCCCCCCCCCCCCTCTCTGTGAAACACTCAAACAACACCACACCCCATTCATTCGCAAAACCCATCATTGATCCAGACCCAAAAAAATGTGGAAACCTGACAGTGAGGAACACAGATGGCGGTACATGGGGGATATATCTCACGGAGATGGACGAAGGAGAAAAAGAGGAGGAGAATAAGGAGAACCATAACAGCAAAGCAATTGGAATTGAACTTACCAGGTAGAGAAGAGCTGGTTGGGGCGATCGGGTGAGCACGCCTGCTGCAAGAGCAAGGACCAGTCCAACGCCATAGCCAATAGCAGCATACCAGATGTACGTATATCGCCGGGAGGGCAAATCCATTTCGGAATACTCCCTAATTTTTCGATAATCAAAACAAAGAACCAGCGCTAGCAGCATGCCTGGAATTGCCTACGTACATAAGAGCACACCACGTGTCAATCAATCAAATGAGGACACCTGCCTGGCAGGTCCACATAAACACAAAGATTGTATATACATGCAATACAGCAAACAAGGACAAGAAAGCCTTCCTCATAGCCAACCTCGCACGCTGACTTCCCACTACAACCTTTCCAGGATGTATCTCAGCACAATCACACGCAGGTTACCCTCGACATACCGACCCAACAAGTCCCAGAGACGACGAGACCCTAAACATATGGAAGAGAAATCGAAGTCCACTCCCAGAGGCAAACATGGTCAGCCAATCGTTCTACCCAAGCCCACTATCATCGGAGGGTGAAGAAAGAGAAGAACTCTTCTGAGGCAAACATGGTCAGCCGATCGTTCTACCCAAGCCCACTATCATCGGAGGGTGAAGAAAGAGAAGAACTCAAATAACCTGCCTAATTGGGACTAAGAAGCCATTCTCAGTCCATCATCGGATGCAGAGACAAGACTTCCAAAAGTCGTTGCAGTTACTACGCCCCCCCTCCCCCCCCACACACCCCCACCCATCAAGCACAATGCGGAAACATGATGTCAACACAAATTTGAAAACAAACAACGTCAATGGAAAGTCGACAAAAAAACGAACGCATGAGAATACATATGCAAGGAGAAGACTTCTTCGTTTTTTCCATAGCCGCTCCGGTTGTATCTGGATTTGAACTCTGGTCTGTATTCCAACAAATAATGGGTGTGCCAACTGAGATAGGCCCTCGTTGGTAAGAAGATTTCATTTTCAGCAACCCCGCCAAAAATTTGAGGGTTTATTCCTACGCAACGAAAAATTTGATGAGATGAAAGGAGGGAAAGAAAAGGAGAACAGAAAAAGAATCAATGAAGAAAAGGAGAGCAGAAAAAGGATCAATGAATCTGTGTAAAGCATCGTAATCATAGAAGGGAAGCAGCAGTACACATGGAGAATGCCGACATAGTGAGCGTGCAAAAGAGGGCTATCATGTTCCCCCGAATAGAGTGCACAGTCATTATCACTATGTCTAGATCGAAAGTTGCCCCAAATACCGTGCGCTTTATTCGGCGGAAGATGGTAGAGGCAGGGAAGTGCCACTGACAAATAGACCTGGCAAGGCATGGAGTGGGACAATGCGCCCCGAGAACATAGTACTACTCATGGTCATTATAGCTGTATTAGGCACAACTTTCAGTCTATATACAGCATTAACTATCATGTGTTCTATTTGGGGGAAGACCATAGCCCTCTCTCATGCTCTCTATATGATAGTGAGGCTAAAGAAACACAGTACTCACGTAAACCGCTTCCCTCACACCACAGGCAACGCGAGCCCCCAACGTTATTGTCCGCAGGACTCCAACTCATGACCTGTCGATCACTAATTACATGGGCATGGGAATGCGTGTATCATTCACCCACCACTCTATTTAAAAAAAAACTCGCCTCACCCTGCAAGCAAAGCAAGCCCCAACATTATTCTCTGCATCACGATTTGAACACGTGACCTGTCTATCAAGAGTTACATGAGCACGATGCAGCCACCAGTCTCTTTGAAAAACGCCCCCTTCATCCCTCTCTAAGCCTGCACTGGCTTTGTCGCTGAATGGTACACACATGCCCATGACACCGTTGATAAACAAATCATGAGTTCCCGTCTCAATGCAGACAATAGCGTTGAACCCAACCCCCTAAAGACTCCCAACGTGACAGAAAAAAAAGGGTCAGCCAGCCCAGACACACTCCAATACTCGAGCTCAATTCCCACACGGTATACATGCAGAAGTCGATCATCAAAACGTGTAGTCTCGTTTCTTCAATGGTCAGGCATACTCGCGCCAAGCTCAAAATCGACTGCCAAATCTCAAGAAGGAAGAGGATGTGAGAGAAGATCGAACGGTGGACGGAAGAAATGGAGAGACACGGGTTCAGAAAAAAAAAAAAAAAAAAAAAAAAAACCACCTCTTCCCATCTGATCCCTATGCCCAGCAAAAAGGGCTGACCACGTGCAATTAAGATTGCTACTATAACCACCACACACATCCGCAAACGGCAACGATGACGTTTATAAGACTGGAGCCATCACAAAGGCCTCAACGCCACAGCCATCACAAAGGCCTCAACACCACAGCCAGTCTGATCGCTGTGGAGCTCAAGGTTTGACAAAATGGTTGCCCGACACAGACGGGGAAAATTTTTAAAAAATAAATAAAAAAATGATGACGACAACATTAGATGACAATGAGGATGAAAGTGGCGGTGACCGCCACAGGGGACCTCTGAGTCCGTATGCCACCATCCTCCCCCGAACAAAACACATCCCTATTAGTGACTGGATACAAGGTATTTGTCCTGTCCGATACAGTCAGGATGAGGGTGCATTGTGATCAGGGGAAGAAGAGACGGCAGTCGAGGACGGTCGCCAAATCAACATTTTGGGATCATCACAGGGTAAAAATAGGTTGTAGCTGTGATGAACGGGACGGGGGGAATATAACCTGCGACAACAAATACTAACAAGGGATATAACCATCATGCTATTGCTATGAAGACAACGGCCACGAGTGCCACCGACCTTGATAATCATCAAGACGACGGCGACGAATGCATACAAGATTAGGAAGAGCAGTTAGGAAAAACGATCAAAGGCGTTGCTGGTAGTGTGTCGAAGAATGACTGATGATGGGACCATGATATCGATAGAGATTACGTTGTTAAAATCTGCCCACATGGCCGTGCAGAGAGGATAAAGGTGAAGAAACTAGTGAGAGAAGAAGGCGGACAATTTTCGGACGATGTACTGCAGTGGTGGTAGTGGTAGAAAAAGGAAGAGCAAGAATATGAACAAACAAGAAGAAGAAGAAGAAGAAGAAGAAGAAGAAGAGTGACAAAAAGCGACCATAGAGCTTCCCGTACAGGCATCTCAAGCTTCTCATTCAATCCGCATGTACAAGTCTCAGACACGTGCACATTCTCCGAAGAAGAAGAATAGAAGAAGAAGAAGAAGAAGAAGAAGAAGAAGAAGAAGAAGAAGAGGAAAAAAAAAGAAGAAGAAGGCTAGAGGAAGTAGAAGAAGAATAGTGAAAATCGAAAACAGGGGCCAACTGCCTCTCGTACACGCATCTTAAGATTCAGCAACATAGCTTCCTGTATAAGTCTCAACTACCCGCACGTTCCCTGACACGCCTTTCGATCGGCTGCGCTCCAATCATCATCAGGAGGCTTTCCACACCACCATGCCTTGCGGCCCAAGGAGAAGAAGGAGAAGAAGGGGACGAAGAAGCTGAAGAAGAAGAAGAAGAAGAAGAAGAAGAAGAAGAAGAAGAAGAAGAAGACGAAGACGAGACGCTGCTAAATACGCCAATGATGTCGGACCTTCGACATATACTGCCGCACCATGTCTGGGGTGGCGTATCATTCGTGTTTGGGACACGAATGATACGGAATGGGAGGAAGTTGATAAGTGAGAACGAGTCTAACGAAATGACCAAGCAATATACTAGATAGGCTATTGAGGATCAATAAATCAACGCAATGACGATGATAACTACGACAAAGACGACGAGATCAAACTTTCCCCATCTCTCTCTCTCTCTCTCTCTCTCTCTCTCTCTCTCTCTCTCTCTCTCTCTCTCTCTTCCTACTTTGCCACATTGTCCGCCAACGTTATGACCGCATACAGGAAAAGAGCTTGCGCAAGCTTGGGACAACTCTCCACCTCTCTCTCTCTCTCTCTCTCTCTCTCTCTCTCTCCCCTCATAGTCCGCCAACTTTTTCAGTCCCTCCCCTGACTGCATACAGGAAAAAAACTTGCGCAAAGTTTGGGGCTTACTCTTCATCTCTCTTCCTAGAAAGAAAGTCGCAAATCATATCCATAAGGATAATGATGATAGAATTGCTAGACGAGCTTATATGCACTCCCTTCCGCTTTTTCTTTCCTTCTCCATACTCGATAACATGGACTTCGACACACCGGATGCACCTCCTCAACCGTGAACCCTGTTTTCTTTCCCCTTCCTTGCCTATTCCCAACGCCTTCCTCTCTCTCCACACCTTCCTCGTTCGCTCCCTTCCTTTTTCAACGCGGATAGGCCCTCACCGTATTGTATCCGTCTGATTCCACCATCAGGATTCGGACTGACGATCTGCTTTTCAACAGTAGTTACATCTGCGTACACCATTCACAGCCACATGGGCAAGACCTCGTGCGGGGAGGAGTTTGCTCCGCCACACAGTCGCAGCAGGCCAAAAACTGGATGCACGATGGGAGAGGAAGAAGATGCTTAAGCCATGCTGGCAAGGAGTAATTTCTCATTTGCGACCCCACCCCCCCAACCCCCACCCCCCAACCCCCACCCCCCGGGCCTCAAATTGAACGCATGGTCATCATATTCAACCTCACCACCTTATACCAAACCCGCGCACGCAACACGACAGTATCGGGTCCTTGCTGTCTTCCACCGAGTAGAACCCGAGGTCATTATAATAGCTTTGCATCTGGTGCAACTTTCAGTCTAAATACACGGTTAATGGCTGTATGTTCTGTCGGGGGGAAAACGGTCGGAAACAGCCTGCGTGACAGCAGCGGCAGTTGTTCTAATCAACAAGATAATACTGTACTGGAACTACCGCCTTCACTGGAATACAACGTGGAGTTACTATCGCTGTATCTAGACGGAAAGTTGCATACACCAGCTATAATGACTGGCCAGTCTAGTCAGGTGAAGACGATTCCGTCTTCCCAACCGAACAGAACGCAATGACTGCATCGGACTGGAAAGATAGCTTGCATACATTGATGTATACATTGATGATGCGGGTGCGTCGTGTTCGGGGAAGATGGTAAGAGTAGTATATACTGATGGCACCCCGTTGCTTCTTTACAAGGGATGTGCGCTTCTCTCCCGCCTTCCCACTCGGACGCAACACATCCTCGTCACCGGAAAGATAGATTCTATGCATTCATGATGAAGATGGATAGATTCTATGCATTCATGATGAAGATGCCTCCGTGGTTTGTGGCGGGGAGATGGTAGTTAAACTGGTTTTTCGAACGGCTCTACTCGGGCGCTATACTGCGCACGCAGGGAACGATTTCCAGTCGCCCGAAAGAGGGCAACAATAATAATACTCAAAAATAATTAATTCATCTAATAATACCTAATCGCAAAAATAACAGAAATAATAGTAATCGCAAAAATAACAGAAATAATACTAAAACCATGATTATCAGCTCAGCTAAAGCCTAATCGGCAAGTCCTTCGGGACGTCCGTTAGCATTGGAACAATAGAGAGAAGGGTTTAAAAAGCATGGCCCCTGCGCAAGGATGACACGCATAAATCCAGAAATGGTCCAAAGTGGTACTTTCCATTGCCCTTTTGACCCCGTCCCCACTCCTTACACTCCATCCCTTTTGACCCCCTCCCCATAGTGGTAGTTTTCATTGCCCAACTTTTTCGTCCCTCTTCAGGTTTGGGGCGTTTTAAGGGCATGCGCCCACGAATCTGTACTCCATCTTGTTCTCNGGAGGACAAGCTACGGAGGAGGGGCCCGTAGTAGTAGCGGTGGTGCTGCCAAAAGTAGTAGTAGTAGATGAGGTGGTAGTGGTCGTGTAACAATAACTGAAAGTAGCTGCAGCAATAGTTGTTATGCTGTCTCTTATACACATCTATGTGTATAAGAGACAGCCTTAGTGGTTGCCAGCGGAGTAGTTTAAGGTTCCCTTTCTTATTTGTTTTGGAATTGTTTGTTTTTTTAGGCCTTGTGCTTGTCTTTTTAGGCGGTCTGATCGCAGATTTGCGCGGTTTTTTTTCGGACTTGTGTATCCCCTTTTTTGGGCCACTACCGTCTTCCCCCGAACACAACGCACCCTTATTTTGGCTGTATCTGGCCAGAAATATAGCTTCTATACATTTATTTTTAGGGTGCGTTGTGTTCGGGGGAAGACGGTAGGGTTGGGTTTTATTATCAGAGCAGCGGGCCAGATTTGACCAATTCTGCCTCTGAATATTCCAGCTCAACACCTGCACCTGGACTGGGTGAAGGTCCCAGAACTTTGGTTACTTCGCCGGGTTGTTTGTGAGGGTTTCCCGGCCTCATTTCTGCTTTGCTAATGACAAAGCACTGTTTGAAAAAAAAAAAAGAAAGGCATCACAGCGTCCTCAGCCAGAAAAGTCCAAACTGCTGGCTGGTCCTCTGTTATAAACTTTTTCCGATCGTCATCTCCTCATTTGATTTAGGGCCTCGCTCCAATTCACAACGCTCGGGATGTATCTGGATATGATAATGGTCTCGATACGTTCGAAATGTTGGATCAGTCCGAATGTATCTGGTCCACAATGCACTAGAGTCAGATGGTGAATGTTGCGTAGTGAAGCGAATCCCTCAGAGATCCGTTCGAGCTCTGTTCCCCACACTATAATTTATTCGTCTTACACCGTTCCCATACCTTCTTTTTCTTTCATTTTCACTTATATTAATACTGTAAGTTATTATTGTCCTTTTATTTTTATATATAACATAACATACGATTAAAAACAAGGTTCTCCGATTAGTATTTTGCTTCCCGCTTCCCATCGCAAGACAAGGCACGACGGCTTCCAATTGTGTGACACGGCAAAACACCAATAAGCAACGAGCGATTGGATATGAACACAAGTTTTTTTTTTTTTTTTTAATATTGGATATGAACACAAGTTTTTTCTCTTTTCCTTTCTCTCTCTTTTTTTTTTAAATCATCTGATCCCATTGGACTCTGAACCTGGATCTGAGTATCCGGAATGACTTTCAACAATCCATGGCTGTACCAACTAAGCTATGGCTTGGGCCAGTTGGTTATGAACACAGCTTTCTGTTGCAAATGGGTACTGAACTTTCATCCGATGAGGGTGTTGGCGGGGAGGGGAGGCACAACAGAAACAAGGGAAGGAGAGCGAGAGAGAGGGGAGAGGGGGAGGGAGCCTTTTCTCCTCGAATCGAGACAAAATGCGTGCTTGAAAAGGGGGGCGGCAAAACGAAATTCTTAATGCGTGCTTGAAAAGGAGGGGCGGCAAAACGAAATTCATAATGAGTGCTTGAAAAGGGGGAGGGGGGGGGGGGGGGGGGAAACGAAATTCTTTGATTACATGGCACAGACATGGGTTCAAACATCGGAACGCCCACGATAACAGAAAAAAGGAGAGAGATGGGAGGGGGAGGGAGCCTTCTCTCCTTCCGCTTCTCTCTCGATGCCCACGATAAGAGAAAAAAGGAAGAGAAGAACATTGGAACCAAATATAACACGGATTAGGATGGAAGGATTGATAGGATAGAAAACGACAAAGGAGGGCAGGAAAGAAATATCGATTGATTTGATTAGGACTAGAAGGATTGATAAAATAGACGAACGAGGGAAGAGAGAACAAGGGCAAAATGAAGAAAATACTGATAATAGGAGAGAAGAATTGCTAGGATAGAGAATGACAAGGGGAGGGAAGAAGGAAAAAAAAGAACGCAACGAGAGAGAGAAGAGGAAGGAGAAAGAGAAGAAAAGAAGCAAAATAGAAAGAGAAGGAAAGAAGCAGAAGGGGGGAAAGAGAGAGAAAGATGAAGGTAAACGTAAGAGAGAGAAGAGGAAGGAAGCGGAAGGAGAGAGAGAGAGAAGGAAAGAAGGAAAAAAGGAGAGAGAGAGAGAGAGAACGATGGGAGGTAAACGGGGTTAGAAACGATATCACAAACAAATCCTGAGCCACTAAGGCCGTGACAGGTGTCGAAGATCGAGTTCAGAGGCAGAAGAAAATTTACAACGAACAAGAAAAGGGATTGCCCACGAACACCCATCAGACGCCTCCACCTCTGCGCTCCCATTCCCAAGATTACTGCACCCCAAGCTCTGCCTGGGAAGAGGAGCTGCTGAGAAGTCCGAGAACAGGCATTTCCAGTGACATCCAGAGAAGCGCGAGAGAGAGGATCAAAAAGCAGGCAGGAAGATGAAGGACGGGACAACAAAGAAGAGCGCAGACAGCCAGGCAAGCTAAAGAGCATGAGAGACCGTGGCTTGGGAGCCATTCCCAAGAGTACTGCATCTGCTCTGCTTGGGAGGAGGAGCTGGTAAGAAACTCAAAAGCCATTTCCAGCGACGAAGAGAGAAGAAGCGCGAGAGGAGGCAGAAAGACGACGGACAGCACGAGAAAAAAAAAGAGCGCACACAGCCAACCAGGCCGAAAGAAAATGAGAGAGCGTCGCCGGGGGGGGGGRGGGGAGGCAGTAAACGTGAGGGAAGTCTCAGAGCAAAATGGAGAATTGCTGACAAGGAGAGGAAAAACGCGAAACGAAAAAAAAACGTGACGCCAGAGGGTAGGGGTAGTGATTGGCGGGGGGGTCGCGATAGGCGGAAAATCAAATTAAACGAGGAAAAAAAAAAAAAAAGAGGAATAGACAAACGTTCACGGAAATGAAAGAAGATGAAGAGAGGCAGGAGGGGGAAATAGGTAGTTGAAGAGAGAGACAGAAACCAAAGACAGAGGACAGCGCACTAAAGGGGAAGAAGCGACCAAAAAGACAACGAAGTAAGAAGACACGGAGGGAAAAGATGAAGTAGAAGACACCGAAGCGCACGATAGGGACAGAAAACAAACGAAAGATAGGAAGAAACATAAAGGAGAGACTGTAACAACAAAACAAAAAAAAAAACAAAAAAAACAAAAAAAGAAAGAACAGATAAAGAAAGCAATCAAAACAAAGAAAGAAGCAGAAGAATAGTGAATAGCGAAAACTTGTGAACAGTGGAGAACCAGGGCTATAAGGTCCTCTGCTTAAACAAAAGAAAACAAGAGAAGAAGAAGAAGAAGAAGAAGAAGAAGATGATAAAGGGACTATTGCTGAGATCGTCGGGAACAATGAGCCCTGAAAAATGGGATGGGAAGAGAAGAGAAGGGCAGCGAGGGGCAGACCGGGAAGACAGCAGGGAAAAGAAAAACAAATTGGGGGGAAAAGAAAACATTGAGGGAGAGAAACGAAAAATGCACAACCAGTCATTCGGGACATCCATTAAAATTGGAGCGATAGAAAGAAGATTAGCACGGTCCTCTTTCTTCAAACAAAATAAAAAGAACAGAAGAAAGAAACAAAGAAAACATGGATTTTGAGAGAAATCAAAATGCACGACCCTGTCCTACGGGACATCCGTTAACATCATTGGAGCGATGCAAAGAAGAAGATTACCATGGCCTTCCTTTTTCGAAAAATAATCTCCAAAAACAAAGAAAAAAAGAATGAATGAAAGGAGTGCACGAACGGACGGTTTGACGAAAGGGGTGAGGAGGAAAGGCATGGGAGATGCAGATCGAGCAAGGCATTAAAGAACTCAATAAAAAAAATAACTAAAAAAAAAAGCAGTTGAGACAACGTGTGTCAATCAGAAGCGCACCAAGTTCTCAAAGCCAGCAGGGAAGGGAGGCAATATCCAAAAAAGACACTGTGATGGCCTTGTATAATGAAGAAGATCTTGCTATCGGTACCTCTTCTTAATCCCTGGCGTTATGATATATATATATGCAGCGGATAGAGGGAAAAGGGATGGAAGGAGAGCGATGAGAGAAGCGAAAAGACAACGAGAGGCGATGGGAAAGAAGAGTTGGTCGCAAAAGAGAAAGATAAAAAGAGCAGATGGATTAATTAGAGGCTGACGAGTGCAGGAGATCATGATTGAATAGACAAACCACGAGAGAAAGAAAGCAAAAGCAAGACAATTAAAAAAGAGAGGGTAGGCAACAACAGAGGACAGAGAGGCGAAAGAGAGGAGAGGGATAGGTCGGGATCAGAGATCGCGGCGAGAAGAAAGAGTAGAAATGAGGCGGGGAGCAGGGAAGAGGGAAAGGAGGAAGGCTCAGACAGAGAGGAGGGAGAGAGAGAGGGAGAGGACCTAATAGTGTGAACGTCCGCCAAGCCAGCAAAATGCGGGAGAGAGCGGGAGGGGAGGAACAGTGAGAAAGAAGAGAGGGAGAACAGGTGTCACAAGAAAAGAGCAAAGGTACCGAAGGGGGGTGGAAAGGAGAAAGAGATGAAGAAAAGAACACGAAAGAAACACGTCGACAGTAAGGCACAGAGAATGACACAGAGAGAGAGAGAGAAAAAAAGAGAGAAAGAGAGAGAGGAGTTGAGGGGGTACGAGTGGGGAGAGACACGCACCATGTCCCCGAGGCCTAGCATCATGAACTCAGCGCCCGGACTGCCCAGCACCGATCCTCCTAAGAACGCTCTGGGGAAGACTAGTTTCACCGGCAGATCCAACTTCTTGGTAATGGTATTGGGTAAGGGGAGGTTAAGGGTGTGTGCGACCGTGTGCACGGGATTAGACGCCTGCTGTGTGGCGACGGACACCATAACATTGGCGCCGAAGAAGGACTCGGAGAAGAAGACCCAGAACACATCGTATACGAAGAGGCAGGCGAGCAAAAGAGCGCAGATCTTGATGTTAGGTAATCGGACATGACTAACAAATGCTATACAGATTGCTATTCCTAGCAAATTATTCAAAACCCAATGGCCAGAGACTAACCAGCAGAGAACGACAAAACTAGAGAGACCGATGAGCAAGACCTGAGACTTAGTGACCCCTCCGCCGCAGGGGCAACGAGCGACGGTGGAGTCCGTCGCTCCCACTTGTGTGACAAACTGTGTGACATACGGCGCTAAGCAGAAGGCCAACGACGAAGCCGACGCGACTGCTGTGAACGCCATCACTAGTTGAGAGACAGAGGTAAACAAATAAAACATCACAAGCAGGCTGCAGGAGCTTGCTATAGGAATCATCAGTGCTTGGGAGCTGTCCAGAGTGATGTGGCTCTCCGACTTCTCTCTGTGCCGCTCCGACTCCTTTTCGAAAGTCAACGCCCTTTGCGCCGAGGCTAATACGACAAACATGGCCGTCGACATCAGCGCCAAAGACGCCGGCTCCAGCAGATAGAGCAAATTGGAAAGATTGCTCATTTTGCAAAAGCAAGAACGAGAAGCGGGAAGTCAATGATGAGATAAAGAAGAGGCAAGCAGGTGAGAGGAGAGAGAGGGAGAGAGAGAGAGAGAGGGAAGGCGGGAAGTAGGGGAGAAAGACAGAGAGGAGGATAACTTTGGGGGAGGGGGGAGAGAGAAGGACTAAGGAGTACAGGAGTCGAGAAGAGAAGACAAGGATGAAGAAGGGTGGAACGAGAGAAAGGAGGGGAAGGCGCGGAGGGGGGAGGTAGGGGGAAGAGGTAAGTAGTGTAGGGAAAGACGGACGGACGGATGACTGAGAAGGAGAGAAAGGTCTACGTCCCCCACTGGCCTAAGTTGTTCATATCTAACCATCCATTTCTGAGATCGACGGTCAGGGATGGAGAATACATGTAGGTGGAACCTTGGCCAAAGACAATGGGTTCAGAGAAGGCTAAGGAGAGCCCAAGACAGAGCAGAACGGAAACGAATAAGGCGTCGAGAGCAGGAAGGGAGAGGAGAGGATCCGTCGCTCGGACGACGATGCCCGCCAAGTAGAATACACCGTCGCCGCAAACGGACCCTCTCTCTCTCTCTCTCTCTCTCTCTCTCTCTCTCTCTCTCTCTCTCTCTCTCTCTCTCTCTCTCTCTCTCTCTCTTCCGCGGGTGGCCAAAGACCACTCGCCCACTCCCTCATCCTACTTCGTATCCATGGAGGACAAACAGTCCCTCCCGCCCTTCACTTCCCCATACAGTTAGTTCACAAAGCGCGGCACGGCGAGGCGCGAAAAACACCAAAAAGAAGACACAACAGTGAACGATTGTTCTCGACTCGATTATCTTCTCCCTCTGTTCGCGCGCGAAATTTGGTTTCTCCCCGCCACTTCCATCTGTCAGTTGCTGTGTAGTCTTACGACGTCATTCCCAGGGACACAAACAAGCCCGACGATTTCACATCACGTTCGTAATCGTAATAAGAGTTCATATCAGACTCTCGGGCTGCATTGTTGATCGGTTGACAAACGCACGCTTGACAGCGGACGAAGGGAAGCCATGCAGAGTTTTGAGACTGGTACTCCAGCCCTGCCAGCCCCGAATAGTAATGCTAAGGTGCGAGGCGGGTGGCTCGATTCGCACGCAACGGTCGCGGTCCACAGGAGTCCGCCAACCGGATGATGACCTGCACACCAGTCTCCTCCCGACGCTCGCTTCACCCACTACGGTAGCTTATGGCGCCAAGCCGACCGGTGAGTCCGACAGCACCAGCTACACCACTCGCCCAGATGTCAGTATCGCGCTGAACGCCAACGAAGGGCTGGTCAGGTCAATGACTGAATAGACTTACTGCGAAGGCAGGGAAAGGCCAAGGCAGGCGCCAGGTCCCACCAGCCTAAACGCCCGAATCTGGACGCGTTCGTGGAGATGTGCTGTTGAGAACACTGAACGCGATTTCTGCACATGTCCACAGACACGTCCAGATTCAGGCGTTGAGGAAACTCAACGCTGCTAGTGGGACCTGGCCCCAGGAGGATGATGGAATGGAACGGTGGTTTCCCCTGCTGCGCCAATGGCCGTCCTAGAATTTGCAGCCAGTTCGCACCCCTAAGGCTGCCGTATAGTAAGTGGACTGACGCACAAGTGGGTTCTAACTTCTAAGGGGGTGAAAGTTGTTGGGGGACCGGTCCACCACAGTTTTAAGGAGTACCTGCAGCTATTGCACAATTGCGCGTAGAACCAAGGTAGCAAAGTTGGAGGACCGGTCCTCCTTGCATGTGAACTGCAAAGGGGGCTAAAGAGGAAACCCGTTCGCCGATGCCCTCAGGCCCAGGCGTGGAGGCAGGGTCTGGTGTGGACACGGATGAACGTTGCTTTCCCCTAGGCCCTTACACAAAAGGGGTACCGGCAGTTCCAGTCCCATAACTTGCAAGAGGCAATTGACTTACCGTGAGGGCACGGGTGCGCAGCCCGTAGTTTATTTGTTGATGTGGTTCGGGAAAGATAAGGTAGTGATTATGTTGTATGTATGTTTTGTTATGTTCGCTATACACAACTCCAAGAGAGTGTGCGTGAGGTCTCATTGGTGCTTTATTCACGGTGTTCAGGGGACGTTGGACCCAAGTTCCAGCAGGTGGCGCTCCCCATCAATAAACAGGAGAATGTGTGTGTGTGTGTGTACGTGAATGTGTGTGTGTGTGTACGTATGTGTCTGTGTATGTGAGAGAGAGAGAGAGTGCGCGTGCTCGTGCGTGTGTGTATGTGTGTGCGAGAGAGAGAGAGAGAGAGAGAGAGAGAGAGCTGCAGCATGCAGCATATCAGTGGCAGGGAGTTTTTTCTTTTCGAAATCCGAATAGAAAGGGTACACATTGTATTCGAATACAATATGTACATCTTATATTCGAGGTGTTTTTCTATTAGAGAAAAGTGGACCCGCGTCGTTTCAATTTCGAAAAAGTTTTAAGGACCTCGGCCTCCTCGACCTCTTACGGGCAGCTACCGGTCCTACGTCGTCCTCGCCCTTGCAAGGCCTCAAAACCTTAAAATGCCCACCCTCTCGACGACCACCGACGTTGAAATTTGAGTGACGTTGAAATGTCTCCGGGGGGGGAAACGCAACCCTGACGGACTCCGAACTTTTACCATTTTTTATGCTCATAAAAATTTGCAAAAAAAAATTAAAAATTGAGAATCTGTACAGTAGCCCATGATCCTTCCAGGAAAAATATCAGAAAATTAAAAATAAAAATAATAAGACCGTAACATAATCGTCGCATCGATTCGACACATTTTTTATTTTTGTCACTCAACCATGTGTAGGCCAGGGAAAAAGTATTCCAGCTTCAGTGATTTTCACGCTAAACAAACACGTGGAAAAACTTAAAAATTTGAGTGCTCGAGGATTTTGTTGTGATCTTCCAGTAAAAAATATTTAAGAAATAAAAAATATATATTTTAATTGCAAAATAGATCGCGACTGCAATCTGACCCCTATTTCAATTTTGTCATTCAACCTCTCTCTCTCTCTCTCTCTCTCTCTCTCTCTCTCTCTCNCTCTCTCTCTCTCTCTCTCTCTCTCTCTCTCTCTCTCTCTCTCTCTCTCTCTCTCTCTCTCTCCCTCTCTCTCTTTTTTTTCTTGTATGCGCGCTTAGTTTCATTGCTTTAGCTACCTTAACGTTGCGTTTCCCATACCCATGAGGTAGATTAGGTAGGGGTTGTGTTTATTCGCAACCTTACGGTTGTAGTGTAGGTCGCAGCCCTAAAGGTTGCGGGATGGTGGGGTCGAGCATTTGTATTAAGGTAGCCGAATTTTTGTGGTGGACGACTTATCAAACATCGACAAAGTAGTAGGATACTCCATTGAGGGTCATCTTGCTACTTATTTGAAGTCAGACTGCACAATACCAAGACGTGGTAGGGGGGTTTAATGTGATCAACCTATTACGAACTTGAATCTGGATTAACTGGTATTGACCAAGTAATAAGATGTTCCAGTGTGAGTCATTTTGCTGGTTGTTTTCTGTTTGTTTGCATACAATCTAATCGAAGGGGTAGTAGAATACTCCAGTGAGGGTCATCCTACTACTTGTTTGAAGTTATATTTCGTACTATTAAAGAGGTAGTAGGAGACTCCAATAAGGTTCATCTTTTTACGAACTTAAAATTTACAACAACTTATGTTAAAATGTATTGTGATATGATTTGTTTGTTGGATGTTAAGCGAATAGTGGGATGGTCTAGTGTGAGTTATCCTACTGTTTATTTAATGTTGAAGGGTAGTGGTTCAGTCCAGTGTGAGTTATCCTACTACTCGTCTTAAATATATATACATTATTTTGTTTATTGTTATCCTACTGTTTTGTTTATATATTCGACAGTCTGTGTGTATATGGATTGAATGGTATTGAAAGCGTAGTTGGATACTCCACTTTGAGTCATTTGATTACTTGTTTGAACGTGAATTGTGTAGTATTGAATAAGTGGTAGAAAATTTTTGTACGCGTTAATCTATTACTTGCATGTCTTCGAACTTAAACGAACCGAGAGAATATAAGATATGCACTCAAATGTTATTGTTGTTTGTTTGAGTATAGATTAATGAAATCGGCAGGATCGATATTTCATAGTCTTACTTTTCGACTGAATCCACATTGACCAGTATTAAGAGAAGTGGTAGGATGAAGGCTATAGTGAGGGTTTTCATAATGCTTACTCACTTTTAGTCAAATAAGATTTTGGAGCTCCGTATATTATCTGAAGTGGATACCTATCTCTCGAGATATAATCATATAGGAAATCCAATGGGCTACTTTTTTTAAAGGAAGTTGTCCTCCACTACATTTAAAGTTTGAATTATCGAACTTCAGAATTCGGTCATAGAGATAACAAAGAGGTGTAAAAACCGTATTGACATGTGTGTAATTGTAAGTCATTTCAACTAAAAAACTATTAAAAAAATACACATTGTCAGTCTATGCAAGACTACGTTTTATTTTCTTATGGTAATAGTTAAGTTTGTCGACTCAACCCTTACTTTCCATCGACCTCACACTTTGCATCAACCTCTGCACTATTTTTTTTATTTTTTTTTGTCTAAGGAGTTAAGATTCTGTAAAAAAATATTTTTGAATGACCAGAGTCAAATGAGACTAAAAGACTAAGTAAAAAAACAAATATTTGACTTAGATGATCGAAAGTGTAAAGGCAATATGTGCAAGGTAAAATTAATATCTTCGTTGATTCGATGCACCGCAGGGTGTGAGACCGTCGTGCCCTACAGGCGGCGTCACTGTCAGGGATCTCGCTTTCTTGCCAATATCCTTAGAGAAGAAACTCGGGTATGATACGTTAATGATCACCACAACACGACAACTTATCATAAAACTAACATAAACTTGTTACAGATGAACCTAATTATAGATGAAAATGTGCTAAGAGTGTTGCACTCGTGAATGGAGTGACGTCGCACCAATAACACCGACATATATCGTATTGTCGACGATCTTTGTTACCTACCGAGGTCATGTAAGGGAATGAACTTCGGTCAGATAATCGATGATCTAGGCAAAATGACAAGTAGTAACCAATGATTATCCTAGACGTAAGACATTTTTATACACTAGTAAAAAACTACTCCATTTGAATTTGCATATCCCGAGATAATGAATATTGATATTAACACTTTGTAAGGAGATAATAAAAAAAAGATGAATTCAGATATTCTAATATGTCAGATATTTGTATATGGTGGTAATTTGTTTTCGGTACCCATGCGTAGAGTAAGTTAAAAGTTCGTTTCATAAATCATAGTAACGAGTGTATTTTAATTTTTATAATGACAAATGTTGTTAAAAATTTACAAACCTTGATACCAGAAGAGTCTACCGGAGGTGTTGTGATACTTGTCTTTATATATCCGCATTAAAAATACGTATAATTATGGTAGGAACCCTTACGGATTTATAAAGTCAACTGTTGTCGGAGACCTTTGGTTGTCTATCGCGGTCCTATGTGAACGGACATGAGTTTGGTAAATTGAAGTCCTGGCAAAACGACAATCTTTTACTTAATTGACAGCGTGACTATCGTTAAAAATATAAGACGTCCATCGACAACTTGTTGATATGTTGTCAGGGATTTCAACTATCTACTGAGGTCCTTAGTGAATGGATACAGATATATGTATGTTAGAAGTTTAGGCAAAACGACGATTTCAAGTTCTGAAAATGTATTTCTTAAAAATATTTTGTTTATATTATTATCACTTTAGGCACAAGGTTAATACAAAATTTGACATTTTTGTCTTTTCAAAGTTATCGACAACATTGTCGTTTTCAACCATTGGGGATATAAAAAGGATAAGCTCAATATTGTCTGATCTGCATAACTGCAATACTTTTATATATAAATTTTACTTATTTTCAATTTAAAATATTTGCTTAAATCGTTAACATAAAATGTTATATATCTAACATTACATTTATATGTTAGAGACTGTCATAAATTATAAGCACGATGACACAATACCTCATTCCTACTAACATTGTTTGTCTTCTACTCGCATTGACATGTTTTTATAACAGTAGTATCGCAAATAACTTTCAATGAATTGCGGTCATTAAAATAGGATAGGATATCGGAATGTTATGTCAATTTTCATTAGCATATCTCGCATTTTCCGACTTCGCTTCGACATAATTCAATGGATAGCCGTGATGCAACCCTATAAGAGATAAAAAGTTATCTCGTTTGTGTGACGTGTTTTCAAGTTCTTTCAATTTTCGTACTTAGTAACACTGTTATTCGTGGTATGCAACCATTTTCACGTTATTCTCACTTTAGCATTGTCCGCATTGAGATACTGCGATTGCTTATGGACTGCTCTCATCACAATAACTTATACTCTTTAGTCTCTGCTAGTCGGATGCTTGCAAACTCTATTTCACTTATACATTAAGTTCCTTCAACTATGTTGCTCAAGACACGCAAATCAAGTATAGAGGAGGATTACAGGGGAAAACCCCTGAAAGACGCATTGACTTAACGACGGAAAAAAAAAAAAGTGACTAGGAGGGGGAATAAGAAATGAATGAAAAATAGAAAGGAGTAAGGTTGTGCTATTACCAGAATGATTTGGATGACTGTACGCTATTTCCTGGCATGATGACTTATTATGCTTATAGGTATGAGTAAAACTATGGTGTTTCGCCCCCATGCTTTGAACCGCTTTCACGCAGTCACCCTGCACCAGATTCCCCTCCTTCGTCTTTCGCTTTATCTCATTATTGCTAATTAACCGTATTTCTGCAACCGCATCGCTCGTTGCTTCCGCCGTCATCACGCGTCCCTGATCCACCCGTTGTTTATAAAAATGCATCATTAGATCATCGCTTGTGTATCAATCTTACACTTTTCTTTTTATGTCAGATTGAACAATGCGACCTAATATCGTATGTACTTCACGAGGGAATCATATAAAAGGCAACCTTGATCACAAACATACTGCTTATTCTGGATTAATATGACTTAAACATTTGTCTTAATGAGGTCCAAACCTTTGCTCTAGATGATCATTAAATTATGAGAAGGATCATATCACGATGACTTAGAGACAATCGTTTACACCATAGTGGTTAGTGTTAGTTGTTTCCCCTCGATATCTAGTTGTTGTGGCGTTCATGATGATGAGTCTGACCACGAAATTGTATTTGCTATTTTATAGCAAGAGTGTGAGTTCTTATGATGACCTGTTGATATGTATCATACTCGAGAATACAATTAATCGTGTAAGAGACACTTAAAATAATATTTGATACAATGTTTTAGTAAGAAATAATGTATGTATAGAACGTCATATATGAAAAACATTTTGTTGAATTGATTTCTATAATACTTATTATGATTTTTTTTAGTTTTTTTAATCCATAAACTTGAAGATTGTAACCTAGTACGAACTCTATTGTGAAGTGATTTAACTTTTAGCAAAGCGGTTTCTATTATTGAAATTTAAAAATCGTTGGTACCGTAATCATAAGGGAAAAGTTGTTAAATATAAAACATTAAATATCTTACTTTATACATATTGGGTCGTATTGCGTTCAGTAGCCATGTCATCTGCGTGTTCATAATTTGATAAGAATTATAAGATAACAATATATAGTTGTTGAGTTATATTATATACATTTTTAATAAAAGTCTTGTATAAATCATAGAGTCGTAGAAAGAGAAAAAAAATCATTAACACATCGAGTTCATGAGTGTTGAACTCCTACAGATGAATATTGTGATATGCAATTGTTATGTCATTTACTCAAGAATTAGGAACTCTTTCGAAATCATCTGTCATAAAACCTAACTATATAGTTATAAAATAAACAAACTTTTAATGTCATTATGTATACAGTGTAATTAGACTATTAAATTATTAAAGTTATAAGATATATGTTGTGACGATAAACTCAATCCTTCAACAATCGTATAATTTTTGGGTTGTACCGTATAACATTCAAATATTCGACTATCCACTTAAAATCATGATCCTCACGTACATTATATTTAATAAAAATAGATTTTGAAAATATCCTTCATCAATCTCGTAGAGTTCTAATGTTGTGATTCAAATAATGAATGTATTTTATTGGTCATAAACTATGTTTTTAGAGGATCTGTTATAATATAAACGGTTTCGATCTTTAGCAAACATTTTACGAGATTTAGGATAATTAACAGCGTTATAACCTTCGATAAATAATTAAGGTTATAAAGTACAATGATACGAGTGTATAAACTGAATGAAAAAATTAAGGTTGTGCTTAAACGCCTTAATAGTTGGAAGAATGTCGATCTGATAAAAACCTGATTATAACGTTATACTTATGCGATACAAAGTATTGTCGATAAGTTTAGTCATTGGAATATTAGCCTAACCCTAAAGGATCATAAGATGCAAATTAATTGTTATTTTTTTAAGTTTGTAACTTGTTAGTCATTAGGAACGAACAATACAGCAAATGAAAACTTAAGTCATTCACTTTACGTTTCTTATCCACTTGAAGATATATATATCATAAAGTTTGAGAACGGAGTAACTCTTAGAGTCATAAAGTGTGAAATTTGATTTGACTGGGCAAAAATTTAGAGTTATAGACTCATATGTTTTGACATTAGATTTGGTTGTCCGATGATTATCGCACTCTTGAAATTATATAATATAATAAGGTTATTTATTTAAAATATTATCAATTTTTTTAATATACTACACATAATTAAGTGTGAGGGTATCAGTTTGAAAGTTATTTAATTTCAAATGTCGTGTATTATATAGTTTGACTACTACGCTATCCACTTTATATAGATAAATATATGAGTGATTGTGATTGATGTAATATATATTTTCCTAGTGTTCTTGTTCAGTGTTTGGTGAGGTTGATCATTGTTGTATATTGTTACGGATTGCTTGATGATTATATATGCGAGCATGAATATGCATTTAAATTACTTTTTACAACAAGGATAGATAAATTGCATGAAATTCACGTTCATCATGAGACCGGAGATAAATGAAGTGACTAACTTTTAAATGGGATAAATTTTATAGATAAAAGTCAATATCAAAAGCTTATCCTTTTGGGGTTTGTAATGTTGTTTGGTACTTTCGTCTAAGTGGCTAAAAAAAATTATAGCTAAGTGTTGTAGGTTGTATAAAGACTCACACTAAAATATTGTTTTTGATCCATAAAGAAGTGTTGTCACGTTTCCTTGTGAGGGAAAATAACTACACTATCATTGAAAGAGAGGAAGGTGTTTGAGACCCTGTCAGGACACTGTCTGTAGGGGAGGCGAATGTTGTCTGTTATGAAGTAAGGAGTGATTACCAAAAGTCATGTCGAGCAGGGTCACCTCATCTCTATGACCATAATCTAACCAACTAAAAACATGCGAGGTGACGTCGTCCGACTCTATTGCAGGGGATTGATGAGGTCTCGATATTGAAATCAGAGGAAGATTTGGTGAGGCTCGGTCATAGAACGAGACCTCATATTTGAGATGTTATCCTTTTGATGAGATTAGATCACCCTTCGGCACAATATTATCTATTAAAAGAAAATAAGTTATGTTATCACCATTATTATCTTTTAAACGCTTTTGTGGTTGTATTATATGTTTTTATTGTAACAACCATCATTTGTTGTTAGTGTTGCTTAAAATTTATATGAATAAATTTTTAAGGTATGTTATCGATTTCATTATCCATCTCTACCATATCGATCTAAGTCTTTACACATTATTTGTTATCTTTAGCTATATCATTTATTCATATGACATAAATATATCATTTACATTTCTTTTGTGTTGTTCAGTGAGGACTGATAATAAACCCTGCGTATTGTAAAAAGTTATTTAGAACTTGTTTCTTTGATGATGATATTGATGTGATTATAATCTCTGATTACTGTCTCAGATGAGATATAGTCTTATCCAAGTATGTGCAGATTAACACTCAAACTCGAATGGTTATCAGAGGGGTCGAGAGTCAGGTTTAAAAGTTTGATAAAACCCAAGATAGGAAGATTTACCGATTATTGCGTAACCAATACGAGAACCACTGTTAATATAACAACACGATGAGCCGCCGATCTGGCCTGATTAACCGGACTGTAGTGGTTGAGACCAAAGTCGTTGATCCCCTCGCATTATACTTCATGTGAGACAATAATTTTGATTTTGGTTGATACCCACGTCCAAAGAGTTAGGTTATCTGACTCCACAGACAAGCAACGAGGATCTGGGAAAAATGTATAAACTTTTGAAAAAAAATATCATTGTTTATCTTGGTAACTTTCACCTTTATAGTACAAATCCAGTATCCCTCACTAATTGTTCGTCGATTTTTATTTAAAAGTCTTAATATATGGGAAACCGGGATCAAAATCCTGACAGTGGTAGAATATATAAATGGAGGCAATGCGAATCTTAGTTGCACCTCAATTTATCTTCTCTTTATGAAGAATAGAGAATAACGTGTATCATTCTTTGTTGTTTCATTTGTCCGGAGACATTATTGATCAATTATTTTTTATCTGTTGATTTGATAATGGAAAAAAACTGAAGGGTAAAATGTATGAACGATCACTATAAATGTCCCTCGCGACGAGGATGTCGCTAGTAGGATCCGAGAACACTGTCGGAGCAAATACCCTTGTTTTTGTAGTCGACGCAACGATGACATCGACCACCATGACGGAGTCAATCTAAAAATAAAAGTTTGCGCACTTTTGCACGACACTTTTGGATAATTTCCTCGACCATGAAGGCCAAAGTTTATCGATAACTAAATTTTGGTTAGTATGTACGCACGTTATGATTACGTATGCTATGATGGTTATGATAAGTAATGATACCCTTCGACCACAAAGGTCGAGGATAATGTTTATTATAACCAATCCTACGAGTTGACCTCGATGGTTGGAAGGCGTGTAAACCAAACGTGCACACGACACATACCTTTTCACATCACGTGATAAATATTAAGAAACCGGAAAGTATTAAAAATTCATTGGCCGCATTGGTCGAGGGGTCGATAAGGTTGATATTTTGTCGAGCAAACGGATGACGAGTTCGTCAATACATGGGATCCGCGACTTACTCCGCCGTAGACTCGAATGTAAGTTATAAATTAATATAAACCCCGACCAAGCGGTTGGGGCAACCAAAAAACTCAACTGTCTATTGCAACACGGCTACGACAGACAAACCTAGCTTAGTTTGCCTGCAAACGAGATTATGACTCAAATTCATAGCATAAATGAGTCTGGTACTTTATTTATGATAACGTCATTCCATTTCTACCCGAAGTAAGAGTTAGCTTAGTAGGTTTTGGTGTGAAATTAAAATTGAAGGACTTAGGGATCGAATCCATCCGACCTCTGAGGTAACTCTTTTTGAAAACAAGCTCACATTCGCCTTATGGTACTCCCGCCGTCGGTCACACACGACTTGAACCTACCACCTCGTTCTTTAGTTACAGCTAACCCAGTTGTAACAAGCCAAGAGGCGGGGCAAGTGACATAACGGGGTTGTTAGCAGTTAGATTATTTTCATTTTCTTCATAAGTTAGATTATTTTTATACATTTTTATTTTCTTTAGCAATTATCCCGAGTTCAAATCCCCCTAACAAGTGGGGAGGGGTAACTTACTGCGGTTTTGCACTACCTGCGACCGACCTTGTCGATGTCGATACCTTGAGACCATGGCATGATATTTGGTCCTTCGGGACATCCGTTAAAATATGTACGATACATAAAAGACTAACGTGGTTCTGAGCTAATGAGTCTCCTAAGTGAACCTTGAGCCTGATCGCAGGTAGGTTCGCTATGGAAAACCGGGGGAGGCCGACGGGTCGGGCATGTCAAGTTGGGCATAAAGTCCGACTGCGCTGTGGAAGGAAAATTTCATTTTCCTGAAAGTTCATTTTCGGCATAAGGTGCGTTGTCGAGTGAATCAGTCCTGCAGGGGGCCCCTCCGAGCCGTGTCACTCACAATTTCGACCAGGTCTGTATCCTTTATCATGGTGCAACGAAACTTTTGTCGCCACTTCGGCCAAGTGCGCTAGCCATACCTCTCGCAAACCCCTACGACAGGATAGGGCCACACGAGATACAACTTGCCTCCCCCTGCAGAAGTTGTTACCATCCCTTAGGTGGGCGTATCCCGCCGAGCTACTGAACTACGTCCGAAAGTTAATCAGTTGCAATTGTAGAGGTGGTCCAACGGAGGACATTTCTCGTACGTTGTAGCATAGGGGGTACGCGCGGTTCCACCCATCTATCGAACCCGTACGTGAACCGACGCACTGGGGGGATGAAGTCCCAAGCGGGGCACATCGTCCGTCGACTAGGACGCATCTTTCTTACAACGCGTTACACCTCTCCAAAAGCAAAAAATTAGATTACTCACACAAACAAAACACTCATGATCCCTTTGGTATCAGACCCATAACTTTTACATCATAAGGCGTCACACATCAGACTCAAGATAAAACCGTGTGGACGCAAAACTTTCTTATATCGACTAGCCATGCATGTATACGCAAGAAGTTGCAGCAACGGAGTACCATGTAGTACCCATAATCACGCGACCCTCAATGGTCTTGAGGGTCTCGTTCGACACTCAAGTGTCAGCTGACACGCGCCTTGAGGGATTAATCTCTCGACACTAAACAACAGCCAAGACGGTTAAGAACCACACCCGCTTCTGCACCTTGCAGAGAGTGGGTGGTGGACAAGCTAAAGCCTGTCGTGACAGTCTACCCTTAAGGTCATGGAGATGAGCTCAATCATCTAGGGCCTAAAGAAAAATCAAGGGGTTGACTTTGACGGATGCCACAGACTTCAACGTTCAACTATAAAAATTAATAAGCAAAATCACTCAGTAAATAAACAGGCATCCCAACACCCATATTAAATCAGAACTCGAGATAAAACAAAAGTGAGGAATTTAAACCCATCACATATGCAGATCGTGCGACACGTGGTTGTCATTCTCACTGCTTCCAAAGTAAGACCCGTACACAAGTTTCAAAATACTAACCTTTATAAGACACAAACACATACGAGAGTCACATTATCATACACCAAAATGGTCAACTTTACTATTCCCTGTAACTCACACCACGCCTCACACACTCAAGCCCCAACCGTTGTCAAACTTTCCATAAGAACCGATCAAATTTTTATAATGGTCGTTAAAAGACGTCTGGTTAAAACTCTCAAACAAAAATATTCAATATCAGACCTAAGGCATCAAGTTGAGGTACATGTGTAAGCAAAGTTGTGTCGTGAGCCGACAAGTTGGCAATTAACAAACCGACTTGTTACCAAAGATAACATAGGATGATCCTCGTAGGATCGGGTTGAAACTTAATCAGCTTCTGAATTGAAATGGCCAAGGAAGACGTGTAAACACAACACTAATCAAATCCCAATATTAAATCACATCTTACTCAAAACTTTTATAAGACAAAAGTTGACAAAAAATTAAATTTATCTCTTAAATAAACCTCAGGGAATAAGGAAAAGTTTGGCAGCATCTCCCCTATATAGTGTGAATCGTAAAGACTCTTTCAATCAAAATATAATCTAACTCTTCAAAACTAAAAAAAGTTCGGCAACGCTTCCTGTAGAAAAAATGTTTTTTTTTTTTTCCAGAATTTATACAAGGCTACATATAATACTCATAAATAATTTTGGCTTGAGAAATTCAAATTTTGTCCAATTCCTTGATTTAGTAAAAATTTGGGCAACACTTCCTCTAAAAAAAAAGGTTTTCTATATTTTAACTAAGCCAAATATAAAATCCAGACAAAAGTTGAACTTTGAAAAACCAAAATTTGACTACTTCTTTGGTTGTAGAAATTTCAGCAACTCCTCCTGTAGAAAAAATAGTTTTTCAAAATTTATACAGAGTCAAGTAAAGTAAATGAGCCCAGAAAGTGCAAGAACTTGAACTAAGTAAAATAAACTTAACTAAGGAAATGCAGGAATTGAACCAACTCCTATAGCTCTAGCACGTGGCGAGCATATAAAACAACTACCTATCAAATTGAAACTCTGACTAAGTAGAGTTCACACTCAGCCACATTCAAGTCCATACCACAATGGTAAGTACTCTCGCTCAGTCCCAATGTTAAATCTTGTCAATAATAATTCGTAGTCTCTCAATAATTTATCAACTTTTACCAAACTTACATAAGGCATAGAGCTAGACCATTCAACTTAGAAACAAAGTATAACCCATTCAACTTAGAAATAAAATCTAGCTTTACCATTGAATATACATAAACACAAGAAACTACTATTTTTTTTTTTCTTTGAGCATATGACTAAACAAAAACAAAACGTAGTCGCCCTTAATTGTTTAAGTAGCCAAGTTATATATACCTTTCTGCTCATAGTATTTTAAGGTAGCATAAGACTGAACCATTCAATTCTGACTAGCCTGTTCATAAATAATATAATAATATAGTATATATAGAACTATTATTTTGTTCCAACATGTGGGTAACTCTAGATTAAACCATTCAGCTTAGAAACTCACATTGGTCGTTCACCTGATTTCCCTCATAATATACAAAAGGTAGTTTGAGGCATTTAACTTAGAAACAAAGTTCAAACCTTTTTTTTTTAGAAACAACAAAGAAACATAACGATACTGAAAAATTTAACTTAGAAACAAAGTTTGGTCCTGAAAATGCAAACACAGGCAACCCTCGCAAATCGGAGCAACTAGACCATCAAACTTAAGAACAAAGTCTGGTCCTTCAGTCAGTCAAAATAAACATAGCATTGGGTTATTGAACTTAGAAACTAAGCCCAACCTTTGGTTGACTCAGACAATCACAAGCAAGACCACCTTCCTCCCGCCTTCCTAAAATTCAAGAACCTTTTTGAATATGAATTCAGACAAACAACAAAAATGAAACTGAGATTGCACATGCATTCCTTTACTTAGCTCTAATTTGAGTTCATAAAGTCAAACATAAAATTAATAAGGATGTATGAAGGAGACTCAGTCAAACTGTAGTCAGATGTACATAAAAGAGTTTTAACTGGGTTTATAGAAGAAAGTGAAGATTACCACTCGATTCCCTGCCTCCAAAACCTCGCCTAGGTTCGGACAGAGTTCCCACAATCAGTGGGGCAACCTCTCATAAAGGCCTTGACAACGATTACGGGTTGCAATCCTCCCTACCGTCTTCCTCTCCAGACCAATAGACTTGACTGAGAGTAAGAAGGGCAGAAGGACAAAGATTGAGTGACTCCGACCAAAACCCCGCTCCGCAGTCTCAAACAACCACATTCAAATAGCACACGCTACCCCCTTTGTGTGAGTGGATCAGCCCTTGACAAGTTGTCATTCACTCAGCCACGTGCGCAACACCAAGTTACAGTAATTATGCATAGTGCCGAAAGGAACGCTGCAAAATGGTGGAACATGGGATAGGTCGCCAGAATGCTGCACATCCCAACTCCCCGAATTGCAGGTGCACTTCTCCTCCGCAGATCAGTTCTAACGACCGGGCATGAGCAATTGACACAGTCCAAATATGGTCTGCCGCACCTTTTCACTTGATTTGCTGTGAACAGCACCCGCCTGGTGATGTTGAAAGTAACAACACTAACAAAAAAAACAAAGATCAGAAAGAGCCTTCGAAATGCGCTACCATCTATACCATCAAGAAAGAGTTCTCATATGTTGTTTACTCATCACAGGCATAGGTTGCGGGCATACTGCAGGCTCTTAACCGATTTCAGGGCTTCGTGGTCGCACATTTTGTGTTTGCTCATAACTGGCCAAGTTTGCAGACGGATCCGGTGGAAACACAGACCACAGGTAAAAACGGGAAAACTGGCGGAGAAACTATTTCCATGTCCGACGGAATACGCGCATGTCCGACGGAATATGCGCCTGTGTGTAAGAAAGAAAGGGGGAGTATTGTTTATCTAGATGTATCTTCCCATGCCTTGGGGAAGATTCACTCTTGATTTGAGCGCAGAGGCAGCCCATAAGCAGATGGTCACTGGACGACAATAGGAGTGTACACACCAGCAAGAGGAGAGCAAGGGGAGGCGGTAGCACAAGGCCGGAACACCTACCTGCATGTACTCCGACAAGCGTTGCACCACTTCACACCCACAACGAGCAACGCTAAAGTCGACAAGCAAAAACACGATCACCCTAGCACTCGCAATCGGCGTGAGAGCCACAAACAAGATGAAAAAGTCCTCCGAGCAGATATCGAGTACGTCAACAACTGGGATGGAGGTATGATGAGCACAACTAAACAACAGACATGAAGGTGGTCTTACCAATCGTGGTTGTGGCGACCATGATGGAGACTGCGACTCGTAGCATCCAACACCGACACACGTAGTGGAAAGCTCCAGAACGACCAACTATTCGACTGTACGAGAAGTCCAAGACCTTTCGCCCTTTTCAGAATCTGTCTCTCGTCAATCCCCCTCCCTTCGCTCTCCTTGTCGTTGATCAACAACAAAAAATATGAGCTTAAAAAAAAAATGTTGATTAACTTTATTGTGTTAATAATCAGTTACAAAATTGTGTGCACAGTATTTTTTAACCTTTGAAGGTTAATTAACCTTGAATGATAAACACATAATGGTACAACGTTGCTTGAATAGTAATAACATTAACTTTAGTTAACAAACAATGAAGCAAATCACATCGACAATGTTTGAACAAACGTTGAATAAATGTTGATCTTATTGTGCGTTGAATGATCACTCCACATTAACCCAATGTTTCTTTTATTGTTGGTTCGAATGTTGCTAAAATGTTAACAAAATATTTTTAGAATTGCTGTCCAATTGGTCTACCAAAGTATCTTCAACATGAAGTAATATTTGGGCAATATTTTGCTTTTTTTGGCAAAAAACACTATGGAAGGATAGGAGGGGGGCGGGGGCTACCAGAGGCTGAGAGGTCATAAACGTCACGTAAGCATCAATAATGCTAACTGTACTAATATTAATAGTACCAATACTTATAGTGCTAAAAATCACCGTATGAACGATAGTGAAAGTCGAAAAAAAAAACTAATAGAAATTGTAACAAATGCACCGATAGTAAAAGTTGTAACATTCCGATTACAACTTTTACTATCGGTGCATTTGTTATAACTTCTACTATCTCTGATTTGACTTGCGCTATCGTCGATACAACTTTGCAACTACTACGATAATAACTAGTACTCGTACTCACTTTGATAGGATTGTTATATGTAGCATTGTAGTACAAACACTACTACAAGTGGACAAACGAGTGGTACTACCACTATTATAAATACCAAAATTTGTACTACTTGACGAAGAAGAGTGAGTGTTAGTGCTACGGTCTAATAGGTAAAGTCTGTTGTAGAGGAACAAACACTCTCTTGCAAAACATGGTTCGAATGGGCTCAAGGTGCAACCACTCATTCGATTGGTTGCATCTTTGCCTCTCTTCTATGCACACAAAACGCACAAACACACACACACACACACACAATCATGAGGTGAGATACCACCCATCCAAGAGGAGGCCACACTCTCTTGCGAAACTAGCTTAAGCGAGCATAGAGCGCGACCACCTTTTTGACGGGCTCTCTCACTCTCTACCTCTTTCTCTCTCTCTTTCTCACAGACACATTCACACACACACACACACTCTCCCTCTCTCTGTCCTCTCTCTCTCACACAAAAATACTCACATACACACACATAATCACAATATTCATTATGGCATGTAACTTTGACATGCCTGGCTACAATCTCGACATTTACACACAACCATGAGGTGAGATAACATAGGTGGTCACGGTCTCTTGCAAACGAGCTAAAACAAGTATAGAACATGCCCACCTTTTCGATGGTCTCTCTCTCTCTCTCCCGGACAGATGCACACATCCATACACACACATACTGTTTCACTCTCGTCTCTCTCTCTCTCTCTCATACATTCGCACATATACACACACAATGATAATACTAAGTTGGGCGTTTAACTTCGACGTTCCTGACCGCAATTTCGACATCTCTTGAACCGAAATCGTCCGGCTGTACTAGTGGAAACATGAAAGCCATGACAATTTTGGTTAAAAAAACGTTAAAATTGTAGTCACGAACGTCAACGTTACATACCCAAAGGGGTAAAAGAAGAAACGCACTAGCAAAAAAAGAACAACTGCATGCAATATGGTTCAATGTAGTGCCCGGGCATGTACCCAAGACCCCAAGTAACGCTTCTCTCTCACACCCACACACACACACCCTAAACAGTTTGACATAGTCATGCTTTCTTTTTGTGGAGTTGTATACAGTGAACATGACAATACACAAGCGGAGGGAGCAGGGGGAAAGGATGAGGGGTGATAGACAAGGAAAGAAGGAGCATGGAGCATAGAGGAGGGAGGACTAGGAGGGGCTATGGACGAGGGAGGAGGGCGGATATAAGATGGAGGGACGATGCAAGGAGGAGAGTTACAGCAAAGGAGAGTCATAGCAACCAGGGAGGGAAAACGAGGAGTGTGAGATTTCCCAATAGATATAGATAGCAAAAAACAAAAATGGCGGGAGAAAAGGTTTGCAATAGTGGAGGGAGGAGGGGCGATGAAGGAGGGAGGAGGGAGGAAGGGACAAACGAGGGAGGAAGGGCGATGAACAATTACGAACGGGGCAGGAGGCGGGACGATGGGCGGAGGAATAAAAACATGGCGAGCGGGAGGATGGGTGGTGGAGGACGGGGGTAGGAGGACAAGCTACGGAGGAGGGGCCCGTAGTAGTAGCGGTGGTGCTGCCAAAAGTAGTAGTAGTAGATGAGGTGGTAGTGGTCGTGTAACAATAGTAGTAATACTAGTAAGTGGAAGTAGTTGTAGCAATAGTTGTTACGATCCTGGCTGTGTCGTTCAATTGCAATTGAAATGAAAGAACTTGGAAAGAGAAATAAACAAGGGAAGAAGAAGAAATAAGAATGGAAGAGAAGAAGATCGATGTCAAATCCCTTTCCCACTCGCAACCATCTCCAACCACCTTGACCTTCCCCAACGTTTTCTTAACAATAATAATAATAACATTCAAAGAATAAACCAGAATCAACTTGAATGTTTTAATCTCCTCCTTACTACCAATAACTGTAGAGGTCCACCATGGCCACACACTACACCTCCGTCTTCCTTCTCCTAGTAGGTGGGTATGGCGGATTGGCGGAGCCCAGCTCCGATGTTCAAAGGACAACGCAAAGCTGATATGCTCCCCCTACTTAGGCCGCTATGCCTATCTCTGGCCCGAAGTAGTCCTCAAAGAAGTACACCCCGTACGGGGTCTTCTAGGTGCAACACCAACGAAGAAGATGAAGATGTCGTCCACCATAGTCAAGTAAGTAACCCGATCACTCTCCTCCTCCTACTACACCCCTGGAGTCTTCCCCCTGGTCCGCTACACCATAGCTGAGTGGAGGGTCCAGACCACTTTTTTCCTTACAAGTGTTGTCCACACCAAGCACTCACTCCAGCAGCGTAACGCCAAACTTGCACACTGCAAAATAAGCCGCACTTCACTCCTCTTGAAGTTACACCGAGCGGCGGCCTCTTTGGACGTTGACCTTTTTTTTTTTTTTTTTTTTTTTTAATGGGGACATGCTCCAATCTATTCGTGGGGAGCAACACGGCTGGGAACCGGGTGCAACGTCCCTTATCACAATACAAAAATGAGTTACCGGGGCCACTACTCGGCTTCGGCTGAGAGCAATTGAAAAAAACGAAAAGTTGACCTTACACACACAGAAATAGGTCATTATATAGTCTTAGTACTACTACTAGCAATAGTACTACCATTACCAAAAGTAGCAATAATAATAGTAGAGGTAAAACTGGTTGCTACTAGTAGCAGTTGTAGTAGTAGTTACAATGCTACTACTACTACAAGTAGCAACATTATCAACAATAGGAACCGCAATACCAACAATAGTGGTAGTAGCAGCATCAGCAGGCGCAGCAGGAGCCGCATCAGCAACAACAGGAACAAGAGGAAAAAGAGCAAGAGAAGAAGCAGAAGCAGTAGAAGTAGGAGCAGGAGTAGGAGCAGGAGTAGGAGCAGGTGTAAGAGCAAGAGAAGGAGTAACAGGAGAAGGAGCAAGAGGAGCAAGAGCAGGAGCAGGAGCAGCGGCGGTAGGACAAGGAGCAGCAGCAGGACCCAGAGCAGCAGCAGGAGCAACAACAACAATACAAGGAGCAAGAGCAGTAGTCGTAGTCATAGTGGTAACATTGACTATTACGATGAATATTATGCAAGTCATTTCTTCAACAACCAATTTGTTCTCACTCGTCAAACGTGTTGTAACCTTGAAATTTATGTTCGAAAATATTATGTGCATGTTTGTTTAACGTTTCAATTTTTATAATTAAAAAAAACGCCGGCCGTATGTGAGCCGAGAACACCAGCGAGGGCACTTCATCTATATAAATATAGTAGTTCTCTTCAAATAATACGAATAAAAGCAACCATAAAAGTACTACTGATGACAATGCATCCAACGATATCAAAGTTTAAATATTATAGTATCAATAGAGATCATTTGTTTACTTGCGGTAACATAAGAGGCATCAACATAGCGCAAATACTCTTGAAAATTAGCAATAGAAATTGCACCATCTTCATACTTCTGATACAGATGTTTGTATACAACTATACATGTTCTACTATTACAACATATAAAGGGGTATTACGAGCATTAGAAGAAGGATAATCACATCTTTCGCAAGTATTAACAATGTCGTTAAGTATTGTACAGTAAAAGAGTACAAGTTAAAATATAATGTACTATTAATCTCTGTAATATATCAAGTTTCAACACTATAAATAAATCAGGGAGTACAAATAATTTAAAATAAAGATATAATTTACTTTTAATCCTTGTAGTGTATCAACTTTCAACACTGTGAATAAAATATTTATCTGCTATTATTATATATCAGCTTCTTAATCATCTCTATTGTCGTTAGTTTCAACAAAATTATTTCATGACCACAAATATATGTACTAGTGAATTTAATTATCATTTACACTATTACATTATGTTTTTGTTGGTTGTTATAGCAATAGTTATCATATGCCTCACTTCATCAGCTGTATATTCAAAGCTCAGTGTTGGACAATTTGTAATGCATGATGTAAAAAATAATTGCATATGAGTCACCGAATACTTCTAATTAATTTCACATTAACATAAGAGTCAAATGACAAGAAGGAAAGCAACGTTGGTTATTCATGCTCTAAAACACGTTCAAATATGAAAAACCATCGTTTTCGCCCTCCACGAACTGTTCTATTTAGTTTCCCAGCATAAAAGACACTGCAATAAAATATAATATGTTCAGGATTTGATCATGTCTACTAATACCCAACACGAACACTAGTAAAAAAAGAACAACTGCATGCAACATGGTTCAATGTAGTGCCCGAGCCTGTATCAAGGACCCTTCTCTCTCACACCCGCACACACACATCCTAAACAGTTTGACATTGTCATGCTTTATTTTGTAGAGTTATATACAGTTAACATGACAATACACAAGCGGAGGGAAGAGGGGGAAAGAATGAGGAGTGATAGACAAGGAAAGAAGGAGCATGGAGCATGGAGGAGGGAGGAGGGGCTATGGACGAGGGAGGAGGGCGGATATACGATGGAGGGACGATGCAAGGAGGAGAGTTACAGCAAAGGAGAGTCATAGCAACCAGGGAGGGAAAATGAGGAGTGTGAGATTTCCCAATAAATATAGATAGAAAAAAAAAAAATGGCGGGAGAAAAGGTTTGCAATAGTGGAGGGAGGAGGGGCGATGAAGGAGGGAGGAGGGAGGAAGGGACAAACGAGGGAGGAAGGGCGATGAACAATTACGAACGGGGCAGGAGGCGGGACGATGGGCGGAGGAATAAAAACATGGCGAGCGGGAGGATGGGTGGTGGAGGACGGGGGTAGGAGGACAAGCTACGGAGGAGGGGCCCGTAGTAGTAGCGGTGGTGCTGCCAAAAGTAGTAGTAGTAGATGAGGTGGTAGTGGTCGTGCAACAGTAGTAGTAGTAGGAGTAGGAGTAAGTGAAAGTAGTTGTAGCAATAGTTGTTACGATCTTGGCCGTGTCGTTCAATTGGAATTGAAATGAAAGAACTTGGAAAGAGAAATAAACAAGGGAAGAAGAAAAACTAAGAATGAAAGAGAAGAAGATCGATGTGAAATTCCTTTCCCACTCGCAACCATCTCCAACCACCTTGAATTTCCCTAACGTTTTCTTAACAATAATAATAATAACATTGAAAAAATAAACCAGAATAAACTTGAATGTTTAAATTTCCTCCTTACTGGCAACAACTGTAGAGGTCCACCATGACCACACACTACACCTCCGTCTTCCTT
This sequence comes from Chara braunii, assembly GCA_003427395.1. Lineage (NCBI taxonomy): Eukaryota > Viridiplantae > Streptophyta > Charophyceae > Charales > Characeae > Chara > Chara braunii. Next base: position 1,102,118 of record BFEA01000291.1, read on the forward strand.
CTCCTAGTAGGTGGGTATGGCGGACTGGCAGAGCCCAGCTCCGATGTTCAAAGGACAATGCAAAGCTAATATGCTTCCCCTACTTAGGCCGCCAGACCTATCTCTGGCCCGAAGTAGTCCTCAAAGAAGTACACCCCGTACGGGATCTTCTAGATGCAACACCAACGAAGAAGATGAAGATGTCGTTGTCGCGGTCCCACACCCAGACGCAAAGTAGTTTTTGTGTCGGACCTCACGGTCGTGTCACGCAGGAGTTTCTTTGTCGCTTTACAAAATACCAACTCCGACCGTGCGTGCGTGGTATACCTCTCGCGACTCCCTACGACAGGTTAGGGATCCCACGAGGTACAACATTACCTCTTCCTGCGGGAGCTGTCACCATCCCTTAGGTGGGCGTATCCCTGCTGAGCTACTGACCCACATACGAAAGCTTTTACATGCAATCGCAGAGGTAGGCCAGCCGAGGGCGTTTTCTCGATCGCGGTAGCATAGGCATACGCGCGGTAGAACGCCTTAAGACTGACCCGTTGTCGAGCCCCGAGGTGCTAACTCTCCGGACCGACTATCTAATCAGGTCGACTTCTCGGACAGTTTTCCACGCTTAGCTAACTATGACAATGACTCAACGTTTACTTTGCTTATCATGTGAGAATGCCAGGGTCGATCCCCTTTGTAGTTTCCTATTCTCTCGAACAGAAGCCTAGACAAATGACTTCCGATCCTGACCAACTACGATCCCATTCACAAGTATATGTAAATATATATATGTATGTATGTAAATCAGGGGAGGTGATTGAGCGGTGAACCTCACTTTCACGATTGTCGTGTCCCTTTGTTTGAATATCGCAGACGATCCCAAACTCAGAAGACAACACAAACGTTCAACACCTGTGCAGATGCAAGACATCACATACACGCATACAGATGCAGACACAAAATGCGCTACAAGCGTCAACCTTTAATCCATTCATAGCATGCCACTCACGCCCAAAACCCTTGAAAACAACATTTCTTCCTAACCCTGACTCCTTTTACCCCAGCCCGACACATTTTTGAAGACTTCTGAGTGTGATTTGGACAATTTAGACATAGATACACGGGGAAGATTTATCTGTTCTCTTCTTAGGTTTTGCCTTAGGTGTGGGTGTCAAGCCATGGTAGAAGTTGAATCGGAGTTCTACCGACCTGTTATCAAATGATAACAGAATTGCTATTTTTACGGATTCCCCCCGTAAGTTTTCCGAAGTGTCGAAACCTGTAGACACTACACAGTCCAAGAGAAACTTAACATCTCTTTTCCTAACTGAGATCTAGAAAGTTCCTTCTAGACTCTGTGTCTTCTGTCTGTCTTTTATCCTTAACTAATCGTTTGGGGTGTTGCCCTTCCGCTTCAGGTAGTGAATAATAGTTCACTCCCCTTTTACTATCGCAGTAATTCTCCACATTCTCTTCACTATCTCATTCCTATCCCCTTTTTTGATTATCCTGTCTGAGTTCCCTTCCTTCTCCCAACACACCTGGACACACCACCAATCCAACCTGCGGAAAAAAATCTCATGGAAGAAATCAGACAATGGACAGTCTCTCTCTGAGGCAAGATCTCACTTATCCCTCTCAGTAGAATCAGAGATAGTTAGTTAGGACTGAACAATGCAGATTGTGGAGGAAGTTGGTGGTGGTATGGCAGACCATTCAGGATATATCCACTTGTTTATGAAACTTGTCTGACAAAGGCAAATCTTGCAGGTCTTGGCCCTTGTGAGCCAAAGCACACTTAGCGGTAGGCTTACCCTATGGCTAATCATTGATAAGGCAGGTATCCGTGAAACCTCACTACTCTTATATCAGTCTAGTCACTGATAAGGCAGGATTTCCCTGCTACTCTTATCACTGGCTAGTCTTCAATAAGGCGGGTGTCCAAGGATCCTTGCTATTCTTATCACTGACTAAGCGCTAGGATGTTTATTGATAAGGCAGGTGTCCTTGAAACCTCACTACTCTTATATCAGACTAGTCACTGATAAGGCAGGATTTCCCTGCTTCTCTTATCAGTGGCTAGCCCTCCATAAGGCGGGTGTCCAATGATCCTT